>CM075453.1:29385422-29847127 GCA_037832335.1 Carallia pectinifolia | reverse complement strand
ATACCAAATCTGGGAGTGAAAAAAAATTAAGTGAACTTCGGTTTTATGAGATATAAAACCAGGTACTATATGCACTAAAAAAAAGTGAGGAAACATAAAAGGCACTATTGGTATAAAAATGTATGGACGTTGACTCTTTCCAAATTTACGATTAGCTTTAATTTATCTCAAACTTAGATTTTTTTTTTTTTTTTTCAATTATGTTGTTTGCTATTGATTATTCAAAGATTCCATCGGTAAAATCTTTGTTCCTCTTCATCAGTTTTGGTCTCAATAAGAATGCTACTGTTCATATGTTAAACTATACCAATTCATTATTATGTAGGGATTATGGGATTCAAAAAGACAAGCCGATTCCCATTGATTTTTAAAGTCGTGTTCATCTCCTACTTTACGTAAGTATTTTCGACACTTTTGCGTTGACCTTGTGTACAACTTCGATCAATATTAATGCAGCGATTTTCATTACGTCAAAAAAAAAAAAAAAAGAGCCAATTTTCATTGACTTTTTCTTGTTCACTTTTTTTTAAAAGAATTCTTATTGTAGTTTTTTAAAGTGTCATTGGCATGCATCCATTAGGAATTGAATCTACGAATTCGTCAATTATGAGTTGAGCACTTAATCATTCAACTGCTAATATTAAGTGTATCGTATGATTTTATTTCGGTGTCATAGTAAGAAATCCAAATCTAAGGAACAAAGACACATCAACTCGCGAGAATTTGATTAGACCATAGTCCAGTTCCAAATGAAATATGGTAGGTACCGATGTTCAGTTTAGCTTTTCACTTTACTAATGATCCATCTGTCAAGCATAAGAAATGCCATTTTAGCATTTGTTTTTGGTGGAACATTTTAACAAACTAACAAAGACTCTTCTTTTGTTCTTTTTATACGCTAACAATTTCTCTTGCAAGAGATCGAACCTTGGAACCGAGATTGAGAATCCAGTGTCTTATTGTAAAACCATGTGGCTAGTGATTTTGTCTTTTCCTCTTTGTCAATGTCGAGAAATTATTCAGCCTAAAAGTTTAATTATTAAAAATTCAATTCAATTAAGTTATTATGTGAGACTCATTAATAAATCACATATTAAACTTTTTTTTTTATTATTTACAATGAACTCTATTGAGTATTGGAGAAAGGGAAAGTGAGGTTACCTGGAGGTTTGAACCTCTCACCTATTAGTTGAGAGACATACCCCTCAACTAATTGAGTAAATACTCAACCTCATTTAACTTTAATAGTAAAGAATGAATGAAATATCATAGAGGGAAAATGGGCTCGAGGAAAGGTTAAGATTAGGCTAACAATTGCTTATTTAATCTAGAGATATAATTTCTTGTTTTTTTTTTCTTTACTATTTTTTTATCCTGATTTCTTTAATATTTTTTTCTTTACTTTTTTTTTTCTAAACCACTCAGTATCCAGCCCATTAGACTGACTAATCTGAACCGACCCAGATAAGATTCCGAATGGCGGTAAAAGTCTTCCAACAGGTATTTAACGCGACTGCATTCTCAAGGTTCGAAATCGAGACAAAACACCTATAATATGCACAATTTTAGGGATCAGAGTGAAATGATCGAGCACTTGCAACGGCCGGCCCACGAAGACAAATAAAATTAATTTACAAATTTATAATCCTTATTTTCACATGTATTTATGTTTTGTCTCATTGTCTGATGATAGATGGCTTCTATATTTGACATAAAACTGCCGCCCCGGATGCTTCGAAATTCCATCAATTAGTGCTCAGAAAAAAATAATGGAATTATGTATTACTAGTTATCAATGAAATTCCTGGTCTCCTCCCAGTGAAAATATATTTTTCAACGAGCTCCCAATTACACGTCGATAAAAAAATTTATTTTTTAAAATGAAGAATTTTTTTTTGACAAATTTTAAAATTGTTAACATGATATTTCACACTATTCACTTACTTAAAACATTAATTGTGCTATCATTTGAAAAATCGAATGCAACTAGAGTTAGTAACGCGACATCTCATCGCTGCAGCTTTACAACTAAAAAACAAAGTGCACTTCGAAAGATTTCAACACAAAATTGCGCGTTTAATCTACATAATTTTAAGTTGATCCTTACCATTGACCTAACCATGAGTTACAATTTTCTATCATATTCGTCCTTCCTCTTTTTGGAGAAAAAAAAAAAAAAAGAAGAAAATTGTCCTCGATTGGTAGATGATAGCAGAGACAGCTCAATAGACATGAGCCAGTTACTCGGGCCTATGAAATCAAGTCCCACATGCGTGGCATTTGAGCTACCAATACACAATCAAATATCAAATAGATGATAGCCTTATTGTTTTGTTTACCAATAAAACAAATACATCATATATTTGTTAGTTTTTGCACTTGTGAGTTAAAATTGAGAATCAATCGTTATCATCTTCATTTAATCATCTTCATAAGACAGACCTATAACCCGAATACTATTAAACCTGAGTGTGTCTATTCCACATCCGACCGTAGTGTTAACGAGTCATAAACTTAATAATATCCTAGCAATAACTTTTAACTGTGCCTCAACAAATCTCTCTTTATTTGAGGATGTGGACAACGACATAGAGAACTCAAACCCGAACCACAAATCCGGAACAATACAGAAGAAGAACTACCAAACCATTAACCAACCTACCGGCTCAAGTGCTCGAGAGACTAGTTGTTGAACATTTGAGAGAAAAGAAATATCGTGGAGATTGGGAATGCGTAAGTTCTAACACATACCCAAGTCCCAACGATTTTCAAATGTTTGACTATGTTGCTATCATATATATACCACAACAGTATCAATATTCACACATAAATTTTCTTATCACATTTTTAGGGTTTTAATAGTTTCTATTCAAGTGCTAAGTTTGGGACCAAAAAAGAAAAAATTGTAAACCCCTTTGACAGAATGTAGAGACAACCAATTTGTACAGATAAAATCACAAATTTATAGAAAATATTGATGTATGATGAAGGGGGTAATGGGAGCAATTACTCTTACACTTACCTCATCGAGATCCATCCCTGCTTCCAATTCAGAATGAAATAACATGCTATTGGCTTTCATCTAATGTGTAATTAGAGATTAGTAGATGAGCTTTTTGCCCTCCTCCTTGTTTAAGATTAGGTTTATGACAAAAAAAAAAAAGAGAGAGTGCAAAAAATAATGCTCTATCTATCTTGTAAAGCAGAAAGCTGTGGGGATTATGAAAAATATGGCTTCTGATGCCTATAGATTTTCAATGTCATGGTCAAGAATATTGCCAAGTAATTGCAAACAACAACTGAAGCATGTCAATTCAAAGTATGCAAGGTAACACATACCCTCCACAGTTCTAATTTATCTGGCCCAATGCTTCGGAGAAATCGCGATCAATTGGGAAGAAACAGAGAGAAAACAAGATAACAGGGACTTTGCCGAACAATGTATCCAAACATTGAACAGGATGGAACGTCTAAAAGGGTGCATCAAGGCAGTAAATCTTACAAAGTATTTATGTAAAAGACCTTGGTAATGCCAGGCACGATTACCTGTCACTTGCTGCGCAGTTTCACGCTTGACTCTGCCGGTACTGAGTGTTGTTTCTAGTCAGAATCTTCATAAACTTCACCATCAGACAGCTCGTCGAATGATCTTATGTCGAGCTGGTAGCGAAGAATACCTCCAATTCCACCAAAACCACGGCAAAACTGTGATCCCTCTTGAGATTTATTTGTGACAAATTCAAGAGTACAACCAAAGCGTTTATATTCGTTGGCAAACCACTCGAGCAAGGGCATCTTCTCCTGAACCTCTAACTCTGCAGAGGTGGCAGAATCCCGAAAATTACTCTGATCAGCCTCCTGTTCCTTGTTTAAGTGTTTGACAACAATGTCTCCTGTTGCACTGTTTTTCAGCACATATCGGTTAATGTCTAGATTTTCCCACACAATAAGGGTTTCAACAGCACCTGCATCCAGGGCCTGCAATGTATCATCGACACCAAAGACGTATTTACCAGTATCCTGGCTGATCTCCTCAAAATATTTCCCAATCAATCGCTTTTCCTGAATAAACTTCACATTTGATAGAATTTCTGCAGACAGCTCAATAGCTTGGTTGAAACCATTTTCTCCACCATAAGAAACATCAACCACATTCAATATCTTGGCCTGCAAGCGAGGATCAAACATGTCAGACTGACTCAGCTCAGTTTTGAAGTCAGCTGAACCAGCTAATATCAGCCCTGAAACATTGGGCTGACTAGTAGCAGGATTGATGAAGAATTGTGTGGCAAGCTCCGCAGTCTTCCTGACATAGTTATGCCGTTTTTCCATCCGTAGGCGAGCGAAACGCAGAGCAGACTGTCCTCCCCTTCCATGCTTCTTAGGTAAATCAACGGTAAACTTATGAAGCACTTCTCGTGTGTTTCCACTCAATGTCCCAAATAGAGTACCATTGCCATCCATGACAATGAAACCAAATTTGTCATCAGATTCTAAGAGCTCATTCAGTGCTTCAGTGTGAAATTTGTTGTCACAGAGGTACAATGATGCATTTATGGGTTTAAAAGGCTCAAAATCAATAGTCACCTTCTTTTCCTTGCCATCTTCAGTAACAACCGTTCCAGTATAAAGCACTAATCCATTGGGAGGAACCTTGTTATAAAGCTTAAGCCTCTGTTGAGCAGATGTAATGGCGGCCAGGACAGACTGACGATTGACTCTACTCTTAATATTGGAAGCAGTTCCAAATTCATCACCCAGCATCTTTGTGACCCGAGATATCTGATCACGAGGAGGCATTATAAGAGATATCATACTCGTGCCATTACCCCTTGCAGATTCCAATGCCTTGATCAACTTTTTGATTTTCCATATTTCAATGTTCTTATCAGATTCATGACCACCATCTGCCATATTGAACGACTACGGGCCCAAGAGAGCTGCACCCCACCCTAACACAAACACAAAACTTTAACAAATAAGTTTGGCCGGCATCTACTTCTATGCACTGTAGATGGCAAAGAATGTGCATTTGTGAGCAACATTAGGACAAAGGGAACTCAGAATGGCATTTTTAAATATGTAGCAAGCAAGTAAGCATCACAATTTGAGCTCAGCAAACAGGAGAAAATATAATTCTGTTTAATAATCATGTGAGGTTATGCGCACAAATATACTTAACATGCCGCAGAATTTGCAAATAAGCTGAGTCACGCAACATAAAATAGATAAAACAAATGGCATCACAGTGATCATGATTAAACAGTGAGAACCAATAATACTAGAGACAAGGAAGTTAATTACTACCATCCCCTATATTATTGCAACCAATAAAGAAGGAGGGGGAGACGGAGGGGGGAGGAGGGGAAGGGTGGAGAACTACAAGGAAATTTAGGCTTTAGACCACGATCATAAAATTGAACCTTTAACTAGAAGGCTGTTATTAAAGACGGTGGAAGTAACGTGAAGTGAAGACAAGATAATCTTAGTGAAGTTTGTGCTAGGACAAGGGCTAGATGGCTAAAATGGATAAATGGGACTAAAGTTTTGTGTGTCTGGGAAATTCTCGTTAAATTGAAGGGTCAATTCTATTGAACGATATTCAGGCCAATGCTATCTGATATGCAGGCCAATGCTATGCTGTCACAAAAAATGAATCTAAAAGAGATAAGAATGCTTTAATGGATCTGTTGACCACTCTAGGAAGTACCAAATAAGAAACAAAGATATTTGTAGTAAAATAGGTGTAACAGTGATTGAAGATAGGCTTGAAAAAATGGCATTTGCATTAATTTGGACACATCCAACATCAACCAAAATGTATTCCAATAAAGAGATGTGACAAAATTCATGTGGATGGTGAGAGGAGAGGTAGAAGACAACATAATTTGACTTGAGAATCTTTGGTTAGGAGAGATCTAGGACAATTAGATCTCCCACCAAATAGTTCACAATATGAATAGAATGTAAAGAAAGATTTATTTAATTGACCCCAGTAGAAATTGCGATTACGGCTTTGTTGTTACTTTTGTTTTTGTAACCTATAACTAGAATGCTGGTAAGTACATATAAGGATGCATGTGACTATCTCCTACCGATATTTGCATTCTCTTGTGATACTCTATCCATGAACTTTTCATGTCCATTTTAATTCTGAAACTAGATGATCTAAGCAATTCGAAATATTCAAGATCCAGAAACACGAGTTTGATTAACATTTGATCACTGTCAACAAGTTAGATCTCCCAAGGTCAAGTGGTTTGACACTCACTCCATAATTTCTTCAAAAAAACAAAAAAAAAAAGCATTTCAGGGAGTAAAAAGGGAATATAGTTATTCATTTAGCTGTTCAGACCACATCAGAAGGACCATAACACTAAAACGTAAATAGATTGTCACCGTCTCCTGTTCTCCCTAAGCCAGTTTGTTTGGACAATCTTACACACATCACAACCTTCCTCTTGGAAAGCCCACAAAGAAACCATCATTTCTAACTATACTCATTTTCCCACCCAACAAAAATAGCAACAAATAGTCATTAGAATACCCAACATACACCCCGTGCCGTTCTAGAACAAAGAGTCAGTGCAACACTTTGTGAATCCAGCATTCGAGGAAAGACAAATGATTTATAAAAAAAAAAAAAAAAACCGTCCCAATGCACCATACTCCCACCTTACTGTGGGGTCTGGAGGAATGTCTGTAAATCATTCCTCCAATACTGCAACGGTGAATTTCTCAAAATAACCCGCAAAAGGACTAAAACCCAAACAATTAAAATTCAACCAAAAGGTTAAAACTTTTAATAGAAAAAGAATCTTAAAAAGAAATTCAAAACTAAATATTCAACCAATTTCAAGCAAACAAAAAAAAAAAAACAACATACCCATCAAAATTTCCCCTCTTCTGTCCCTCAATTTTCTCAAGAACCAAACAGAATGCATACAGAACGACTCAAAATCACAAAAACTAAACTGGGACAACCCCAAATCACCACAATTCACATAAAAACCAAAACCCCAGGAAAAATCACCAATGATCCTACAAGATCAACAACAACAAAAACTACTACTACTACAAAACAATAGAAACATGCACAAACAAATAAATAAATAAATATGAAATAAAAGTGGATAATTTGGAATTTTGGATTAATGATTTTACCTTAGCAAAGTTGGAGTCGAAAGATAGAATCTTTCTTTTTGGATCAAGAGAAAACGCGGTGGACTGGACTAGAGGAGGAGCAGCCTTTCTGTGCGGTTGCGTTTCAGTGTGTCGGTGAATTATGGGGAGAAAAGACATAGGATATCGACACGTGGATTGGTAATGGAATAGTGGGACCCATATTAGATCGGACGGCCACTGCACTTCTTGATCGGTCTAATATCTTTTTTCTTCTTTTTGTATGGCCATTTTTAACTCTGGAGTCAAAGTGTTTTAATCATTTTATCATACTGAATATAAAAAAGAATTCTAATAATTAGAATTCAAAATTTTTGTTTTAAAAATTTTAAATTTAAATTTTATGATGAAAAGAAAAGATTTATTAAAAAAATATTTTTATTATATAACTTAAAATTTGATAAGACTTTTAATAATATATACATATATAAGAGTTCGAATGCATCAAACATAATATATAATAAAAAAATGAGAATGTACAATAATTTTCATACAATTTGTAACAAGTGATGATTATTGTTTTATATTTACAGTGTATTGTTGTAAATTTTATGTAAGTAGTTGCACGTTTAACAATAGAAAAAAAAAAAAAAAGCAAAAAATAATTTTAAGTGATGAAATCCACACCAATCCGTCTTTTGCCCATTGATTTTCTCGGTTCATTGATTTGTTTTGTTTGAAAAAAAAAAAAACATAAATGTAACATAGATCATTCGTTAACATTTTAATTTACCTCTTTTTTTTTTTTAATAAATCATTGCTCGAAAATTAGTAGTTCTACGTACTCCGCCGCACCCTTTGTTGCACCGACTGCCATGTTTTCTGTAATTACTAGGGTTGACACATGACAGTTGAAAGTACTTGGCTTCAAGGTCTTTTTTTTTTTTTTTTTTTTTTTTTAAGAGAGGCTTTAAAGTTGAATAGATAAGATACACGCAACGTGGATTCAATGAATATAAATACAATAACACGTTAATTTAAGACATAGATAAAATATAAACACACACACACACATATATATATATATATATATACATAAATTTAAATAAATAATATTTTTTAAAATATAATATAAATTACAACTTACCTTTTAAACTAAATTTAATTTTATTGTGAAATTAAATTTTATAATATTATTTTTGTGTATATCTAAGATTTTATAATATATAGAACTTAAAAAAAAATTAAATCTTCTCTCATAACCATAATTATCAGACCCGACCTGACTCGGCCGGTTGAACTAAAAATTTGGTGACCTAGACATCAGATCGAACTGGGTTACACAATCAAACTGGAAAGTATATAACCTGGTCAAAATTTGGTCAAATTCAGCCGAACGCGGCTAATTTAGTAACCCGGTAAAACTAAAACCCAGTTAGATTTTTATCAATTTAAAAAATTACACTTTTTTTTCTAATTAAAAAATATTAGATTTTTTTATCAATTTTTTGGCATTTATTCTATAATAATTTACTGTTCATTTTAATTATTAATGAATTAATATTTACTTGCTCTATTTGAATTTTCCTTTTTTGTACTGCTTAATCATTAGAATTTGAAAGTTGATTTTAAATTTTCATAAGATATATGTTGTCTGAAAAAAAAAAAGAGTATATTGAATTAATATTAGTTGAATAGAAAATGCAAATTAAGATTTATTCTATAAATAAGTATCTTAAATATTATTCAATGAATAGAAATAAATATATTAAATTATAAGAATAGTGTATTGTTCTAATTTTTACATTTTAGGATTAAATATTTTTATTTATTACAATTCATGTTATGTAAATATTTCATTAAATTAATTATTATTATTATTATTATTATTATTTATGCAGTTCAACAAATAATCCGACGGTTAAATTAATAACTCGATAACCCTATTTCTTAGCCAAGTCATCGGTCAGGTTGGGTCTAATAACTATGTTCCTAACATCTTTTGAAAACAAAAAAAAAAGCACCTCTTTTGAGAAAAAAAAGAGAGACAGGCCATCCTCACTTTTTTTTTTTTTTAAATGAGTATGATGCTCTTCTTTTTCGTGTCTAATACATGTGTCTGAATTTTTTAAAAAAATTCTCAAACACTTTTTAGCATATCCGACACATATATGAAACGTGTCAGAAGCATGTTTGTGTCTGACACAGCATATCTTAGCTTGACTCCACCTAACATGTAATTTACCATACAATAAATATTAAGCAACAATATTTAACTAACAACAAAATAATATTGATCATTAAATAATTAAAATTTTAAAAAATAAATAAAATAAATAAACAATTAAATACATTAAACAAATTACATAATTATTTTATTATTATTTAAAATTACTCTGCATAATACAACTCTTCCCATATAAAATTTTGATTGAGACATCGATTTGAGTCCTTACAGTGACCACTCTAGCTCGCTTGAGTAGTAGTAACTTTCCTCAGTTCTTGTCGGGATTGTAGTATTTTTTATGCAATAGCTTCAGAAGTATTCTCCATAGAATAATAGTATATATATATATATATATATATATATATATGAAGGTATTTTTGGCACAATGAAAATTGAAACACAAGTTTAATAGAATGGATGAATGAAATTTGCTATTGATCTCAACATACGACCAAAGGTCCAATCATAAACATTACAAGTTTGAATTTTTTATTATTATTATTATTATTATTATTATTTGCTATAATCTGTTATCAGAATCTGGTTCAAATAGGGGAAGTTATTTGATACAAAGAATTTTTCTGTTGCATGATAATTGTGTTGTGGTCTACAAATTCTACACAACAATTACATCCTGTCATTACCTATCTTGTTTGGAAGTTCAATTTCTTTATGCAGAAAGCATACATGAATGCAAAGAACACTGCAAAGCCAACCAAAACTGCAGCAACTGGCCCGATGAAGCTCGTATCGTACCCGAAATGGTGCTCTATGTACCACTTAATTGTGGGATCAGGAACGATGTCTGGATCTTTAATGGTGTCTTCAATATCACCGTATTGAGATATAATTAGTCCGTATATTGTCCAAGCTAGTGGGCAGATATAATAGTACCAAAGCCACCACTTAGGAATTTTCTGGATATCAGAAAGAAAGTATGATATTGTTAAAATGTATGACTTAGTATTTTGCTAATGGTGTCAAAGGAAGCCCAAATGAATCAACTTAACGTACCGATTTTGGAATGAAGAAGCCGGAAAAAAGGTTGAATAATGAGTAGAATGCTGATGCAAAGATAGCTGCTATATGCTGGTTGGGAGTCAGAGAAACTGCCATCATTCCATAGTATGTGAAGTAGAGGAAGGATAAGAAGGTGATGAAGAAGAACCAGAGGAATTTGGTGGCTGTCCATTCAAAAGCCAGCATGGCATACACGATAAGTGTGTAGTACGCTGCTTGAATAAACGCATATGGTATTTCAATGACAACCTGTACAGATTGGAGTAGAGTAAAGCTCATAAATTGACACAATCGACAGTTATGTTTTAGTGCAAAAAATGGTTATCCAGAAAAACATTTTTGCTATGTGAATTGTAGTTCAACTCACTTGTGCAATGGCGTAAGGCAGCACCAAGTACATTCCAGCTGCTCTTTCACGATAAAAGACAGTTCTTTCAACTGCTACAACTGGTTGCACTGTTGAGGCATTATTAACACCAATAAACAGGACAGAACCAACCATGGCTCCAATAACTGTAAGAAGATTAATTGTGCTGTCCCTGAAAAATGGCACATATATTAGTGAAATTTTTTGGCCAACAGCAGTGATGTCACGCCGATATTCTGAGATTAAAGTACAGTCACAGACCTTTTATTGCCAACCTTCCAGAATATCGTCCCAACCACAAGGGCAGTAGCCAAGGTAAAGCAGTATCTGGCAAGGTTATAGCCAGGACTTCTCCAGTAAGTCCAATTTTGCTTCCAAAGACAAGATTTGAACTGCTTCCATGTAGATTGAGAATGCTTAGTAGTAAAATAAAGGTCTTCTGCTCCTGGTGGTGTCGTGCTTAACTCCTTCACTAAAGCCTTGTTTCTCCTGCCCAAATGGGAAAATGCAATGATCACAAAATTCAGAAGCAATTTCCAATAATGAAATCAAGATATTGTATTGATGCATCAATGAATTGACATACTGATACAAGGATGATGACTTGTAATGCTCTGCGAAGTCAATTCCAAGCCGAGCTTCAACTCCAACTGAGCTCACTTCTAGCATCCAAGTTGCTGGATTATACTTATCTTTGATCTTAGGGACACCAGGAATTGCCTGTAAAGTGAAATATGTGTAAAATAGACAATTTTGTTCTCCTTTTGCAATTATCATATCAACATAATTGTTTGGTAGATGTATTACCTCAAAGTATTCTATAACTTTTTGAGAATTCTGCCTAGTGGTCCTACGTAGATGAGTTGTCCTCCTCTCTTCATCAACATTAACTCGTCAAAGGCTTCAAAAATGTCAATGCTAGGCTGATGAATTGTACAAACAACCGTTCTTCCAATGTCCACAGTGTTTCTCACAGTCCTCATGACAATGGCTGCTGCCCTTGCATCAAGACCAGAAATTGGTTCATCCATGAAAATGATTGAGGGATTGGCAACAAGCTCCACTGCTATTGTTAACCTCTTTCTCTGTTCTGTTGACAATCCTGTAACCCCTGGAAGCCCAACTATAGCATTCTTGAGATTGTCTAGCTCAACCAGTTCCATCACTTCCTCTACAAATCTCTGATTACGACAAACAGATATCAATTAACTCAGAAAATATAGTTTCCCCTCGGTTGTGTCTTTAGAAAATTTCAGAAAAAGGACAATTTACCAGCTTTTCCTCCTTGCTGACTTCTTTAGGGAGCCGAAGGAATGCTGAGAAAATCAAGGATTCTTTTACGGTCACTTGTGGCGAGTGGATATCAGTCTGTTCACAATACCCGGAAATCCTTGCAAAAGTTTCTTGCTTCTTGGGGAACCCAGAAATTCTAATGTCTCCTTCAACGTATCCACCAGTCTTTCGCCCTGCTAAAACATCCATCAATGTTGTCTTTCCAGCTCCACTAACTCCCATTAGGGCTGTGAGGACTCCAGGCCTAAATGCACCAGTTACTTCCCGAAGTAGTTGAAGCCTATCCTCTGTAACTCCCTGCTCCTTCATTTGCTGTTATAAAATACAGTAAGTCAAGAGAAGGATCTAAATGTTGAGAATGATTGCCAGCAAATAAGTTGACTGCTTGATAAATATCATTAAGATATCATTTGAAGCTAATCTAAAGTTTTAGAGGCAAAGTGTTGGTCCTTACAGGAGGCATGTCGACATAATAAGTCACACTGTCAAAGGACATGGCTAAAGGATTGAAGGGAAGAACCATTCCTCCCTTGGGATCTACACCAATTGTCCCATCAAGAGATGAATCTGCAATTCTACTCTGTCCAATGGGACTAGACAGGCCGGTCTTTCTCTTGATCGCTATTTCTCCTGAGTTATTGGTTACATGTTCATAAATGTGTTAAGCGCTTCATAGTGAAAACTGATGTTTGACAAGTAAAATGGTGACTGCATAACTCAATTTTTTTTTTCTAATTGGTTTTTTTCTCTCTCGATTCTTGAATTGTTTCAATCAGAAAAAGGCAATAACTGGAGGGACAAAGGCTTACCTCTTGAGCTTCCTGGGCCATCCAATTTCTCTGCTGTTTTCCCTGAGATCATTGCTTGTGGCTTTCCAGGAGCTATTGCATCACAGAATAACACAGCAAATTTGCCGCTTCAGTGAGAATGAACCATAATACATGTATGCTAGTTCATGAGGGAATGTAAATACTTACCGCTGAAGTACATGAGAGCAAAGGTAAACAGGACATTGAATAGGATTACAAAGCCTATAAGAACAGCTGTACCAATCCAAAACCAGTTCTCATCTGGGAAAATGTCAAGGACTTGTAGCACTGCTACACCTAATCTGGTAGAATTGTCTGGCCCCTGTAACAAAATTAAAATTTAAAGCATGTGTAAATACAATGTCTGGTTTATTGCACTGATACTGGACATTTGATGGTATGTGTTCGAATATTTTAAATGACATACAAGTTTGTTCATCCACCTTGGGGTAAACATTTCATTTATGGAAATGGCATTGTAACCGTAAGTCATCGGTGAAAGCCAGTGAGCCCACTGCCACCATTTTGGAATTTGACCTGTCAACAATACAGCAACATTAAATTGATGTATGACATGGCCAAGATAGCCCTTGTGTTGCGCACGTGGATGTAAATGGTTGTATGTTGTGAAAGCTAATCCTGATGGCTTTGTAGATCATCTCAAAATCCGACCTGTTTTGAACGGATATGCTCATACACATAGAGTGAATTATTCTGGGACTCTCTCCAGTGGCTAAACTTGCTATTGTAAGGCTATTTATCTCTCTTACTTCTATAAATGATTAGCTTTTAATCTTTATACCAATTAGATGTGCAAATGCCTTTCTTCATAGTGATTTGCAAGAAAAAGTATATATGGAGCAACCACTATATAGAATCAAGGGAATACTTGATTATAATACTTGATCAAGGATGCATAGACATGGACACGACATCACATAGACACGAGAACACGCAAACTCTTAGAAAATTAGGACACTAATACAACAATAAAATATATATTAAATAATATACATGTAATTCAAATATTTTTAATAAATTTAGTATGATATTTTATGATGTAATTATTATTTTGTTAAGAGTTTTAACAGAATATATTACATATATGTAACGTAATATTTATGAACTTAGAAAATAAAGTAGTTAAATAATTGATAAATAACAAATATTTATTAATTATTACTTTTTTTTACTATCAAACTATTCATTAGTGTGTTTATTGAGAATCATTATTATGTGTATAATTTTTATAAAGAATTTAAAATTAATTAATTAATTATATATATACACGTATGTATATGTATGTATGTATGTATTAAAAGTGTCTAACACGTATATTAGATGTGTTCGACGCATAAATTAGAAATGTCCGACACAAGTCTTCGAAATTTTTTTTTGTTGGACACGTTTAAAAATGTCTGACAAGTGTTCGAAGACTGTCAAACGAGTGTTTTGTCTGACACTAACACACATTATTTTAGAAGTGTCCTTATATCAAAGGGCTTGATTATAGGATCGATATTGATTCTCTTGTTGTTTATATATTGACAGCTTGTACTACTTTAAATCAATAGAATCAGAGTATTTTCTCCTGAACACTTACTTTTAGGTAGGATGAAACCCCCAAGCAAGAAAACTAGAATGAGAGTGAGAGCCCCTGCAGTGCTTGAAACGATCATGGTTCTGCAAGTTGCACCAATGAGCCTAAACATGCCAGCGGCTGTTTCTTGGAACAGGAATATCAGTAGCAATTGCTTGAAAAACCTGCACATAATTTACTCAAAAGGGTTACCACAAGCCTATCCAAAGAAAATTCAGTTAATTTTCATATTGAAGATTATGAAAAATTTCTACAGCTAACCTGCTGGCTTCAGGTGCAAATCCAATAGAGTAATATGAGACAGCCACCCAACTAATAGACTCCACTATTGATATAGGCACCTTCAAGAGAAAATATGGAAGAGTAAAAGTCCAAGGAGGGTGGAATAGAAGGTCTCTTTGCTTGAAAAACACAGGAAGCCTAGCAATCGTCATTGAGAGCTCAGCAAAACCATTGAACATGTTGGTGTTCATGGTAAACAAAAGTGCACCAATATAAATTGCCCCATCTTGGATATTCCTGGTGTGCATTCTAGACCTTATAAACACCGTGGACACTATGGCTGCAACAATAATAATCTGGACTGTCTTCGTGACATAGACTGCTGAATTTCTTTTAATCAGTAGCCGTTCCTTGTCCCAGCAAGCCTTGAGTAGGTCCATGGTTGGAACTGTGTATTTTTGGAACACTAAGGCTGCTTTCTGGCCCTTCGACTTGTCAAATGGTCCAGACAGTTCTTTGTCTAGCTGCACGCCCTCTTGGAATCTCTTGAACATTTGTGCAAATTCTGGCACTGATATGTATTTGTATGGTTTTGTTCTGCTCGTCCAATATTGCTCTTGGTCTTTCTTTGAAGTAACCTATAACATGTACTCAAGCTATAACTGTAGGCTGTCTAAACTTTGCTATCATAAATAACCATCAATATGAAAAGTACTAGTCAAGTTTGAGTGGCAAAAAATTGAGTTTACCCCCACTCAGTCCAAAGTAGAAACAAAAAGAGACTTTTTATTAGATAATATAGAAAATAATAATAATAGTAATAATAAATTCAAGTTTTTAAATACTTCTCCATCAATGAGTATTTATTTGTGACATATTTTATTCTGCTGTTTTTTAAGCCTTTAAAACAAAATTTCATTACGATGGAGAAATAAAGGGCCATACTCTGATTTTTACTAAATTGTGCCAAAATCCAACATGTTTGAGTAGTCTTTATCAAGATTTTTACCTCTTGTGAGAAATCAGCAGTCCCCTTCCTATCAGGGCAATGGAATCCACAACTCTCAAAAAATTCAATAACATGCTCCCGTGGGCCTTGATAGACAATCTGGCCCTCTGATAAAAGGACGATGTCATCAAAAAGATCAAACGTCTCGGGGGCAGGCTGAAGTAGGGATATGAAGATTGTAGCCTCGGTGAGGTGTACAATTTGCTGCAAGCACTTCACTATTTGATATGTTGTGGAGGTATCCAAACCCGTGGATATCTCATCCATGAATAGTGTTTTCGTTGGCCCAACAATCATCTCTCCTGCATTAAACAAAATTTGGCAAATTAAGATCCAATTATACACATATAACTTGAACTTTTGGTAGGTCAATTTGAGACAAGTAGGTGAAAGCCAAAAATTCTAATCTCTGCCTTTTTGCAAGTCAAGTTGATAATATAAATGAGTACTTCATAAAAAAATTAACCTGTTGTTACTCTCTTTTCTGTCCACCAGAAATGCCTCTGATCATTTCACTTCCGATCATGGTGTCCTTGCATATGTCAAGTCCCAGTAACTGTTCAAAAAGTACACAAAGTTCCCAATGTGGAAAGCAAACTTAATTAGTCAACAACAATCTTACAAATGTAGAGCTTGAAAACTAGATTATACTGGTTCAAAGGTGATTAACACTGCAAACTGCTAGGGCAGCTCCAGCAGCCATTCAAAAAAAGGTTGGCCTACCCTATAAAAAATCCTCTCCTCCCCCGGCTTAGCTAAAGACAAGAAAAAAAAATGTTGGTTAACACAACACTTGACACTGGATGAATTGATTATTGCTTGGCAAGATTAGACAGCAACAAATGGGTTAAAAAGGACCCATATGATCCTTCTAATAAGTTGAGGCTACTAGTCCATATATGCCAGGTTTTGCAGTAAACAAAATTCCAAGAGCTGGTTTGTTTTGATGAGCTTACGAGGTAATCTGCTATGCTGAAATGGCATATCAAGAAAGCCTCAAATTTACCGATGAGCTTCAATTGAATCATACTATACTCGTCTTTACAATAAATTTCTTGAATTTCAGTCAAAGACACTTAAAATGAACCTCAAATTCAGGCCTTGGTAACTCGAAACAAACTTTAATTTTCTTTGTTATCATCCTTTTAGTATTACTTTAAATGGAAATTAAAATTGTTGTCAGACTTACAATCATATGTTATGGCGGCTAAACAAAACGTTCAACTTACTTTTATAATGTAGTCACTTATCATATTGCCTTCAACTCCTCCCAGTGCAGTTGCCTGAAAATGATAGGTATGGCAAAACAAGTGATTAAGCCAATCTGCATATTACAGTCTATTCATTTTATAAAGTCATAGATAGACTTCTACAGGCAAAGGAGTCCGATTGGCCCCATATTACATATGAACCATTTACCTTCATGAAAAGGTCTACTTCTGCATCGGGGTATATGCCAGCAATCTTTTCTCATTTGGCAAGTTCAGCTAGAAGATCTAAATAACACAAAAATTTGTAAATCCATGATCCTTCATTAAATACTTAATTCAATTTGACTAGACAAAAAAAAAAGAAAATTAGTGTTTACCATATCGATTCCCATCCCCTTGGCATCTTGCAGAGAAATCCAGGGTTTCCTTTACTGTCATTTCTCCAACATGAAGATCGTTTTGACTAATATATGTAGATGTCTTCTGTGGCACAAATTCATTGAGTTTGTACCCATTGTATGTTATCTCTCCCTTGACCTATTAATGTTGAAAATTCACCAGTCAATATCAGTTTTCCTATTTTTCAATTGTTATTTAAAAAAAATTCTAAAAAAATATATATATATGATGAAATTTACTAACCTTAAGGCTTGGGTCCAATTTTCCAGCCAGTGCTTGCACGAGGGTTGTTTTCCCAGAAGATGGTGGGCCTAATAACAGTGTCATTCTATGATAAAACAGAATAAGGTGTCATCAAAACATTGTTACGACGTAATGTCGTTCAATAAACAGTACTATTGTCTTCTTTCTTTATGGGTTTCGAGTCTGCCCCAATCATTATTTCCAACAACTTTACCTTGATGGTCTTATAATGCCAGCAACATCTTTAAGGATTGTGAGCTTTGTTCTCTTAGCTAAGCTAATCCCAAGCATACCAAGAGGCGATTCAGCAATATTAAGGGCAGCATTTGGAAGGGTGGGAAGAGCCCTGTTGCCAATGTGGCAATCAGCCTCTATCGTCAGATTCTCAAACCTAACTTCCACTGTTGGAAGTTGGATTCCGACCCTGTAATTACAAATAAAAATTAATAAAGATACATATGATTTAATAGCTTAAACTTTTAGAATGAACATGAGATCTGCATAACAAATTTAGCTACATGAGGAGGTAATCAAAGTTGCATTAGATGAGTTCAAGAGGTTGAGAAGCGAAACAAAATAAAACAGTCAAAATAGCAGTGAACGAGCACCTAAGAGCTGTCTAACAGAAACCACAACAAACTTTTATCATAATGAATTGTCTGCAAATAAAAATCTTACAAATATATTAGATGTTTGCACCTGGATAATTCTGATTATTACCCCTTATAAGATCATCATCCAGGCTAAACAAAAAGACCGATGCTTTATACTAGTCAGTGACAGAAAAAGGCAAATACAAGAAATAATGTTATAAACATTGTATCTACTGGAGGTGAAGAGAACTCACTTATCAATTCTTTGTCTAAATTTTTTCAAGAACCTCTCATTATCCTCTTCAGAAACCTTGAAATTCTTCTCAATGAAGGTCTGCCTTTCATTCACACCAAGCTTGCTGACATCAACTGCTTGGTGGAAAACCTTCATTTTTCCTTGCAGCTCATTTTCCGCAAGAGATGTCATGACAGTTGTTCTTAGCCTATCAAATGTTGGTAGCCTCTCTATGGCAGCCCATTTTAGTGCTTCTTCATCCTCAGCAGCAGAGCTAGATCTGCGGCTGCCTTCTGAGAATATTCCATCTTCAGCGATTGAAAAACTAGAAAGCCTGCTCAAGTTCCTGCTTAGGTTTCTCCAAAGCTGCCTGCTCGCCGCCCTTCAGCGGCTTTTAGCCTCTCCACACGATCCATCTTTAGAATTCCTTGTTCTGGATTGAAATTTACACATAATGAAACAAACCCAGATCACAAAAAACCAAAAAAAAAAAAAAACCAAGACCAAAAGAACAAGAAGAAAAGGAAGGAAGAGGCCTGATTTTATTTCTATTTCATTTTTCAGTCTTTCCTCCTAAAATTTTTTTCTTAACAGCAAACTAACTTTATGATTAACACAATCAAGTGAAGTTGCAAATACAAGGGCAACGAGACCCAGAAATCCAATGCAGCCCTTCCATGTACACAAATTAAAATAAAACCAACATACAACCTTCCTCACTGCCCTCAAAACCAAAAAACTGAAATCAAAAGGAAGTACCAGCGCCATAAATAGCAACCGGACATCCTGCTGCAAGGAGACAAGAATCTCCAGAGCATACCAAAAAGCATAAGGAACTTAAAACCACAGTCACCACCCAAAAAGCCTTAACCCCTGCTCGCCTCATACACTCCACATCCAGCAGAAACCAGCCACCCCACCCAACCTCACAGGCCAAAATTCCCCTCTTCCTTCTTCAATCGAAAAATTCATTTGATTCCAGTAACCACATTAAAAACAAGCTTCATTGGGGCAAAACATCAAACAAAATTTCTCCTAAAAGTTCCAATTTCTAACTAGTGGAAAATAACAGAGTTACTTACATAATTTAGCTCACCCCACTAACCAAAAAGGATACAAGTTTTATATATGTTTCTTAAAACAAGGTATTGAAGAGCTATTGTACATAAATATACCAACCAAATCACCTTTACCATGAAAATGCATGCATGAAGGATCCGAGTTTTATATATGTTTCTTGACACAAGTTGACAGGCCCAAAAGATTGAATCTTTGAGGGGTTCTTGTACATAAATATACCAACCAAACCACCATAACCATGAAAATGCATGCATGAAACCACTTAACTCGGCCAAGTCTAACTTACATTCACACTTTCTCTTCAAGAATTGTTGCAAAGTTCCTTTCTTTCTCTCTCCTTCTCTCTCTCTCTTTCTCTCTCCTCCTACTTTCTCTTGTTTTGGAGGAGAGGAGAAACTGCTGTGAATTAATTTCCTACATGGGAGCTCGAAGGGTATATATGATTTGGAGAGAGAGAGAGAGAGAGAGGGAGAAAGTGGCCAAAAGGGGCTGGCGGAAAGACTGGAGCGTTGAAAATTGGAAGCTTCACTTCAATTCAAACATGTTTTTTTTTTGGGTTTCAAGGCAAAGTTCCTTCCTCTGTCTCGTACGTTGTTCCAAGGTTTTAAACACATCAAACATTCCTCCACAGAAAAAACTGAGATACAGCAAGGCAACTCTTTTGAATGACTTACTGTACATGAGATTCCCGTCCGGCCTATGCTCATTATCGTCCAGTTCCCAAAAATAAAAAAAACTCAGACGCTCTAATTTAATTTAGAGTAATATCAAAATAATTATATTTTTTATTTCATAAAATTTAATAATTTATTTATTTTTTATCTAAATTTAATAAATTTAATAAATTCTTACTTTAATTATACTTAAAAAGTTACTTCAAATGTTTCTTGAATAAAAATATACATCTAAAAATATTGTTCTTGCTTATACTTTCTTTTTTGCTAGTTGTATTATCGTGAATTTTTTACAGATGTTATTTACACCCAAATGCGTTGATATGGAAGTGTGACAATTTTTTTTTTTATGCATTTGTGTAATGTAATTCTTTTTTAATGAATCAATTTCACTTTGTTAGGGGGGTTTGAAACTCGACATGCATAATCTTAGATAAAAAAAAGTAGGATCATTTAATGAAATAATAATTAGGACAGGTATTTTAAGAAATCACAGAATTGTTAGACTTTAAATTTTTATTTTAAAGATTTTAAATTTAAATTCAAAGAATTAAAAAGTAAAATTTAAAATAAAATAAAATTATTTTTATTGTGTAATTTACTAACTCAATAAATTTTTTAATAAAAAAATAAAATTAGGACGTTATTAAGGTAAGAAAAAAAGAAGAAGAAGGAACCAATCACTTCTCCTACAAAGAAATGAGGCCTAAAAGTAAGAAATTTACTTTTCCGTCCTTCCTCAAGTGTCTATGCCTATCATTTGTCTCATTAATCACTGTTATGCAGCAATCCTCTTTTCTTTTCATAAAATTGGGTCTTAACTGTAATATAGAAAGGAAAGAATCATCCGGCCAAAAAAAAAAAAAAAACAGAAAGGAAAGAATTAATAAAAGAAAAATTTTTTTTTCTCGTTCTTTTAGACAAGGTTATGTGCACGCCTTTTTGTTCCATCCAAGAAAAAATTTTGTATCAAGAAAGTTCAATTGATGCCAAAAGTGTATTAGCCCATGCATCCTATTTTCATGTGTTGATTATTGACAAGGATAATATCAAGTAAGTTTGTTCAGTAATCTTAAAGTAGTTATATAGTCTCATTAATAATATCTCGTAATTCATTTATTTTTTTTGAATTCAATTATTTAATAACTCATACCATTTTAAAACTATTTTAAAACTATTTAAATAAACTACCAAACTTTTCCTATTAGCAAATACTATGCAATTGTTTGCTAAATGGACAGAAGTGCTAGGAGGGGTTTTGTTTTCTTATGAATTTGACAGTCAACTTGGAATTAGCTAGAGCTGAGTGGGCATAGGGTGGTCATGTGGTGTAATTTCTTTTCTTTCATATATGATTTAAGTGAGTCTTGCGCATTGGCTTGTATTTTGGATTGGTGTAGTGATTGTGGTAATGAACAGTGAACTGTTAAAGACTGGCCAACTCAAAGCAAGATCTTGGTCCTTGTTGTCGTGTCTTTTGGCACTATTTTTGATATTTTTAACAAAAAATCTACTTCCCCTTCAAAAGAATAATGATATTGTTAAGTGGACACGAATTTTTTTCGGTTCCATTATGTTGATAATCATGAGAAATCATACGTGGATGCATATATCTTTTAACTTGATTGCATATATTTGAACTGATTGCTGCACACTTTTATGTCGTAAATTTATACTTTTTTTAAAAAAAATTCTGCATATATGTATTTATTTTTGAGCTCCTCAAATTGCTTAATTATAAGTAGCATCAAAATAATTATATTATTTATTTAATGACATCTAATAATTTATCTTTTTTTTAATTTTTTTAAATACAAGCATCTAATAATCTATATCATTTTGGTATTACCTAATAGATGCTACCTAATATTTTCCTTTTTTTTTTATGTGCATGTTGTATATTCAGGATTATCTTTATTAATTACAGATTTTGGTAAAGCGTTCTAAATTTATTATAAGGTTTCCAGAAATATTAATTATAAATATATATATATATTCGTTAAACACATTATTATGATTGCAGATGCATATTTTCACATCTACACTGCCAGCTTCATTTGAAATATACATTAGATTCCAACATTAGGCAGAAAATGGAAGTATGCCGTTCTTCGAACTTTTTCACTAGTAGCTCCAAAACAAGAGAACAAAACAATATTAAGTACATAAAGAAGAATTCGTGTATATACTATCAATTATTTTTCAGACTTGACAGCAACACAATATATAATAGAAGAAAAAGCTAACGGAATTTATGATTTTCTTCTATTACAAACATGCCGAATTTGACACAACAAAACGCCAAAAAAAAAAAAAAAAACAATAAAATGGACATATATACAATTAATGACAACTTGCATTGCAATCCTGCGAACTGTTTGAAAGTAGAAACAAAAATTTGGACGTGTGTTTAATCCTTCTATCTCAATTAAACCAAAAAAGTTGTTTAATATGTCAGATTCGGGCTCACTAAATTGAGAAAACATACAAGCGAAAATAGATATTAGCAATTGATACATTAAGTAAACATATATATCTTAAGTTTTATGCTATTGAACTTCCTGATTGAAAAATAATGCACTTTTAATTTCTAGCTTGCAAGCACATGCCCAATTCATTGCTGTATGTTTTACCAACCCGTCGGCTACACTTGAACTTATCCTGTTGTGACAGTCCAGCTAAATTCCTGATTTGGGTTATCTGCATGGTGCATAGTATTTACCTTATTGTTTTCTTTTTCTTTTGTTTTTTTTTTTTTTTTGCACAGAATTTAGCTTATGGTTTGTTTGGGAATATGTGGGTGACAGGTGATGTTGTGGTTCTTTTAAGTTGTATTTTTCACTCTTTTGTCATCTTGGCTAGTGTTATTCAACGACAGCTACTCTACCGATGAAATGTCCTTGAGTGCTAAGTTCTAATAAAAGCATAATTGTCACCCTAGTCTAGATCATACAGCAAGGGCGATAGATAACATTTTTACGATGTTTTTCTGATTAGAAAAATGTAATTATTATTGATCAATATAAAGTAATGACATCGATAACAGCATCTCCCTCTCGGCCCCTCCTGCGCCGCATTTCACTCGGTCTATCTCTCACGTCTCTTTAATTTTTTCCTGAAAAACACATCGAATTGGCCATTTCCAAACCGAATTGTCTCTCCTGGTCGTGAAACACCCTCTTTGTTAGCGCATGAGCAACCTCATTGACGTGACATGGCTAACGTTGACATTCAAAGTACGCGACTAACGTTGAAACTCCAAAATTGAGGGGACAAATCGTTGACTTCTTCCGTCAACAACCCGAGTGTGGAACAAACCGTTTGCTGGGTTTGTACAGCTCGAACGACCTCCAAACAGTCAGACTCAACTGAGGGCCAATTCTGATGCTTTTTCTGGCGCCACCCTTATAGTTAGGAGCTCAGGAATGGTGGGGGAGACTCAGGTAATATTATTTACTTGGACATGAATCTCATAATTTGAACTTTAACCAGGAAGAGAATCTAGTCATTTAGTCCACTAGAGTACTAGATCTTTGGTGTTTAATTGACCTTTTATAGCTGATAACTGTTGATAAATTATCTGGAACTGATGGTTGGAACTTTGTCGAGAGAGACATGACCAACATATACTTTTGATGTGGTAGCGTACCGGCCACTAGAGCCCCCTCGTGAGAGCCATATTAAGCAGCAAGCATTCATCAATTAATTTAACCAGTATTCAAATGAGTGTTTAATAATAAATATATATTTATAAAAGTAATTGAAAAGATAATATTTATAAATAGTGATTAGATATTAATTTTTTTTGTTTAGAGGACTAAATTGAATATTTTGATCAAATTTATGAGAAAATTGAATTTTTTAATTACATTTGAGGCTTAAATAATAATTTAAATTTGATGTCAAATTATAATTTTTGATATTCATTAGTCTAATTCGATTTATCTGACCAATTTGATTTTGATTGAATTCAGAAACTCTTAAATAACTAACCATAAGCGAGACTGAAATTTAATTGATTCGGTTAAGTCAGACTGAACCAGTCACTCCGATCTAATTTTGTTAACATTGGTTTGGTTTAATTGTCTTTGTTAACATTGGTCATGCCATGAAGTAAGCTCCATTTTTGGGCCTAAATTTTGTCACCAAGACTTGGGCTTACAACCTCTTGGACCATCCATCGATTAACACAATTCAAGCGTGATCCAATCTTGGTTTTGCTTTTGTATCAATCAAATAAAGGTTGGATCAATGAATGGGCCCAACCATCAATAGGTGTTGGAAAAATTTCTTCTCATAATTCTGAAGAAAAGAGAAGTCATATGCGTAAATTTTTAATTTTCTTTTAGAAAAATTATTTCTGCGACACAATCATAAATAAATCAACATCAAGCATCCCGCGTTATGATATAATATAACCTGGCAAGATGTATACCACGTTTGCCATCATTAGTTTCTTTTGGTGGTCCATCCATACTTTCTCAGCATCAAAGTTGATACTTTGGGTAACAAAGATGGGAATGGGGTCACAGTTGTTTTCCTTCTTTTTCCTTTTTATTTTTTTATATCATTTTTAATTTTTGATATGATACTCCTGTAATATTTATTATCAATCAAGCTTACACCAATCACTCTCAGTAAAAAAAAAAAACGACATGGTATCACTACTAAACTTGTGATTTGATAGTAAAGTTTGTGGAATTCAAAGTCTTAATATAGGCGTTTGAGTCTTAGACCTCACACCAACAAACCAAAAAAAATGACAGATCATTAATAATGGGGCTAAAATTTCAGGATGTTCAAAGGAGTAACAGCACCAAAAATTTAATTAGCCAACAAGCAACTGTCAGCCAGCCTAAAAGTTGAAAACAATGAGAAAAAAGAGAGTTAATCAAAACAAAGCGTACAATTCTAGTGGTGATTCTTCTGTTGTCTACAATGGCCATGACATGCAATCATTGTTGTTCCATGACACTTTTACTTTAGCTATCTTGCATCAAAATGAAAGCTTAAAAAAAAGCAAAGAAGTTATCTACTCAACAATTACCCATCTCGCACGCTGTGAAGTCGGAGAAAAAGAACATAAAAAACAATTAAATGTACGCAATTTTATTTTTTTAGACCTTAGTGTTTTGCAAGCACTTAAAAAGAAGTCGTATACTATAACAACAAAAACAAATTTGTCAAGCAAGCAAGAACTAGAGTGTCTTCTTGTTGATGGCACATTCGCCTGAATCCATGCCAGAAAACCCCATTGATTTCCGTGCCCCGCCTCCATCCCCGATTGCCTCTGGCAGGCGGTCATCCGTCACCAATGATGATGTCCTGACTGAATTTCTTGAGCACTCGTTGCGCGTCCCGGATTTAGTCCTGCCTGACAAGATCTTCCCTAGACAAAAAATTGTTGAAAAACTTCCTGTAATTGATTTCCAGTCACTGAATTCTGCAGAAAAATGTAATTCAGTCTCCAGGATTTTGGATTCCTTGGCAAGAATCGGATGCTTTCAGGTGGTCAACTTTGGAGTTCCATGTGAATCCATAAGATTGGTGTTGACCATGGCTGCCGGAATATTTAGCCTGTCGCCAGAGAAAAGGACAGCAGTGATGAGATCGCCGGAGAAGCCATTCGGGTTTGAGGAGGTTCATGGTGAGGAGGAGAGTGAAGTGGGTGAAGAGTTTGTGTGGTGTAGAGACAACAGTTTGAAGTCTGATATGGAGGGAATATGGCCGGTTGGGTATTCAAAATTCAGGTAATAACTATATGCTATTTGGAATTAATGCTTCTCTGGTCACATAATTGTGTTTCATGTCTAGTAACAACAATGTAGTTTTTGGCTGAAATTTGTTTTGTCCATCTGTGTCAGGTTTGAATCTGATTACTAGAATTAAGAGTCCTGCTACTCTATCACTAGACCACGTGACTGATAACGAAATTTAGAAAATTATATTTTATTGAATTATTACATAGTACTATTTGTCATTTATTTCAAGTTTTTCATTCTTGAATTTGTTATCCTGCACAGAAGATGCTGCATATTTTGGTTTCTAAAAATTGGTTCTTAACAGATTATAAAGCCATGCCCTAAGTCAAAGTTGTTACAATTTGCAGTGAGAAAATGGAAACCCTTCTGTCTGATATAGAGAATGTTGCAGAGAAAATCCTATCAGTTCTGACGGAAATTTCTATGAGAAAATCCCTGCCCATGGATGATATAATTGAAGGACAGGGTCCCCTTGGCACACTCTGTTATATCTACAAGCATAGAAATGATGTTCCAGCTGATAAATGGGCTGCCTCATTAGGGTACAATGTAATTAGAATGCTGATAAGGGGAACTGATTACTCTCATGCCTTGTGCTTCCACATTTTTGAGGAGTCCTCAGAATTTCATGTTTACTCCAAGAAAGGATGGGTGTCTTTCTGCCCTGACAAAGATGCAATAGTTGTCACAGCTGGGGATCAAATTCAGGTATCAGTTGCTTTCATTCAATAAGAGAAATTTTTCCATATGTGAAATCCATATAGGGCATCACTATTGTAAGCTGGTTGCAAAACTAGCTTACAGGAGTAAAGCTGTATATGCTTAACCTTTTCCAAATCCTATAATGTGGGAGTCTCATACATTAAAATTATTTTAGCTCTTGGTTTTATATAAAATTTATCATGACTATATACAGATTTTCCCTAACTGTACTAATATTTATATGCATTACAGGATACAAAATAGTTTCATTTAATTATTCTTAAACATCATTAGAGTGGTAAGATTGCAACAATGAGATTTTTAGTTGGTCTACTACACCAATTGTAAATAGTGAAAAATGAACTAGTCTTTCCCTCCTTTCACTTGCAATGTTTCCAACCATGACATCAGAACTCATGCCCATTTTTCAAATTTCAAAGCAATGATCTTCTAGCATTATGTTTTTACTCCTATATCTTCAATGATACTTAACAGCAAAAGGGAAAAAAAAAAAAAAAAAACTTTAGAAACATTTCAGTACCCTGGGTTACAATAATGTCTTCTTTACAGCCAGTGACAGACATATGTGTATGGATGTGGCCTAACCATTCACAGTTTATGTTCCAATCAAGGATGTGCTGAAAATGATTTTGCAATGTACTATACATACCCTCATCCCTATATATTTTGATGAACCACCCTCAGTAACACTCGACCTGACACAGATTGATGGTTCTTAGTGATTTCTTCTGAATTTCATTATGGCAATTCTGTTTTTATTATTTTGCAGGTTTTAAGTGGAGGTCAATTCAAGCATGTGATAGGAAGGCCAATCTTCAAAGGTGAGAAAGATTACATTTCTATGGCGTTCCTCTATTCTCCTCCTCCATGCACATCCGCCACTACTGCTGTCTCCGCAGCCTCCGCCACTGCTACCATCTCCACGGCCACCGCCAAACCCAATAAACCAAAGACGATTTCTCTTGGCCAGCAAGCTTTGTTGGTCATAGTCTTGACTCTTATATACCATTTTGTAGTCTGCTGTTACAAAGACTGTTGATGTTATTATGATATTCATGAATATCAACCTATAATGATAAAAGGTTTTCACAATGATAATTGTTTTTTTTTCAATCTTGCACGCTTGTTAGTTTTTACCTTGAAATTGTCACTTTACACAAATTGTTTTCACTTTAAACAATTTATTTTATCCTTAACTTTTATGATTTAGTAGTAAAGTGATTAAATTCTTAATTTCAATAATCAGAATTCAAATCTTAGTACCGACGGACTAAAAAAATAATTTACTTAAGCTAGCCAATAATCACAAGGGTCTTCTTAACGGCAGCATCCAATGCATTCACTTCAATTACCATTTAAAGACATCCTTATTTGTGACATTATTTTTTCTGATGATCTGACTCAAGTTCTCATTAAAAAGATTTGCTTCGGTTATATTTCTTTTTTTTTTGAGTCGTGCTTCGGTTATATTTCATATTTTTTACATGTAAGAGCCTATGACTAATTTTAGGAAATTCCATCAATGTTTTACTTTTGTATGTTCAACTTTATGTATTTCTTTATTTGTATAGCACACTGTATGCATAAAAGTGGCCATAACATAATAGGATAACAAAATTCTGTGTCAGATTACTTCCGACGTGCGCAAAAGCAGTAACCAGCTGGATACAAATTCTTATGCTTTCTAAATTTCTCATATATATATATATATATATATGAAGTAACTGAGAAAAGATTCATGTGATTAATTGGTTAATATAGTAGAAAAAATTAAATTTAGAATTAAGGTTTTGCTGTTGTAATAGTCTGTCATCCTCAAGTCTCCATACAAGTGAAAAAAAGTCTCTGTGTTGTATATAAGTATATCATGCAATCCTAAAGGCTAATGTCCAATTATAATGTACCATAGCCTTATAGCTGAAGAGAATACAGATGGAGTTGATGCCTTTATAATAAACCCAATATATTCTAAAGCTTACATTAAGTCCATAAAATCTATTTAAACAGAAAATAAGTAATCATGTTTTAAACTTATTGTACCGTTTACAACTCCTAATCTAAGAAATCCCAAGGAAATTATACTAGCTAGAATACTGGCCATGGCTGAGAAGATGCTTAGCTGCAAAATATGTAGGAGAAAAAAAGGAAACAAATGTTATATAAATATTCATGACCAAGAACGAACAGGAAATGCTGACATGAGTAGTATTGCAAGTTAGCTATTAAATTCCAAATATTTTGAGAACTCGTCCTAGACAATATAGTTAATAGCTGAAACTTTCAAATGAGCGACTTGGGATTCGATTTCAGTTCTCTTTCTCGCCAGCCCTTTCTCCATCTCCATGATGGTAGACCATCTCTCGGTATTATCACTACGTTAAGACTACACAGATATATGATGAGAAAGAAGGGTGATGCATTTACTCAATAATTTATCTCAAGATAATGTCACTTGCTTCATCATCCATAATATTCCCCCAGGCTTCAGAGGTGGTGGAAGTGGAAGAAGGCTTAGAAATGTCATTTGGGCTAACCTTGTTGTCAATTTGGTTCACTGTTGAGCATTCGGGTGAGGCTGACTATATGAGAAATTTATATATATATGACTTTACAATGTTTTTCTCCAAAATAATTAATTTCCAAATATGATTAATATTTTCGTATGAAACTATATCTTTATGAAAATTGTACACAAAATTATTAATAAGTTACCTTATATGATTGCAACTATGACCAAGCAAATGATGGTAAGAGATGCAAATTTCATGTAGTGTGATTGGTGATATGATATATTTTCTTTTATATAAGTTCGGGTTTAAGTCATTTTTTCAGTTATTTACCTCTTAATTAAGGAGATTATGTGTCATTTGCCTTTTAATTTAGGAGATTATATGTTGAATGCTTGTTGTTGGGTTATAAACTCATTAATATTGTAATTAAAAAAAAATTTAATCAAATTCATTAATATAAATTTTTTTTTTCTTTTAAAAGTAATTAAAAGACAATGTTAAAAATATAAAATCTGAATTAACTTGTAAATATTATAATTAACACAATTACAGTATTTTTTTATTGTTAAAAATAAAATGCAATCAAAATTGTGATGCAATAAATCATGACGAAAACAAGAACAATGGAGGTAAATTTTTTGTCAACGTGGCAGTAGTTGACTGGTCATTAGAAGCGAGAAACACAACCTAAAAAACATCGGAAATACAAAAACAAAAACAAAACATGACGTAAAAAACATTGGCGGCCTTTCCGGCATTTTTCTCTCTGTCTGTCTTTATCTCTCTCACTCTGTCTCTCTCCCTCTCTCTCTCTCTCTGGAGCAGTTCATCAACAGTGCACAGCTATGGAGTATCCCTCTGAGTTCACACTTGCTGAGGTAAAATATAGCTTGTCCTTTCCATATCATTTTTTTTCCATTTTGGATTCAGAAGTTCATTTCCTACGTGGGTTTGTCATTTCATCCTTCAAAACCCTGTAAAGTTTGCGCCTTTGCCCTCAAATTCCTTCTCAAACTCTGTCTCTGCGTCCCCTTGTGGTTCAGACTCTGAATTTCTATGGTTCTCTATAATGGGTATTTTTTTGACAGAACAATTATAAAAATGGACTACCAAAAAAAAAAGATAATAATTTTGATTCAAGTTAATCCTTTTTATAAGGATATGGATAGTTTATACACCGTTGATTATAAGCCTTTTTTTTATTTTTATTAATTGGCTTGACTGTTACTCAAATTCGAGACCTTCAATTCTGTGAATGATTTCAATATCATTGAGCTACAGCTCATTGGTTGGAAGAAGGCATTTGTGCTGTTCATCCAATGGCTATTGCTGTTACCATTGAAAAGATTGAATTATGTTGTTAGCTTCTGTGTTGTGTGTTTGTGTGATAATAATTCTTCATTTGCTGTAAGATGTTGGAAATGGAGAGTATGTACAAGGAGCTAGGAGTAGCATCGTTGAATCCGGAGTTTTGCGAACGGCTTGCAACCAGTTTCAGGTGAAAGCCCTTTTTCAGAAATACTTCTTTTCAGCTTTAATATGTAGAATGGAAATATGTTGTCTGCTCATAGAGAACCATGTTTTGTCTGAAACTCTGCTATATTTTGCAGTTTTGCACCGAATCGTGCTGGAAAGCCAGCCATAACATGGGATCAGGTTTTTTCTTTCTTTTGCTGGCATGCTAGTTCATGTTTCCTTCTTCATATGTGAACCCCATGGAGTGACTCTCAACTTGCTCTTCTTGCATCCCAGGTGCAAAGTTGGTTTGAAGATAGACTAAACCAATCGCAACCTAAAGTCGACCCTCCACCTATGGCTCTTAAACTATTTGTTGATTCGCTGGATACTAGCATTCTAAACCATGTGCCTCAAATTACTCACATTTCTAAAGGTTATTTTAGCTAGCACGTGTGGAATTGCAATTGTAATTCTTGTCAATGAACAGATATTTTGAGTGATTAATCTTTTAAGCTTCTTATTGAGGCTTTAAACGTAATTATCAAAAAATTGTAATTCATTCACTAATTGGAATCCAAAAAATTATTTGGCCTTGCAAGGGTTGCCTAATCTTTAAACTTACAATATACTGTTTTGGTTTTGGGAATTTGAAAAGAAGGGAAATATATGCACATTTCACTGAGCTTTGATGTAGTTGTATTCCAAGTGAGATTCAGGCCACAAACTTACAGCTGCATACTGATTAAAGTTGGGTTGGAATTGGAATTGGGGAGGCTGGATTATGATCAAGAATAAAATTTTTACCAAATATTGTCACAATTCCTATACAGGTAAGAAGGCCAGTGATCTATCAGAGTTGATGTTTGAAGCTAGATCATCAAAAGATTATGCTTGGTGAGGATTCACATCGTACTGAACAAAAGTGGAACTCTATGTTTGACATGTTTGCACAGTTTTGGGTAACTTACATTTGAAATTGTTGGTAGTCAAATCAATTTATATTGCTCTTGACCTTGTAAAGATTACGGCATTGAGGAGTTTCCCAGTTTCTTTTAATTTTATATCAGCCTAAACAACTGTATTTAATGTCCTTTGGGTTCCCAGGTATGACGTTGCATCCTTCCTCACCTACAGAGTCCTTTGTACTGGAGAACTTGTAAGGGTCTTCGACTTTAACTATATATGTGTCTGCACGTGTGTGTTCTGAGGTGACACTTTTAGCTGCATATCTTTGAATGCGCTGCTTATAAACTTGGTTTTATATTTCCTACATTTCTGCAATTATGGAAAAATATTTGGCATTTATGCTCTGTTTGGCTGTGAAGGAAAAGAAATAGAAAAGAAAATGAAAGGAAACTATTTTCTATTCATTTTCTATCAATCCAAACAACTAACTTTTACTTTTTCTCTCACAAATTATTATTCATTTTCTTTCTCACAATTTTCTAATCATCATTTTTTATCAATCATAACATCATTATTATTGTACCACTTTCTATTCATTTTCTTTTCTTACCACTTTCTATCAATCCATTAGTCTTAAACCTAATAAACTTTGAATCTTTTCTATATTTTAGGAAGTCCGTGTACGATTTGCTGGCTATAGCAATGCGCATGATGAGTGGGTGAACTTAAAAAGAGCAGTGCGAGAAAGATCTATTCCTTTAATACCTTCGGAATGTGACAAAGTACAAGTTGGGGATCTTATACTATGCTTTCAGGTATTTGCTACATGATTTCATGAAACTAATTTACGAGAATTTGAAAAGCTGAAGTAACCATGGTTCTAGGGTTGAAAAGACAATTATTTTTTTTGTTGGAATGGTGTCCTAAACTACAATTAGACAATTTGGCATGCATACTTCGTCGCACATGAATGGTTCAGCTCATTCCCTAAGTATTGAATTTTGGTTTCCTTTATAAGGCACAGGCATTGCAAAAATGGGATTGGACAAAAATGTGTACACATGTACAAAAGTACAAATGCTTGCGTCAAATCGTAGCCGATTCAGGCTTACCAATATTTCCACTGTTTTCTTGACCTTTTGTCCACCTTATATTGCCAATGCATCATTTTCCCAGATTGGATCCCACAGTCATTCAAGTTGAAATTTTAGTCATATAATGGATAGGGATTTGGCATACCTGTTCTTTCAGCCAAGGAATTCCTTGTCTTCTCATTAGTCCTAGCACCTTCCCTAGTCCGTGCTGTCGGATTACTTAGCTGTCTTGCCTTATTTGCAGCTAAGACAGCAGCATGCAGTATACTATGATGCTCATGTGGTGGGAATTCAAAGGCGATTACATGATGCAACTGGTTGCAACTGCATCTTTGTTGTTCGTTATGACCATGATTACACCGAGGTGAGTTAGGTTTGCGACTCATTCTCGCCCTCTTCTTATTGTTCTCAACTATGTAAATATTTGCTGACAGCATCATATACTGTACCAGGAAGTAGTTCCGATGGAAAGGCTATGTCGCCGATCATCAGAATAGAGTTAACTATGCTACCATGAACATCCAAGAAGAGTTCAAAGAAGAGATTTTGTTAGGTAGAAATAGAGACCTAAGGTGTTGCAGCCACCCAGATTGATCTCATTGTGTCTGGAAATATTTATGTACGTGAAACACTATTGTTCATCTCTGGCTCTTCCTTGTAAGTTTTTGATGTTCTGTTCTTTTAAGTTGTTGCAAGTAGACAACACCATAAAGAAACAAACTAATTCCTGGTTCTAATAATTTTTACATACAAAATTCTCTATTGGGTGCTTAGCAAACATTTGCAAAGCTACATTCTTTTTTGGTTAATTAGCACTAATTGAGACTCAAAGTTAAAGTCTGCAATCTTCAAGACGACTATAGTACTAATTTAACTATAGCTCGATGGTATTTGCAAAGCTACATTGTACATGACTTTGTCATGTGAAATTTCGTGTTCGTAAATCTCTGCGAGAAGGCCAACGGAAGGGCTTTTTCAGACGTGACAATTTTCATACCTATCAAGGAAATGGTATGAATGCTGAGATGTGAGCTTAAAACTTTACCCATCATGATTATTAGTTGCATATATTTAGCCTTTTAACGCAATATCACAGCTAACAATAATTTAATGTAGGTTGTTAGCGTCTGAATACGTCAAATTTATCACATCTATGTAATCTCTAAATAATATTGGCCCAAAACGAAAAAAAAAGCAACATCGATAAGTCAAATTTGAAGAAAAATTCGACTTATACAAATGCCCTAAAAAGAGTACTTATTTCAACTATACAAAGTAAAACGAAAATACCATTATCCCTTTTGGCTCCTTCTGATTGGGGGCATGGGCAGAAGAGATAATTCACATGACTGATAGAAATAACATATTGAACTTAAGGTTCTAAACTTTTAGCTTACATTTGATCAATACCTATATGCTCATCAAAATTTCTCTAACCCTACATAATACCCCACGAGAAGATCCGAGGGTTTGTTCTCCCTTCTCAATCGGATGGGTATCTACAGAGAGGGAAGGAGGTTGCTTCAGTGGTGACAACGAGTCTGACGGAATGATGGTTATCTGACAGAATGATGGTTAACTTATGAGACTGTTCGTCCGTAACATATGGATGCAATATACAGATTCTTTGCCCACTTCTCCTGCAATGCACATCTCAATCATCAGATCCCAAAAGCATACAAATAGGTAAAAGGAAAATCACTCCATTATCGGATAAAGATATTTACCTTGACATGTGTACTTGGAAAAGCAGAAGTTCTAAGCGTCTCCTGCGTTTCATCTGGAGGCTTCCGTCTTGGAATACTGAGCACGAAAGCTGCCTGGTCCCAAGTTGCAGCAGTGGCTGTAATACGATATCCAGAATCCCACCGCCGATGTATGCCTTCACTAGGATACAGGAAATCAAGTTCAACGACCTGAAATTAGAGAGGGGAATTAGTTCATGGATGCCTTCCATAGCCATATGTTATTACAATATCTCGAAACTAAAAATGACCTGTTGTGAAAATCCTGCTCCGCGTGACATGACAACTGCCCATCTACTGCCTGAGGTGGCCATAGCAGTAACATGGAAGCCCTCCTTCCATTTTTTGTTAATCCATTTAAAGGGAAATGAATCACTAACTTTATAAGACTGCTGCATATATAAGGTTCCTGAAGCCAAATAGAACAATGTCAATCACACAAAAGTTTGAGTGCATGACACACAGAAATCAAAACTCCAAACATCTTAAACTTACCCTTAGACATCACGACCAATGAGCTACCATTAGTGGCTCCAGCTATGGCACTGATATAATAATTCTTCTCCCAGTGCTCCATTATCCACTCCTTCATAAAGACCACAACGTCAGTTAGTGAAGTCACAAAGCATATTCAAGGGCTGCACAAAAACATTGCACTCAAGTAGAATGCCGACAAAAGCCCATACTTTGTGAAGAAAATACGGCGAGAGTTGATACACTTGTGCAGTGAAACCAGTTCCAGCATCCATAATTAGGGCCCATAAGTTTTGGCATGAAGCAACACTGCTAATGAATAAGCCATCCTCGTTTCCTTTTTCAATATGCTGAGCAAGCCTTGCATCAGCCACATTATAGTGATACCTACAGAATCACAACAATACAAACCTGGTTTAATCTCGTCACAATAATCCGATCACTATAATATTTTACAGAAGCAAGTAGATCTTGTGCCAGATGATCAGAGATAACAATCTTAAAACACTTAATATTAGCAGCGGATCAATGATTAGACAGAAAAGTGCTATAAATCACACTGCAAAAGACATATATTATACCTTTGCTTCATAGGTCTACGAGCATTATACACACTAATCCATTGAGTTGCTGGCATGCCCATGCGGACCTTCTTCTTTGGCTGTTCATCATCTTCGTCCTCCACAGACATACGGCCTCTTTTCTGGCCAACTTGATGAATAAGCTTCAGAGATGTAAAAATCTGGATTAGTTACACCAGATTTCAAGTCCACAATACATTTAAAAAAAAAAAAAAAGAGCTAAAATAGCTCAGCCATTGAATGTAAGTCATCAGTAGATCCTCACAAGCTCAAAAAAGAAAGGGAGAAACCTTGCATACCTTTTGGGCACCTTCAGTGTTGATTGGCCGAATATTCGGATTTGGGCCAACAATCCCATCGAAAAGGGAAATGCATTTTGCATAATTAGGTTCTTCATCAAACTTCAAGTTTACCACATATTCAACAAACTGCTTGAAAGGCTGTGGACAAAAACAACAGAGGGACTCTGGGGATGTTGCCATCTTCTTCTTGCACACGAGAAACCCTTTATTCTCACCCTAAAACCAATGTCAACGAAAAAGTTATACAAGATGAGGCACAAATCCACCTTTTCTCTAATGAAACCAACTTGCACTTGGTTCACTGCAACTCAAAACTAAAGAAAAAATGATAAACAAAAAAAGGAACAGACACTTGCAACATCTAGAAAGAGATTGACCTGGTATCCTTGCCAGGGCAAACGGCCTCGAAGAAGGAAAATGAGTGTGTACGCAAGAGATTCTAAGTCATCCCTTCTGCTACAAGTTCGCCCTAAATGGGCATGCACAGAGGCATATCGCACTGTTCCCCTGTGAGAACAAAATAATCAATTTTGAATTAGAAGAGAAAGCAGTCAGAAACTCACTGTTTTTACCAGAAATCAGATGGAAACATCATTGAGTCAATTACAGAAAAGGAGAGGCGGAAGCAGATAGCACTGCGAATGTGGGTAGCATTAACCAACCAACATAATTACATTCATAATTTGCACAATCAAAAGTCATACCTGAAAACATCTGGCCTTTGGTCATAGTCAACATGCAGTCCAGATGCAGTATCCTGCCATCTAGTAGCTAATTGACCAAAACAAAATGTTTAGCAATTCAATTACAAAGTTGATCGTATTGATCTAACATTCTATCTGCTATAAGGCGAAACAGAAAAGGAGATTCACCAATTACCTAGGCCAAGATCGACAAGAAACAGTTTCTTCTCATCAGGTCCATCGGGAGGACCAAGAAGGAAATTCTCAGGCTTCACATCTCCATGGACATAACTGCAAAAGTGGTGTTAAAACCAGTTTGAAAATCACATACTTCTATAATATATATAAATCAACTGTGACTGCTCAATCTCATTACAGAGAACAAGACACATTTATCATCAGATAAAGTTCTATCACATTCACATAGCATGATCACTTTATCAAAATACATAGAATTTATCATGAGATAAAGTTCTATCACATTCACATAGCATGATCACTTTATCAAAATACATAGACAAGATGCAAGTATCATTCATCTTCACAGAGCGAGAGAGAGGGGGGGGGGGGAGAGAGAGAACAATAGATACCAAATGAGACTTACCCCCTAGAGTGCATCTTTTCCAATATGGATATTGCTTCAATAGCAATGCATGCTACCATTTCAACAGACATTCTGCAAGTAGCATTCTTTTATTTAAGTAGTTCAAAGGCACGAAATGATTGAATATCAATAGCAAATATATGTGGAGAAATAAACCCACGTGTGGGAGTTGTTATTCCAGACATCCCATAAACTTGGTCCCAGCATATCCATGACCTACAGCCATTAATGCATTCCGTCAAAAACTGCTTATTTGAAAGACAGACACACATAGAATTTCATACCATGACATAATAATCGCCTTGCCGACCCTTGTAGAATACTCGTGGTACACCATGACTACCGCCAAGAAAGCTGCACAAATTACAGTACTTATTGGACTTAGAATAACCACTCCAGCAAACACACAAACACTAGCACAAGGGGAAGGGGAGAGAGAGAGAGATAGAGAGAGAGAGAGGGATTCACATGCCACAACCATAATAAAGTATGACACATCCTGTCATCCTCACCCGTAAACTTGCCATTCATACGGGGGTCCATAGTTGCATCCTTTACTACTTCTGTGCTCAAATTTCAAGGCCACCTATGTACAATATTCACGGATCACAATAAGAGGATAAATAAATGAATGCCGATCATACTCAATGATATGATCATATAACTACAACAACCGACCTCTATGGCTCCGGGGCCAGATCTCTCATTTTCATGTCCACCACTTACACGTCGACCTACATACACTTGTCCAAAGCCACCCTTGCCCAACTTTCTTTCTATTCTGTACAACGGTGAACCCCCAACTTGAACCTGCAGAGTCATAGCCAAAGAAGTTACAGCAGGTCCAGAAAAATTCACAAGTAAAGGAGGACCACGTAAATTTTGTTCATAACTCAGCACTGACTTAGAAATTTCATGAAAATTGTTACACAAGGAAGCCAGACTATCAAAAAAGGGTGTTTAATATCTAGTTTCATATAACAACAAAATAAAGTCTTCATCTAATTCCCAAACCAATCAATGTCTCTTCTAAAACAAAACCATAAGACTGCAAATTGACTACATAGGAAATTTCTTATGGTAAATAAGATCAATATGAAAAGAGAAAAGGCATGCAAAACATTCCCCTTATTTTCTACTTTCTGATCAGAATCAGAATCCAAACGAGCTACTCTTACATCTTTATTCTAAAAAATCCATACTTTCTGTTGACTTCTAATTTCCGCCTAAAAGATGTATAATGAAATTTAAATTATATTCACTCGTTCAGAGATCACAGTATATCTGCCACAACGATTTTTAGTATTGCAACTAAGTGACTAAATGCAAAGCACACATTATTGCTAGCAACAACCAATTTCAGACACACAACCAAAAAATTGATTCCATGAAACGGTACATGGCATGGTGGCAGAGCTTGCAACTATACCATAAGGACGATTAGGTGGTGGAAATTCCTTAACTAAAAATGAAGTGCGGTACATTTTATGAAGGAGACACTAAGTTCTCTACTACAAACCAACAAACTAACTAGAAGCCAGAGCCAGAATTAGCATTAAGCTCCTGACCTGCTACACTGAAGAATCTAAAGATATAACGGCACCACAACACTTTTGCATAGATTCAGAAGATAGATTATTTAGTAAGCATGCTAAAATATATCTTATTTACAAGAGCAATGCAAGCATATACACCTAGATGGTACATTTTGGCTTGACAGCTATAAAATCTGTCACAAGTACCCAAACTCTGTATCTTAACCATAAAAATGACTAAATAAACCAAACTTTGGCCAACATGAGTGATACCGCAAAAAATCATTAAATTCCCATGTCAATTAACAAGGCATCCATTGGCCCTGCATGCTCAACTAACAGTACAAGAGCAGCTTTGAGCATCACAATTAACTAATTTGGAAGTTCTATTCACAATTTCCATTAAAACCCAAAAAATCCAAAAATTTCATGGAGGGGTATCCCACCACGCCATTTCAGCAATAGCATCAAGTGAGGTCTAGACCATATACCTCCAAGAGGTGAACCAGAACCTAGCATAGAAAGGCAAGACAATCTCATTCCCCTCAAACTATGGCATAAGGCCAGACATCTCAAAAGTATTACTCAAACAGACATGATCAACATTCTTTAATCAGATCAACATGCAGATTCGATTCTTTCATTCACACACATATGCTACAATCAAAATTCAAAGCACAAGAAAGATGAGACATTAAAAAAAAGACGTCCCAGTGCAGAGGCTTCATACTTACGCAATCTTACCTCAAATAGAAAGCTAAGACATTCAGAATCCAACTAAACCACATGTCAAGAAAAAATGCAAAGCATTGATTATAGTACTAAAGGAATCAAAACATAAAGAACAAAACCTTCTCCGGAATCGGAGCAGTGCTTCCCTCATCTTCGCCGGCATTGGCCTTATCAATACTTTTCCCTGCACTATCAAACTCATCCATCGGCTTCTTTCCCGCCTGCTCCCCTTCCTTCCCAGCCGCCCTATTCTCGCCCTCCCTTGCCGCTGCCGCCGCCGCAACTACGTTCTCATCCGCGGCCGCCTTCTGCCCGTTATTATTATTATTATTATTATTATTAGTATTGTTATCTACAGGTGCTGCCGCTCCACCAGCCGCAGCTGCAGCCTCAGCCGCCGCGGCACGCCTTCTCCGAGTTCTCGTCGCGATCGCCGCTTCCCCAGCCTCAACCGGCCCCGCCTGATTCCGCTGCTGTCTTTTCGCCGCTGCCGCAGCTCCTCCCCGGCCCCTGCGAGCTCCGCCACGCAGAACCGGCATCGTTCATCCTCCGATTACAACAACCCTCATCCCCAAAAACCGATAAAGATCCAAACTTTCTCTCTCCAAAACCAACACCCAGAATCCCTTTCTTCCAAAATCAATCAAAAACAAGAACCCCACCACCCCAAAATCAGAAACAACGCCGCGACCGTCAGTATAGACACAGATCAGAAAGAAAGTCGCCGGAAATCCAAGAAATACAAAACGAAGAAGCTGAAACGCAATGTGGGGTTTGATTAAAAGAATCGGAGAATCGATCAGTCAAAGAAAGTCCTCCAATTTTTTACAGTACCAATGGATCAGACGCAGAGAGAGAGAGAGAGAGAGAGAGAGAGAGAGGAAGCGAGATTTTTATAATATGGGGTTTTGTTAATTTGGTGAAGGTAATTAAATTGTGAAGATAATTAGGTGGCGGATTAGTAGCCGTTGATGATGAAGAAATGGACGGTGTGATTTGGGTGTATTTGAGTAAGATTTTTTTTTTTAATTTTTACTTAAAGGGAAGTAAAAGAGTTCTTACAAGACCTAGCCGCGACTTTGGTCTTTAGACTAGACAACATTTATGTGAGAGAGAGAGAGAAAGAGAGAGAGACAGGGCGAGAGAGAGTGTTTGTGTGTGTACGTGTGTTGTTTGTGCATGGTTCGTATGGTGATGATGTGATGGTGCGAGCCGTTTGATTTGGAAGTTCTGTGATTGATGTGTGTGGGGTCAGAGTGAAATTATTGGGTTTTGGTTGATTTGGACCGTTTGATGATTGATTGTGCACATTAATGTTTGTTTTTCTGTGTTTTTTCAACTATTATTAAACTGTTTCTTTTTTAATTTTTTTTTAAATTCTGTTTTAAATAATTAAATCACGAGTTTGGCTGCTTGAGCTTTTTAAAAAGTTATGTAAAAAAAACATATAATTTTTTAAACAACAACTTTCTAAAATTAAATATATATTTTATAATTTTATAATTTAAATTATTATATACTTATTGTTTATCTTACTAAACAATGTAAATAATCTTTTTTCTTAGATCATTACACGATTGTAATAAAAAAAAAAATACACGATTGCATACTTATTGTGTTAAAAAAAAATACGATTGTAATCAAATTGACTTGTTACTCAAATTCAATTTGAGCCATCATAATTTTTTTTATTATTATCAATATATTGATTATCATACCAGTGAATCAATATTAAAACTACTTGTTATCATATTTATTCAATCTTTCTCATCGAAAAATTCACCACGCGAATACTATTAAATCAGAATAAATCTCCCTCACACCAAGTTATTGTGTAGTTTGAAACTCACAGACTATAGTGTACAGCATCTTTAATAATTTAAAATACTATTATGAAAACTCAAACTTAGTCTAATAAGAAAAAAAAATACACTAAATCACTAATTAGATAATCACTTCAAGTGATATTTAAACTATTATAATTGATGGATAGATTTTGATAAAAAAAAATTTGATGAATAGATATTTTTGTTCTCATTTGAACACTTTTTTTTCTCTTTTGTAAATTATAATCACAGTTAATTATGCTGAAAATGAACTTGATTGTGTTTGCATAAGTCAAGGAGTAAATTAAAAATACGTAATTTATTTAATGATATTTAATAATTAATTTTTTTATATCTAATACATCTTTTATAATATAATTATCTATATTACTAAGTACCTACTATACACCTTAAAGCCAATTATATTTTTCCTCCTAAAATATTTATGTAAAGTTTAACGCTCATCAAATTTACCGTGTATGGTTATCATGTTTTTGGGTGGGATGGCATGCACATTATAGATTGTTTTAATAAACAATTAATTAGTTTTCCCCTCAAAAATATAATAAGCAAGAACTCAACTTATGGCAACACAATGAAAAGCATGCGGAGTGCATAGGTTATCCAACAATCAATATGTCAGTTTTTTTTTTTTTTTTGAAAAATTAATAGATCTTTTACTAAATTACAGACACATCATTGTGTATCACAGAGTTACCAGTAAAATTTTCCAAACAATTAATTATTTTATTGTCATGTGTTTTTTTTTTATTCTAAAATCTTAGTGAAATTCCAAGTAATGAATCCTTGAAGGAAAACGTTATGTCGAAGCATATTTCCTCATGATCATTAACAATATTTGAATTGATGATTCCAAAATATTATTTTGATTTCAATAAAAATCAACACGGAAACTTTAATAAAAAAAAATGACCATTAACGTGAAAGAAATGATATATATAATTCACAGGAATACTTTAAAAATCATCGAGTATCATTAAAAAATATTTATTAATTTGTTTGTACGTAAAAGGTCTTTCCTTCCTTTAGCATCTAAAAAATTCAACAACAAAACTAATAATCCCAACTTTTCAACAACCAAAAAAAAAAAAAAGGAATGGAAAAATTCACTGAAATTAATCGTAACTATAGACCTAAGTCAGATGTTAACTTTTAACGTTTAGATTTAAATCTATCGATAATGAAAATTGATACATAATCAGAGGTGACAAATTGGTGGATCTAGTTATATTTGCTTCCTTTTGTTTCAGATTTTGATTATTTTAGTTTTATTGAGTCTCAAGTGCACGAAGTCTTAGGTTTATCAAATTTTGAATATGTTAAGTTTCAAATATATTAAGTTTTAAGTATTTTTAATTTTAAGGTAGTGTTTTTACTCAAACAAAAAAAAGCTCAAGTTAGTGTTTATCGAATTTCAAGTAATTTTAGATTTTAGGTCATTTTAATTTCAAATATTTCAAATTATGTGCAATGAGTTCTCCTATACTAAGTATTTAAAACATTAACCTTATTCTCATGCATGTGATAAAGAGTCAATCCTAGTTACAGGCGATTAACTAAAAAAAAACTTATGTTATCTTCACAACTAAGAGGGGAAAACTATATGATGGAAAATCCAACTTTAGCCAAGTGCATTATGATCATGATGCACTACAATGATTTATGGAACACTACTTTTTTTTTTTTTGTTTATTAAAAATCTCATTGGACCGTGAGTTATATAATAAAAGTAACTCTTTATTTTTTCATAAATCTCATACCCCTTTCTAAAATAAAAGAATTTTAAATCTTAATTATTAAAATGTTCCCTTAAGAATTTTTTTTTTTTTTGGTATGGTGTCAGGTGAATCCTAAGTCATAACTTTATTGAGTTATAATCTCTTTTTTTTTTTTTTTGGTTTACATTTGGGGCAGCTTTTTGTCATTGTGCCGGTTTAACTACATTGTCATGAACTGTTAAACAAAATTGTCAAGGCCCAAATAAGGGTTCTTGGGTTGTCTAAATTCACACAAAACTAGACTATTTCAATCCATAGTTGTTACTTCACATCACTGCCCGACAGAGTAAAAAGGCTGCCCAAACAAGAAAAATGAGGCTGGGCCAGAGTGTTATTTGACTGGTCTAGTTAGGTTTGCAGGAGTTTCTTGGGCCTCCTCTTGTAATGTTCCATGGCTAAATTACAAATCACACATAAAAACAAATATTGAGTCAACTTGAATGTGATGTTAAAGACTTACGAGCAAGCTCTAAAAATAATCAAAAGTTACCCCTTGAATGGTAATTCAATAATAAATTGGTGCATTTTCATACTCAATGTTTGGAGCTTTAGTCCTAGTGCATGCGCCTTTCCCTATCAAAATGGGTAGGTGGCCTTTTAGTTGACAAAAATTTGTGACTTGTGTTCGAAATAAGACTTGCCCACCGAGACATCAGTAGGAGAGGTCTATTTGGTTCTGTCTGGTTCCTATAGAGGTTATTAAACAAGTTGTTCAAATAGGACTTAATATGAATCTAACCCAAAAATTCAATAACTAACATATTTACGATAATTTTTTTTTGACCAAAAAAAAATCAAAAGTGGAGAGTGAATGTTAAACCTAACAATAGGACCGGAAACAACCCCACCTCCTTCAAAAAAAGTAGGAACCAAAAAGACTAGCTATAAGATTAATAGTGTGTTTGGATTGAGAGGAATTATATAAAAAAGAAAGTAGTGTAGAAAATAAGTTATTTGGATAAATGAAGAAAGTATAGAAAAAAAAAAGTGTAGAAAAAGAAAAATAAATACTAATTTATAAGAGAAAAAGTAGCGAAGAAAATAAATTGTTTGGATAAGTGGAGAAAATGTAGAAAAAGAAAGTTAAATAGTAATTTATGAGAAAAAAAAGTAATGAGAAAAATAAATTATTTGGATAAGTGGAGACAATGTAAAGAAAAAAAGTGTAGAGAAAAAGTAGTGAAAAATTGATAGAGTAATGATTATAGTAATGATTAAAAAAGTAATTCTTTCCCTACCTAGAGAAAACAAAACAAACAGGTCATAAATGACTAATTAGTAACTATATGAAAAGTAAGTAGATAAACTTTATTTATTGGTTTTGAATAAGTAGATTTGAAATGAATCGACCACTAAAGATAAACTTTGTTTATTGGTTTTGAATAAGTAGATTTGAAATGAATCGTCATGATTTTGTTTAAACTACTTTGATTTATTTATGATTAAAAAAATTCTAAACTATCTTAAAATAATTATATGCTCTCTAAAATCGAAGGTCTAAAAGTTTTTGATTAGTGAATTTCAAATGAATCAACAATTAAAAATCATGATTTAGTTTAGATATTTAATATATTAACGTATAACCATCACTCATGTAATTTGGAGGTAAAGTAGTTAGAATCTTAGTTCTAGTGACTAAAATTCAAATCTTAACATCTGACAGACAATATGTATCCCCTCATAAGAAACAACTCTAAGTAACTAAGGGCCATTTGAAGATATTGTTAATTTTTTTGTTATTATTTTTTATTATTTTTACTGTTTGTTGAATTTTTGTATTTATTACTGTCAACTTTTATTTTCTTTTATAAGAATAAAAAAGTAGATAGAGAAAAGATAATAAGAGAAATAGTAAAAAGATTATGAATAGAGAGAAAAAAAAATTATAGAGAATGATTGATAGAGAGATAAAAAGTAAAAAGAATAGTTAGAGAGAGATGATAGAAAATAGAGAGAGAGAGAGAGAGAGAGTAGGGCGAGAACGAGTTGACAAGAAAAGAGAATGAGTAAAGAGAGTGGTTAGAAAGAAAATACAAAGAGAGAGTTTAGAGAAATTATGAAAAAAGAAAAACTAGAGAGAGAATGAGTAGAGAAAGTGGGTAGGGAGAATGAGTAGAGAGAGAAAAAAAGGAGAGAGGGGGTTGAGAGAGAATGATAGAGAGAGAAAAGGAGAGAAAGAGAGAAGGTAGAGAGAAAAAGGAGAGAGAGAAAGGGTAGAGAAAAAACGAGTAGAGAGAGAAAGAGTAGAGAGAAAAAATACAGAGGGATAAAAAGAGGATGAGTAGAGAGAAATATGATGAAGAAGGTAGATAGAGAGAGAAAATATTGTGAGAGAAAGTATAGAGAAGAAAGCAAAAAATAAATTAAAAAAATATCATTTTTTTTATTTTCTCAATTTCTTTTTTCTTTGAAAAATACTTTCAACTTTTCAATACAAAAAAATAATACCAAATATATATCCTATTTTTTGTAAAAAATAAAAGATAAATAAAAAATAAAATTGATACCAAACGAGCTCTAAATAATTTTTAATTTTGATATGGAAGCCTTTATGTAGGGGCGGGAGGAGCTGGTAATGCTAATGATGGGTTGGGCCCTAGAGATGGCCGAGTTCACTTTTTCTATATGGGATATACATTGGATTCTCGAGCCACTTGATCTTTAACAAAATTCGTTAATTCGTTAGGAAGCCGAGGAAAAATACATTTTGGAACAGCATAGGACTGCATTTTTTTTTTATAGTGGGTCTTTGTTATGGCATGACAATGTTGAACATATTAACTGTAACTTCATAAGGCAAAACAAGAAGTCCTGTCAAAAAGGAAGCACTCTCCGGTTGTAGATATTAAAAAAAATATATATTGTTAGAGAAGGTCTGACTGAAAATTCAACGTTAACACTCTTAATATTAAATTAAAAATTAAAAATGGAGTTATGTGAGAAAATTAATAATTGTCCTGTGTAATGTGGACTGTGACAGCATTGGCGTGGTTGCGATTACTGCGTTACCTGCATGAGTGCTAACAAGATGTATTTGACATTTTCGCTATCTATTTGTGCCATAAGGTTCAGAGTTCAGACAATATAATTCAATCGGATGACGAGTTGGATCAGGTAGGCTAGAAAAATTGAGCTTGGGAGAGTGGGCCTAGGCAGACGGGCCGGGGAGCTAGAGTGTTTCGAACCAGACGAGCCTAGAGTCTTGCTGAGGATTTCCATATCAATTAAATATATTGAATAGCAAGACCAAAAAAAAATAAAATAAAATAATATATATATATATATAATAGTTTTTGAGTTTTAATATATTGAATAATTGAAACTAAAATGCTAGGAAAACAAAGGAATGAGGAAAATAGTCATATAAAAAACATCTAAGTGGATTAGAACCTAAATTTTTATTTTAGAAATGAAGTTTTGATCTTGATAAAAGGGGTGTGAGATTTATAAGAATATGAAGAATTGCTCCTTTAATATAAGTCATGGTTTAATGAACTTATTAATGAATTAAAAAAAAGAGTTAGGCTAATATGGGGGTGTAAAAGTAATGGAGGGCTTTTCAACAATGTAATGTTTAAGCCAACTCAATAGTAAAGCTTTCTGAAAGCAAGGTTAATATGCGGTGTAAAAGTATTGTTTGATTATTCCGTGAAAAGCAAATTGATCGAGTTGTTCCATCCTACCACTACTACGGGAGTTTTGTTGTCTTCCCAAATGTAAATGATGGCTTGGCTAAATGACCTCCAAGTTCACCTGCTTAATTTATGTCTTAGATTTAGGTTGGAGCCACAAGTTTTCATTTGAGTTGATTGATTTTTCCTTGGGTGCCAAAAAGGAGGGAACCCCAAAAGGGGTATTTGCTAATAGTATATGCATTTCTTTGAATCAGCACAAGATCTAAGACTTCCATGTGTTTTTAGCTTTAGACAAGTGAACAACAGCTCATTATAAGTGGCCAGAAAAGCATGAACTTTAGTTGTAACTTTAGCATGCAGCATAAAATTTTGAAACCAATTCTTAAAGTTAGATAGGCAACATTACAAGTTTTCTATTTGCTCAATGCTTGTCTCCCAATAATTTGGCAAGTCGTAACCACCAAAGAGTGCCCCGTTCTCTTGGCTTTCACTTGCAAGTGTACCTAAACAACTAGGGAAGCCAAGATTGTGAAGATTTAACTTTATATTTTCTATGTTCTTAAGTTTTTTAGAAAATATGTCCAATTGATGCATAGTCTGTACAAGTGAAGTTAGATTTCATTTGTCTATCAAGAAACGCCCAATGAGTAGAATTAAAATTTCTATTCTAAAGATCTTAGGTTTAATTTTAGGGAGGGATAGTGTGAGATTTATGAAAGAGAGAGTTAACTTATTGTGTAACTCATGGTTTAATAGGTCTATTAATGAAAATAATTTTTTTAATTCCATCTAATTTATAAGTCGGTGTTTTTTTTTTCCTTAAATTGTTAGAACCAGAATTTGAATTGTAGAATCAAAATTAAAAGCTTTAGCGGCGCGCTTTGTCAAAAAAAATCAAAGTGAAATCAAAGTCTCTTAGCTATTAGAATGCTTCTGGTGAACTTTTACGCTTCAATATGATCGACTAATTTAGGAAAAGTTAACGTTTAAATTTGACCCTTGCGGTCAGTATTATGAGGCTCCAAAGGTTACTTCTAATATTACCTTAGGTAAAGCAACGGTTGACATGCTTGATGGAACTTTTTTTCTTATTCTTGTGATCGAATCATAGAAAACCTTATGCCAGTGGCAAGTGTTGCAAATCAAATGGTCCAAAATATAAGATTTTGAAATGAAAGCTTTCAATTTCCAATCATATTGGGAACAAGATGAAGGGAGAAGATTGTTTCTCTATATAGTCCAGAGCAACCAATAGTTTTGCAAAAGCTTTGTCTAAGATATGAACTTGTAGAGCCACTAATTGTTAGTATGGTGGTAAAAGTGAATTTGAAATTACGTGGATCAAATATACGCTGAAGTATCGTATTAGCAACTCTAGAATTTACCAAAGAAAGATTTCTTGTCATGAAAAAGAAAAAAAAAAAAAGACTTACTGGAACAACAAATTTGGCATGGTCGTAAAAAAAGGAGTTAGGAGTTTTGAGGGTTTTATAGATTTAGTTTCTAGTCATATGCAATTTGTCATGAACTCTAGATTGTTTCCTTTTGGATATTTTTTTTATTGCTCTAAGATGAATAATAAATTTTTGCCATTAAAAAAAAAAGGAATGAAAGGGTCAACGTCCAAACTCTAGTGTTGTGTTGAGATTTAGAGAAAGTCGTGAAAAAGAAAATTGTGAGAAAATAAAATTATTTGAATTGATAGAAAGTTGTGAGAAAAAAAATTTTAAGAAAGTTGTGAGAAAGAAAATAAATAGTAATTTGTGAAAAAAAAAGTAAAAGTTAGTTATTTAAATTGATGAGAATTTTGTGAAAAAAGAAAAATTGTGAAAAAATAATACAATAATAATAATATATTTTAACTTTAAATTATTTATTTATTTATTTATATTTCATCAAACCAAACAAAGCATAGAATATATATTTTTTTTTTTACTTGAAACACAGTATAGAATACTCAAAAAGAACCAATAGGCCACAAAAAAATCATATGAAGTATGTTTTTATTGGCAGATTAATGCTAGGGAAAGAAACAGAGACTATTTTGTGCACAAGTTGTACTTGAGTTCAATTATTGAATGCTGCCATGGCAGCCTTTCTTCCACTACTACTGTTTCTTTGAGGTCGCTTTTTATGTACAAATGCTTTTTCCCAAGATTCAAAATCTGGCAAAGTTTGATTATTTTAGCCTAGACGTAATTGTAAAACAAAAGTTGAATCCATCCTAATCCATTTCAATTATGCATGGTTGTTACATAATCATGCACATAAATCCATCCATAAAATGCCATTTGGAAACATACATCTAAGTGCACATCTGTCATAATCAAATGTAATAATATTTCATTTAAATATGAATTCATTAGGTAGCAAATCTTTATCTTTGATACATGACAGTGAAACAAGTGCATATATATGGCATCAATAAATTTATTTAAATGTCAATAAAAGAAATAAATTTATTTAAATAGACAATGTATGGTAATAATTTGGTCCATATGACTTTGGAATGTGGCATAATCATGCATGCATATAACATATGGCCATGCACTATTGTTTTTGTATGAGAAAAAAATACATAAATATAAAATTTAGATAAAAAATATTACTTGTACTTATTTTTAGAATCTAAACCATTAATTAAATTGTGAATTTTATACAGTTAACAGCTTAAATTTAAATAATGAGATTATATTATCATTTTATATCTAATTTTTATGTTATATAGGACTCTTTTATATACTGAAAGTGAAAAAGCAAAGTTGAGATTACCATAAGATTTCTCTTTTCCTTAATGGGGGAGATTGATGAAAGCTTGGCATGAAAGAAATTAAACTTTCATAAAGCCTCCTTTTCCTGCTTTTTGCCCACCAGCATCCAGCAAACTTCCAAGCTCATGGTTTTTGGAAGCAACATCCATCAAAGCATAGAGGGCACCTTTTTTTTTTCTTGTAGTACCACTGACAAGGACATTGAGTTGGACACATCTTTCTCCTTTTTAAGTGAGAAAGAGAAAGACAGTGACCCTTTGTTTTGAAACTATTGTAAATACCCAATCACAGTTAGCCACTTGTGCCATAAACAATATGACAAATTGACAATAGATGAGGGAAAAGAGAAAACAACAAATGGGAATTGCTGCAATAATTGTGGGCTCATACATTCTTCAATGATAATAGTATTTTCGCATCATTTTCCCAATTGGGGGAAGTTTCTTAGTGGCATTAGTGTTTTCTATTTCCTTTTTAAGGGGTTGAATTTTTATGTGCAATTGCAAAGGGTCAATTTACAAGAAGTTTGTACTCAATAATTGCATGGCTACATGCAAGATCCAATAATTTAAGCTCCTTGCTAAAGTTTAAAAACATTGAACAGTGAAAGACTTTGTTGACATTGTTAAGGAATTTGTGGGGGACCTTATTGGGAGAAAGCGTAGGAAACTTAGTAGAAATATCATGGAACCTCTGAACAACAAGCACACATATGCAAATCCCAATTTAACTGGTAAACCTTTCCCTGCTGTTTTCAAAAAAAAAAAAAAAAAGTTATACATATATAGGGGAAATGCTTGGTAGGATGTCTTAGGTGGGATCAAAGTTGGATTAAAAATAATATATACAGTTGAATGATTGAAAAAAAGAAAAACAAATAAACTGTTAAATACTGTTAAATAAATTGTAGATCTTGTGTGATATTTTTTAAAGTTAAATCCTATAATGGAAGCCTATATGTATTTATTTGTGCAAAGCTAAAGCATACATGAAACCCAGCAAAAATGAATTGAAAATTAGTAACTTTCCGAAACTGAAAAGTGTTTTTTGCTTCTTTTGAGTGATATGCAATGGGTTGATTCTGACTAGTCAACTGCTTTCATCAAGAACCGAAAAAAGAAAATCAAAACAAGAATTCACAAAGGCGGCATTTACAAAGCAAAAATACCCATATAATTAATTTGTTATTAATCTGCATATAAAACAATGACTTTGATGAAAAATCCGGTTAAATGGCTTGATTTCTTTACGTATAGTTAATTATTATACTACGATTGACTAACTATTTAAGGGTGCCAGATGAACAAATATAACTCAAGTTTGTATGGTATGTAGTTGTGGACAAATGAATTCTTTAGTGTGGCATAACAGCAGTTTTTATGATGGCCTAGATGATTGGTCTTCTGTTCTGGCTTTACAGCTCCGATTCTCGAGTATCTTTTATTTTATTTTTTAAGGAAATGAGAAAATAAAGCTGTTATTTTATAATTTTTTGATAAATTATTCTTCATAATTTTGTTAGGGAAGATTGTATTTTCACATCACATAATAGATTAGGTGACTGACTGAAACGTACTGAAAGAGCAAATACCATAAGTCTAACAAGAGAATCCAATCAATCCCACAACTGTGCATGCCTAAGACATCCGTTTAATCTATCATATACTTTGATAGAGAATCAAATCCAGAACTTGCATGGAACTTTACCCTTCTATTTTTAGGTTTTATGGTATTATATTGCGTAGTCTTGCTGGGAGTGCCAGTTGCGTAGCCTTGAGTAGTCGTGGAAGGTCTGCTAGGATTTTGCAGCAATATTGTTTGGTTAATCAATAAAATTTTGTTGCTCAAAACCAAAGGAAACGAAAAAAAAGAAAAGAAAAGAGTAAAGAGTTCCTCGCAATTACGGATTCAATTGCTTACAATTGGCGACCTTAACAATGTAAAGCACAACAAGATTCAAGCGATCAAAACCCTTGATTGAAATTTACACGTGAAACATGTCCAAAAGAGACCAAAAGGTAGGTCCAAAGAGCGACACCTGTCCCACAATTTATGCCTTTGATTCCACACCTTCACCTAACATTTCACCTAAACTTTTTGGCTTTATGGGATCTTTAATTGGTGTTAAGCCACCTTTCATCACCACTTAACGCAAATTAAAAAAGCTGAAAAAAAAAACGACCTGATTAAATGTTGCTAGACGTAGTAGTAGTAGTGATCATTCATTAGATATTTGCTTGCCTTGGTTAAGCAAACACAAAGATCTTGCCCACAAGAAACTACAATCTACCTTCCTTTGTGCTTTGCTTTCTTTATTTCATTATTTTTTTCATCTAATAAATGAGAAAATTTGGATAATCTCTCAACAGTTTTATTAAGAAATATTATACATGTATTTAAGAAGAATGCGTCTAACTCAAATAGTTACTGCATAGAGAGCATAAGTGTAAATGAAGAAAAAAAAAAAAAAGAAAAGTCAAAATTGGCGTTGCCGAAAAAAAAAATTAATTAAAAGATTTATTTCCCATGTGATGTTCACATGAGAAAGGAACCCTATAAATAGGCCCCTGCCCCTAAGTTCAAAAGACATTCAGCAAATCTGTAAACAGAAAAATCCAGAGAATTTGAGAGAAAAAGAAAATTTTGAAAATCTCTCAAGAAAATTTTTCCTTTTCTTACGTGTTTTTACTCTGCAGTATACTCTCCTAACTCCTTTTTGAGAGATATTTCAGGGGTAAGACCCAAAAAATTTGCTGTTTCCATTTCTAAAGTTATTTTTAAGTTTATATTCTCGGATCGCTCTAAATCTGAATTTCTGAGAATATAGATTTAAAAATATCAAATTACTACAAATCCGGCTGGGATTAAACCTCATACGGCTCTCAGCAAAATCCAGGCAATTCATCCGAGAACAAGTCCCTTCGACCCTCGGTGAAATTAAGCCAGATCGGCTCAGATCAGACGGTTCTTAACCGTAGTCAAAACGTCCAAATTAGATCCGATTTCAGTCTACCCAGTTCAAGAAAAAGTTGTGGAATTTATTTCTGTCAAGATCAAGTTCGTGCAGCCCTTGGCGGAGTCAAAAAAAAAAGAACACTAATCGGAGGATTTACGGAGATCAAACCACGTAAATTTTCTTTTATTTTAAATTTTTATTTGTAATTTATTTTTGTATTTTCGAGTTTAATTATTTTAGACTCAAAATTTACGCTTTACAATAAGACTGAAAATAAATTTAATTTCTTTGAACCTCAAACTCGAAACTTATTGATCCATAAGAGTAGCACTTATTATTAGACTCCAAAAAGTGGTGATTACTCAAATAATTATTGATCCCACATACAATGCGATACGAGGACAAGAGGCAAAATCAATTACAGAATCATTCCGTCTGAGCACTTCAGTCAACACTAAACAATCAATTCCTCAGTTACTAGTAGTTTTCATCTTAGTAAGAGCATCCGCGAAATTATTGGTCTTAGGCCTAAATGCAAATACAATTTTCCAATCGGAAAAAGTTTAGGTCCATACAGCATTGTGCAGACATACTGAGTAGCAAAGTGCAACTGATTGTCGACTTCGTATAAGTTCATTGATCTTTTTTGGTTTGTATTTAATGAATATTATGTGAGATATATATTTTAAATTTTAAAATAATACTCAATTATTTTTAAATTTTAATTTCATATATAATTATTATTTCACATTTTTCTAATATAAATGTAGTAAATCAGTAATTGAATATAAGTCTAAAACCACGTATTTTTCTAATTTCCAATTAGAAAAAACTTCCACGAGATTAATTTATTAATTTTCTGTAAATTGTATGTAACTTGCATTGATTTCGTCAACAGGTTGATTAACTATTTCTTCACGGTACTTGTCAACCAATTCGTAGGTCAAGGCAGTCACTCACTTCATTGTCATGCCTAAAATAAATTATCTGTACCCAACAATAATTTATACATTTAGAGCTTCTTTTGTTTTTTGTTTAACAAATAAAAAATATTTACCATAAATATGGTGATAATTAGATCTACGGATTAAGTCAATGTTACTCGTTTTATACATATTTAACTTTATTTATAGAACGAAACTCACCTCTCAAGTATTATTAAAATTAAATAAAACTCTTTCAAATTAATTAAGTGTTAATAAATCGTGAACTAAAACGTGAGACACCAAACATTACTAAACAATTTTATGGTCAAATCTCAACAAGCACGACTCACGGTGCCATTTAGAGCTTGTTTATGGTCGTGAACTATGTATATATGGCAGATAAGCGTCACCAGAAAATTAAATTTAGTCAAAGTTTAGTGGACCATCTCAAATTATAACCGAATAAATTAAGATATATCAACATCAATTTGTGCATTTGTTCTCGCTTCCTGTTTGTAAAGAAACTATTCTAACTTAAAAAACTTAAGGCTGTTTGATATGAGTTAAAAATAGATTACATATTAAATTCTAATATTGTGTTTTGCTTAAATGTTCCATTATGATTGGACCATGAGCTACAAATTCATAATATAATGTCAGTACTGGATGAACCTCATATATCATCTATATTTTTTTCCCCTTTTATTCCAAGTTTAGTTCAATCAAGTGCTAGGGAGACATATTATGCTTAATTAGCATATTCAGTTTAAATTAACTATGTATGTGTAAAATGAAGCTATCATGACTTATAATATTAAAATTCTTAATCAATTAATGAAAGCTTTATATGAGGTTTCATGAAAGATATATACAAAAAAATTAATACAAAAATAGCATAATGCTATCTTTACCTTTCTTTTTTAAAAAAAAAATCTTATAATGCTATCTTTACATATAATCCGCAAATGCAGCTTGTTCCTCCATTATTTATCGTTTGGTACACTTCTCCATTATTTCATTATTAAGTACATTATAGTAGAAAAGGTACGTTAGTTGTAGATATTAGACTTTAATTTGGGGAAATTTTTTTTTTTTTTTTTAAGTTTCAAAATACTTTATGTAGTCTCTTACAAGACATACAAGTATTTAATGGTCTAGTCATTTATAGGTCTGAGTTTCTTTTATTTTTTAACTAGAGAAAAAAAAGTGTTTCGTAAGTATATCAGTTATCGCACTTGTGAGTCAAAATTGAGAATTATTCGTTGAGATTCTCATTTAACCTTCCTATAAAGAACCCATTACTTAAGTACCCTTCGGTCCGAGTGAATCTCTTTCAAATCGATTACGATGTGAACGAGTTTAAAATCAGTACTGATCGTGCACAATCAAACTAACAGTTAAAGAAAAACATTCTCCCTATAGCACAATAAATGAGACTCAAAATCAAATAAAATATGAAAAAATATACTAAATTATCAATAAACTATTTGCTCAAGTGATTATAAGTTTGAGTTTCATATCTTGCAAGTAAGGCTGGGAGATCCACAAAAAGGATGAAAACTAACCCTCGGTAGCTGAGGCCATTATGGCCTTTTGGATGAACACAAAAACGAAAAAAACGACGCGGACGCATCATTCAGAAGACCTCTATGATGGGTGGGCCGTACTCAAAAATGAAAAGTAAATTTTTTTTTCCTCAACCCAACTTCCTATTTGAAAGGAAAAAAAAAAAGGACTCTAAATGCTGTGTCCCCATAGTGGACGCGTCTCTGTAGCGGCATTTTAGAAAAAAAAGTACTCTCTTCTTAATATTTTTTTGCAAAACATATTTCAAAAGCTAAGGTAGCAAAATAAACAATTCACAGGCTCACAAATACTTTCCATTACAATAACGAAGCTTTTGTAACTGACCCGGAATTCAGACTCCAAATACACCAATGGACAGCTTCACCCAAGGACTTGCTTATAAAGTCATCAAAATTAAGTAAACGAGCTATATAACCAATAAAGAGGAAAAGCAAAAGTTGCAAAAAGTTGACTCTAGTTAGCAGGTGGGGGGCCAGCTAATGGTGTTGGGGGCCAGCTAATGGTGTTACTTTAACTCAGTAGAATCATATCAGGACAAGGAAGTGGAGTTGCTGGCGAGGAAGTAATAAAAGGTTAGGAAAAAGTTTGATATTTATATTTTAGTAGTTATATTTAATATATATATATATTGTATTGAATTTATTTAATTTTATAATAAAATTGATAAAATATAATGTAAAAAATTAATATATAATTTTTTATTATTTTTATCACAAAAAGAATAAATATTATTACAAAAATAATCAAATTAATCACAAAATATACATTTTATATATATACCATCTATATAAAAAACATATATATATATATATATATATATATATATATATATAAAACTGAACTCAAAAGTTAAAGCTTCTTTTATGTCCATTAGGAATTCGTCAATTTGGAGGCACATAGGTAACTTAAATGCCCCCTCCACGCGCCCCTCAAAAAATCTCATGGGACTATGCCTTAGTTACTAAGAAAAGCATAAAGCCATAAAATCATTGTAAAATTGAGCACGGAATGGTAGACAAACATTAAACCCAAAAATGGGTCAATAATACGGAAAAAAAAATTGGGGGCCGAACGGATGGATTTGTACGGGTCACCGACAGGTACACTGAAATGGTCGTTTGCCCATATGTGATATAATATCATTTTTACTTTGTAAGTTATGATTAATTTTTTTACTAGTTATATAGTAATCTGTTCACAACGCATCTAATTGACCCGTCCTAATAGTCGGACTCATAAAAAAAAATTAAAACCAAAGTAAGAATACAGAAAAGTCAACAAAAATGGAAGCATTTGGGATTATTAACATCATGGTCTTGGATATGGACCTTAAGCTACATGACTTGCATGCTGAACCTCTAGTATCTTGCAAAACTCACTTCTGTGTAAAACTTAAAATTGATGTAACATAGTCTTAAAGCTAAAATTTTTTGAACAATTAATATAAATTTTGAAGTTTACTTCTCATCACTCTTGTTCTATTAAAAGAAAATTGTATATTAACTCTAAACCTCTTTATTTTTCAAAGTTTACAAAGTGGAACACAAGTCTCCTTTTTTTCTTTAACTTCCTTTGTAATTAACAACTCCTCTTACAACCTTCAAGGAAACTACAACATAAGTCATAAAATGGGATTTTTTTTTTCTTTTTTAATTTCACTAAGGCGTCACAAATCTTTATTGTTAAACTTATATGAACAACAATGACAATAATACCAAGAAAACAACCTCAAGATTCAAGAAGATATATCCTTAAATCAAAATAGTCACACATTTTCCTTTTGTTGCCTCAACTGCTTATAGAAATTCTCTATGAACTCTTCAGCTTTCTTGTCCACAAAGCCATTATCATCATCAACATCTCTCAATGGAAACGGCGAGTCTGTTATCCTCAGCTGCCTCACCATCGGGCTCCGGCCGAATCCGGGCAGCACTGGAGAAGCCTCCACGGGCACCTCATTGCTATTTAGCATCTCCAAAGCAAGCTTCACGGCACTCATGGTGGCCACCTCATCATCCTGAGTCTGCGGCGCGTGGAATGCACAAGTGAAGAAATTACTGTGATGGCTGTTGTTACGCCGTTTGGTGAGGTGGAAGGGGAGCGAGTATGTTGGGGTGTTGCTGCAGCTGAATTCGTACTCGCGGGGCGGCACGGGGAATGACGTGTGGCGGTGGAGGTCGCGGAGGTCGTGGTGGTGGTGGTGGTGGAACATGAGGTTGCCTATGGCTTTGCTTGCAATCTTGTTGCCACGTTTGAGCAGCATGTTGAGATCAAGCATGAGCTTTCTTTTTGATATGCCCTTCCTTAGCATGAAGAAAATTACACGTACCATACCCCATATTCTCTTGGCCATGGTTGGTATAGTTTGTTCCATTTTCTCTATGACTTTGTACTACTTTGTTATGGAAGGGGGGGGGAGAGAGAGAGAGAGAGAGATTTCTCTTTTTTTTGGGATATTTTGTTTGAAATTTAGAGAGAGAGAGAGAAAGAGGAGATTTGTTGGGGATGGGACGGAGAGAGGGGGTGAGAGGGGGTATATAAAGGGGTGTATGGAGGTGGTGGAGGTGGAGGAGATCCCAAAAGGTTGTAATTTGATACGAGTAAAACAACATATTGGTGCATATAAGTGTTTTATTAGGGTTACTTAACTATGTTTATAACATGGTTAATATATAAAAATATTATTAATTTTATTTAAAATAATAAATTCAACACAAATTTTAAAAAGTAATAAATTTAGTATCAATTTTGCGTAAAGTTATAAATTTAACACGCAATAATTTTATATGAATAGAATCTGTCAGTTTCGATAACAAATTTATAAACGTATGTCTGTTTTAATAACATGATAATCATATAAATTAGTGTCACATTATCGAAACAGATAAATTCAGCGTGTTAGATTTGTTACTTTAAACAGTTGATACTAGATTTGTTACTTTAAAAAAATTTAGTGATATTTTTATATATTAGTTCTTTATAATATGTTGTATCATTATTATTGGTGGAGTGGCGCTCTAGTATCCCTAAAAGGTAGACCATGTTGTAATAATTATAATAAATATATTTGTTTTGTTTTTTATATTTACAAATGTAGTAAAGACTAATTTATGTCTCATAAAGTTGAGTCTCGCTTTTTTTTTTTTTTTTTGCTCATATTGATACTGAAGTATAATTTGACTCTCCTAAAAAAAAAAGAATTAAATTAAAAAATCTCTCCCAAGAATCAAAGTTTGACATATTTTCTTTCGGCAAACGAGTCTCACCAAAAGAAGTTGATTTTATGCAGCGCTTTGGAAATCCAAGTTGATTTGATTGCTTTTTTGCCCTAAGATTTGATCATACCAATGAAATTTGGTTTTGTGGATATTGATATGGTATTTAAAACTGAAAGTATCCAGTTTTAAATCCAGAGGTCTTTCATAGGTCGAGGGTGAATAAAATTGCTTTCTAACGTAATCAAAGTTAGCTAAATGAATTTAGTACGGTGTACATACCTATGCTTATTTAACATTTAGTAAGGTGCAAATTTATCTGGCATCTTTTGAAAAATATATATTTTTTTAGGGTGGTATAGTTAAATATTATAGACTAGTTCTTTTACGCATTGTATTAAGTTCATTTTCTGATCAAATCAAAAGCATGACATCCCACAAAATTAACTGAAAACCAACCCTTTTACTCATATGTATCTTTTTTTTTTTTTTAATTAAAAAATGTATTAAACTGTGAATTATATAATAAAGTAACTTTCTTTATTCCCAAATATTCTATACTCCCTTCTCACTATAGAACTTAAAACTTTAAAAATGAAAATTTTAAATTTTCATTATTAAAGTATTTTTTAAAAGACCTTTTAATTCAAAAATTTGAAAATAGAGTGTATATTCAATTTTTTTTAAGTCAACAGCCAGATTAGCTGGTTAGGAGCCTATACTTGGACATACAAGGGGAGCGGGGGGTGTGCCGGTATTTTTCTTTCGGTTTACTGTATACGCACTTTATTAATTGGACTTGGGCCAACGTTGATGATCAAAACAATAATAATAATTCGGCCCAGATCAACGTTGATGATCAAATGAATCCAATGGATTTTACTAAAGTTAAAAGCTTCGGTAGCTGAGATCATCCTTGACAAAGCCGAAATGCTTAATTCATGGATTTCAAGCCCAAACATGAGCTGAGTTCAAACTTCAATTATTTTTGAGCCCAGGTATAATGGTGCAGCAGGGCTTCTTTTGCCACACAAAAATACGATGGAATTTGATAATTACACGCTCAAAAATCCCTCATACACGCCCATTACAAAGCAACAGTGAGCTCTTGGCTGTCTTATCGTGCGTGTGTGGGAGAATTTATGTGTGTTATATCACTTGCCAAATAAGACATACCTAATCTTCAAGCTTGCCAAGTGCCTGGATGGCAGACGCGTTAGGCCCTTGACATGTAAATGGAACATTGGCAACAGGAAAAAAAGAAAAAAAAACTATCAGTAGGCACTATACAGATAGTAAGGGTTCATTATCTCTTAATTAAAGTTCTCTAGTTTAAGTGTTAGGAATGCAACCGCGTTAAATATCTGTTGAGAGACTTTTGTCGTCAACGTGGTCTTATCTAAGTTGATCAAAATAAGTCAATTTTTGGATTGAATACCGGGTGATTCTTAAAAAAAAAATCATCTTTAAACAAAATTATCTTGTAAGGATAAAAAAAAAAAAAAGTTATTTTATGAAACTTTGGACGAGCTACTAATAAGATTATTTTTTCTTTTTCTATAATTGAAGTAAAAAAACTAAAAAAAGGATAATAGCATCATTAAGGTTTGAATATAAAACTAAGAGGTTCCAATAAATATGTTCCTAACTAGTTGTGTTAAAAATACTATGCACTAATTGGACTTCCTGGTCTGTAGAAAATAGTAAAATTAAAAGATTAACTCAGTAACTAGTATAAAACTACATGATAGGAACTAATCTAGATTGGAGCAATAGGCCTAGAATCTGACCCTCTTAGAGTTAGAACTACAACTGTCTAGTTTTAGACTGGACTGTTGTTATTTGGTTAGCAAAGGAATCACTCATTTACACCACATTAGTTGTTGTATCAACGGTAAATTCTTCATTAGCGCTCTAATTATCTAAGAACATTTGTAATATTCAAAAGACATATTTAACGTGATAGTGTAGATCGTATACTCAATACCAGCCAATAAATTCGTTTAAAAATCTATAAATACTCACCTCATGCAGAGCAAAGATAGCACACTTTCTTTTTCTCACTCCCTGCAGTAATTTCTCTCTCTTCCTTTGACTTTTATTAACTTAGACATTAGAACACAACCTTTAAATTCCAGTCTAACATCGCATTATCTGTTTTTTGTATTTTACGGGTCATTGGTTTCGACCCGACTTCAGTTGGGCTCAACAGTTTCAAACCAAGCTACAGCTGGGAACCAACATTATGCCCATCACAATATTACCACTAAAAGAATGGAGAAATATATCAAAAGAGATGATTGGTTTAAATGGTAGGAGTTTAAATTCAGTTAATTAGAAATCTCAGTTTCGAATCCTGAGAATGTAGTCACATTAAATATCTGTTGGGAGACTTTTCACTGATTTTTAAAATTCTATCCGAATCGATTCATATTAGTTAGTCTAATATACTGAATATTAGACAGTCTAAATAAGTAAAAAAAAAGATGGAGCAATAAAAGAACTTATAAACGTTTGAGAATTGTATGAAGAAAGCAAGTTAGTATATGCCGAGTAACATTTATGGGGCCTTAACATTTTTGAATGCAAACGAAAAAAAAAATGGTCTTGCACCATGGCATGAGTACTTCGGAATGCAGACGTTCATGTGTGGACCAATGTGGTATAAAAAGATTCAACCTAAATCATGACATTGCTATAATGGTACACAAAGCTAGAACTGGAACTTCTCTTCCCAACATTGTCATTTTCATTGGAGGTAGGTACGTTATACATTTCCTTGGTCTCTTATGCGATCTACATAGAGCTGGCGAAATTAACTCCATCGTAATAATTCGATTTGATAGCTTGAAACTGACTTGAGCAACTGACAATGAGTGAAAAAGTCAATCAATAAATGTAAAAAAGTCACATTAAGTAACTTTAAATAAAAAGATTTAAGTAGTGACTTTTAAAATTAAATAATTTTATATAATATAATAAAAAATTATATAATATGATAAAAAAATTAAAAAAAATTATATAATATATTATAAAAAATTATATGACTTATAATTAGTCATTAAAAATTAAAAATTTTTGAAATAATTTTTTATGATGTGTTAAAAAAAATATACAACGTTTAATTAGTTATTAAAAACTAAAAATTTATTTACATGTCATATAATTTTTTTAACACGTATAATTTTTTCTACTGCGTTGTATATACAGCTACAGAAACTACCTAAAAAACAGCTACCAAAGTTTTTCCAAATAAAAATAATAAATAATTACCCAATTTTATTAATAATTTCGATAATTTGTTTATTTTTTTATAAATTATATCATCTATTTATTTATGTTATTTTATTATTATTTTAAAGTCACTTAAGTGAAGCAACAAAATTTTTTTCAATTTAAATTTTATTATTCAAAAAATATTCTAGTGATTAAAATTTAAACTTTTAATTTCAAAATTTTAAGTTTTAATTTTAAAAAGAGAATATAAAATTTATTAAAATAAAAAATTATTTTTATTATATAACTCATCACTTAATAAAATTTATAATAAAAAATTTTGAAATACTAATAAAATTTAAAACTCAAAAATACTCAAAAGTTCATTGACTTGACTAATCATAAATTTGATATGTTTGAAATTTGATATCCTTTAAATTTAGATGATTTTAAATTGATAATAATTAGCCTATAATTAGGCCTAACAATTTTGGCACCTCTAACTCTCGTTTTTTACATTTCTTCTTAAGGGTTTGAAGGTATCATTCTTACGTTTTTATTTTATGATCAAAAATTAAATTATTTTATAAATTTGATTTATAATTTTTTTGGTAAATTTAACATATTATGTTTCACAAAAACAAATCAATTGAAAATAGAATAATAATAATAATAATAATAATATTAATAGAAACACTGAATGTTTGATTACCAATAAATGTGGTTCTCATATTTTGGGGGATATTTAGTGGTCTAGAATTTTAATTTATATTTTTAAAATATCAAATTCTAATTCTATAAAAAATATACAATTTAAAAAAATAAAAAAAATTAATTTTATATTATAGATCACAATCAATAAAATTTTTAATGAACAAAAATGCGCGGATGTTTTTTGAAAAAGGAAAAGAAGGAAACTAAACTCTACACCGATGGGAAGAAATCAGTTCTATCTACTAAATTATTAAAGAGAAAAATTACCTAAGTACGTAATAATAGGTATAAAGTTGACGTATAAAAATTTAAATTATTAAATTATGAAAAATTTATTAAATTTAAAAAATAAAATAAATAAATTATTAAATTAATTATATATTTTTTACTTAATATAAATTATGTGTTTATTAATACTATTAATAAATTCTAACAGAGAATTAAATATCTTGGTACTTTTAGATGAGGCGAAATTAAATGATTTATCTTGTGCCCAACTAATTATTTTCCAAATTTGTGACTGGATTCTGATCATCTCTAGCTCACATCAGCCAAGGAAACGCAGACAGGCACACCTCGCACATCCAATGGTGATAAGGGCTCTACTGCTAACACTTTCCCCAATCTGGGCCCACCTCTCATTCACACACATACCCACCCACTGCATATGGTATCAATATGTCACCACTGAGATGACACATGTCATGTCATGTCATGTCAAGTCATGTCATGTATGTGGGTATGTTCTTCCTGCAAAGCACGTATACGGATTTTTTTTTTGGTCTCAGGATTTTTTTTTTACGAGGGATTGACGGTGCATTTACACTAGTCATGACGTAATATTATAAAGTTTCGATAAAATTTAAATAAAAAATATTAGGAAGTCAGTGAGGACAGCATAATAAAAATTATTAATTAATAAAAAATAAAAATTTAAATAAATTATTAAATATTATTACTTTTATATATATATATATATATATATATATATATACTTTAACGTCATTTAAAAGTATTATTTAATTGAATTAATACTTTTAATTCTAAACTTTTAACTTTTTTTTACATTTAAATTTTAAATTTTTTTCACATTTCATTTTAATTCTAAATTTTTTTATTTCATATTACATCAGTCCTTTAAATTACAAAAAGTGATCAATTGATTAATAAATAAACTTAACTTAATAAAAATTATTTAAAAAAGGTTAAATACATGAATTAAATATTTTTTATCAATAAAATATGCACATTAAATATTTTTTTAATCAACAAATATACGAATTAAATAGTTAATATACATATTTTTAATAAAAAAGACATTCAATTCATATATTTAACTTTTTTTAAATAATTTTTTGTAAAGTTAAAATTATTTTTTAATAAATTAATCACTTTTGATAAAAAGAGAGACTAATTTAATAGAAAATCAAAAAATTTAGGATTTAAATGACATGTCAAAAAAGTTTAGAATTCAAATGTAAACAAATTTAAAAGTTTAGAATTAAAAATATTGATATTCTATTATTTAATGGTGTCAGTTGCAAGAATACAATAAATTTTAATGATGTACATGTTGTATCGGGTTGAAGCCTTACATTTTATTTGAGAAAAAAAAAAGAATGTGAGAGACATAAAAATATAAAGAATGAATATTAGAAAAAAAATGTGTTCAATTTTTTTTATATTTAAGAGAGTATAATATAAAAAATTAAAAAATATTTTATTTAAAAATGAGTAAAAAGTATGAAGAAAAAATATAATATGTATTATAATATTGATTTTACTGTTAAAAAGTAATATTAAATAATTGAATTGATGGATATAATTATAATTTAACCAAAAAATTAAAAAAAAATAAAGTGGGAGGTGTTTTCCACTCTTTTGTGTCGCTAAACAAAAGCACACACCCCTCCTTCCTATTAGAATTCTCAAGATACAAAATGAAGAATATTAAGGTTGGATTTCATGTTTTTTTTAAAAAAAACTTAATATAAAATAAGAAAAGGAAAATGATAAGAATAAAAATAGAGAAAAATTTTACAAGAAAAAATATTTTTTTTTGAGTTATTTTTGATAAGATAGAAGAAACTATTAGGAAAAAATTTAACTTTTTGTATGAAATTAATATTTAGTTATCTTTTGAAAATTGCATAAAATTCACATTTTTTTTCTAAACTTAAGAGTACATCTCTCTAGGAGGTATCTTAATAGTTAAAAATTTTAAATTTTATTTTTGAGATTTTAATAAGTCCCGTAGCAAAAAAAACTTATGAATATTTTTGTAATATTGTAAAATGTCCTTAATTTTTCCACACATTCAAATCAATTTAGGGAGAAAAAATTTAGTGGACACATAATATATATATTGTCAATTATTTCATTACTTTTGTTCCAACATAAAATCCAAACAATGAATTATTTTTTTTGCTTACTTTTTTTTTTCTCATTAATCTATTTTCCATTCTTTTCTCTCAAACCAAATAAAGGGTAATTTTTGTTTTCTTCTTGAACAACACTAAAGAACATTTCATTCATTAAACATAAATATTACACAATAAGAGTCCAAAAATCAGCACTAGTACCAAAGGTTGAAAGCAAACAACAGATAGCCCATAAACCTAACAGGAAAGGCACAGACCACAAAAACAGCAACAACAGACCAGGCCTAGGCATCAAGTCCAAACGTACACGACCCAAAGGCGCACATGCCCTAAGGAGCTCCACAGTTGCCCCTACATGCAAAAAAAGCCAGCACTGACGACCGCTGGTGTGAATCCAGTAACCCAAACGACAACTAAACTACAAAGCCTACACAAGACAAAAAAACACCACTTTGTTCCGCCTTCAATATGACAGAAAACACCTTAAACTAAGCAACAAAACTAGGTTGCAGTTGCCTTCGAAGCCAATAACCTCACCCCCGAAATGCCATCGTCGCCGGACAGCACAGGAAGACTGACTCCACCGGTTCTACACACGACTCAACCTACAACCCAAAAAGATCAACCTCCCCCACCACCCCTTTGACAGCAAATGCAAGTGGGGGAAGTAGGGGAGAGAAAATCACCACCGGAGAAACAACTAGCAGTGGGACCGAACATGAGAACAACAAAAGCCATAAGGAAACCGATCAAGCAAAACCCCCTCAAAGGCGACCAAACATCAAACAAACCCAAACAAACGGCTACAAAACGAGCCGACGAAACTCCAGATTGGATCACGAAATTAGACGCATCTCCCGACGCACAATAACAAGCTACGACACACAATAGAAGGCTGGTACTAAAAGTTTGGTCTTTATGGTCTGTTTAGATTGTTAGATTTTGGTGAGAAAGAAAATTATGAGAAAAAAATTATGAGAAAATAAAGTTGTGAAAAAAATGATATAAAAGTAAAATTTTATATTTAGATTGCATAAAAAAATTGTGAGAAAAAAATATAAAGATATAATTACAAAAATGAACATACAAATAAATGAATAATTAATTAAAATTAAAAAAATATCTCTATAAATAATTGAATAAGTTGGGTCATTTTGGTAAATTAAGCTTTTTTTGTGTTTTTTATTTCAATTGCTTAATGTTTTGACACATTTTCTTTTTGTTTTCTTACGTATACCAAATGAAGAAAAGTTGCGTTAGTCTGCGTATTTTTATTTTGTTTCTTTTCTCGTTGGTTTAGCAAACACACTATTAGTGTCTTTAGAAATATAACCACAATTAATAATGAGACATTTAATCTCAAATATTATCCATATTATAACAATACATTCAATGACTATCATATTGAACGTTGAGGAGTGAGGCTCCAACTTAACTCCTTGTATACATGCAAGTTTTTATGTTCTTCTTTTCAAACCTAATTTTTATTGGATTTTTTAAAAGAATTTTTACTATTTTTGAGGACATCTATTTTTTTAATTAATTACTTTCGATTAAATTTTAAGTCCGAGATTTTTAGAAACTGACTTTAACAGTATATTTGGATTGAGAGGAAAAGTGTGAAAAAGAAAGAAATGAGAAAAAAATTGTGAAAAAATAAAATTATTTGGATAAGTAAAGAAAGTTGTGAGAAAGAAAGTGTAGAGAAAGAAAAATAAATAGTTATTTATGAGAAAAAATGATAAAAAATAAATTATTTGAATTAGTAAAAAAAATGTAAAAAAATAAATAATAATTTGTGATAAAAAAAGTGATAAAAAATAAACTATTTAGATAAATAAAAAAATTAAAAATTATAAAAAATAATTAAATAATAATTATATTTTTTAATTCTTACTTTTCCTTTCTTTTTTTTTATATCTATAAAAAAATCTTATTAAATATTTAAAATAAAAAATAAAATTTGATAAAATTTCAACTTCTATTTACTAATTAAAAAACAACCTCTGCTTTTCCTTTCTCTTGTGGAACAAACGAGCCACAAACGAATCGAGCTACATGTCATTGGTCTTTGGGTACAGCTTTAAAATCAAAGGCGCATGCAGAAAACCCATCATGCTGTCCTCTCTGTCTCACGCAAACCGATCTCTCTTTCTTCTCTCTCATCTCATGCTTTCTTTTTTTTTTTTTTTTTTTTCTTTTAGCTTATATTTTTAAAAGATTCTTATCATATCATTTTTTTTCTTTACATTATTATCTATTTGTCTCTATTTTACATTTTGCCATCCACTACCAAGTATTGCTTTGACAAAATTGCCATTTTTATGGTCCCAAATATTCTTCAAATTAATTATGCGACTGATTATTGTTTATGACTTTTGTTTTAATTCACATTTTAATTATGTTTGACCGATTATTGAGTCAGTGCCGGTGATCAAATTAGGAAGGTGAAGTGACATTTTGAAATTGTTGCAAAACTTTGTAACCCACTGAAATACAAAACTCTTTAAGCCCATAGAATTTTACAACAAAAGTCTGGATTCCACAGTTATTAGTTTTACAACACAATGGGCATGGAAGGTAACATGTTTTCCTTAAGTTAAAAAATATGTTCTAGTATGTACTGATTAATTTGGATATTTTGATGTTTCTCTAAATTTAAATCTTGCCTTTTTATTTTAAAATAAGAGTTAAATTTTGACAATAAAGCATGACTCAACATTTACAAAAAAGAAAAAATTTAGGTGCTCAAGTTTCCAAATTTTACAAAAAAGAAATTTCCCCTCAACATTTATTGAGATTTTAGGTGCTCAAGTTTACAAATAAAATTGCATTGAAGAAAATGGATTGAACGCAAAAGGGACAAATCTTGGCGTGAAACCAAAAGAGGTTGAGAACTAGTATTTACTTAGGCCAATTATGGCAATCTGACGAAACAAAATTAACCAATTGACGAAATTTTAACCTCAGAAGCAACAAAAGGGCATTCTCGTCATCGCAAGTTCTCACCAATTTAGGCAAAAGTCTAACGTTAACCAAAAAAACCTTAAAAATTCCAACCCTCCCCCCCAGTGGAAGCCCAGTCTCTCTCTAAATTCTCTCTCTACTCTCTCTCTCTAAGCTATCCCCCTCTCTCATTCTCGCTCTCCTGTCTCTGCTTGTCTGAAGGCGAAGTGACCAGCCAATGAAAAAAGCCCACACACATACCCACAAAGTCACAAACTCACTATCCAAAGTCACAAACACCACCACCAGCCAAGCAGCCAGCCAGCCAGCCAAAAGTAAAAAAAAAACCTCAAAATACCCAAAGAAACAAAAACCAAAGTGCTCAAACTTTTCCTCTTTTTTCGTTTTGGTTCTTCTTCTTCCCTCTGTCTTCTTCAACTCTAAATAAGTAAAGGGTTTGTTTGGCTTTGCTTTTCTTGTTCTTGTTCTTTGTTTCAGCTATTCCTTGTATAATTTTCACTACCCACTTTGAATTCCAACCCAAACCCCCCAAAAAGTAAAGAGAAACTTAAAAAAGACGGCAACTTTACATGTTTCCGCAAGAAAGAACCTCTGCTTTTGTCCGAAAAAGGCACCATTTTTCGGTTTCTCTTTAGTTTCCTTTTAGTCTGTAGAAGATGTTTCGGCGTATCTTGGATGGTTGCATCTGCGAGACGGTGCCGTTTCGTTTGGTTCTGGTGAGATCTGATGAAAGAAAGTTGGCTCCCGTTCTTGTTTCGTAATTTCCCCGAAACGGGCCGAAACGTCTCGGGTTTTTTTTTTGGGTGGTCCAGAGAGGTGGTTGTGGAGCTCTGATCTCGAAAGATTTATGCTTTTCTTGTGTTTGGTGGCTGTCTGTTAGTGGACACAAAAAACGGGGATAACGATGTTTTCAATTTGGATATCGCTATCCTTTGTGGATTTATCTCTATCCTTGCATTTCACAATCAAGCATTAAGCTGTAGCCAAAGTTAAAAGGATTTTTTTTACATTGCTGTCCCTTTGAATGCTTTGAGGTTTCATATGATGTCTGAAGAGTAATTCTTGGTATCTTTTAGTCTGGAATTGAGGGAATCCACTTGGAGGTCTGGTTTAACTTCTGAATATCAGTCTCAGTTTTTGTCTTTGAAGATCAGAACAGTGTTCTTCGGGTGAAGAAGCTACTTGGGTTGATCATATATGTTTGTTTTTGGTGTAGCAAGGTGCTAGGATTGAATTTAGTGGATTTGTGGATGAAGGGCGAGTTGGGTTTTGTTTGGATTGTTGGTTGGACAGAGAATTTGGGTTGATTCAAGGGTCTTACCTTGTCACTTTGGGACTTTGTGTTTACTTGATATACTTTTTATCCTTTTTCTGGTGGTGGGTTTGTGTAGCTGTGTGGTGAAGTTGATTTAAAGATGGCAATGTCCTGCAAGGATGGTAAGCAGCTAGCAAACATTGACAATGGCAAGTATGTACGGTACACGCCTGAGCAGGTCGAAGCCCTGGAGAGGCTCTATCATGAGTGCCCTAAACCTAGCTCCATTCGCCGCCAGCAGCTCATTAGGGAGTGCCCAATTCTCTCCAACATTGAGCCCAAGCAAATCAAAGTTTGGTTCCAAAATAGGAGGTTAGCAGTTTTTCCAAAAAATTGCCTTTTTTCTGGTTTATATTAGGTCATCATTCGTTTTTAAAGTAGCTTGATATAAAAACTTCTGCTGAAATGTCTAATCTTTAGAATATAAGTAGCTTTCTTAATTAAAAATTTTAAACGTTTACATTTAAAAATCATGTTTGGTTTAATGAATAATTGAAAAAGAGAATGAATCGGAAGGAAATTTCAAAAATTGTGATGCCTTCCTTGAATAATAGAAAGCAAAAGAAAAGGAAAGAACTTTCTTTATCTACTAGTTGATTTCATTTAGAGGACCATTTCATTTTTAAAGCCTTGACTTTGTGTATCTCATCATTATTAGTGAAATTTGTCTCTAATGATAAGCAATGGCTAATGTGTGCATTTGTTCTTCAGGTGCAGAGAGAAACAAAGGAAAGAGGCATCACGCCTACAAGCAGTGAATAGGAAGCTGACTGCAATGAACAAGCTTCTTATGGAGGAGAATGACAGGTTGCAGAAGCAAGTGTCACAGCTGGTGTATGAAAATGGCTACTTTAGACGTCAAACCCAAAATGTGAGAATTCAAGACAACTTCTTTCTTCCTGAATCTTCTCCAACATCTTGTTCCTGCATCGGGGATCTTTGTTTGAATATTATTTTTTTTTATTTTCAAAAAGAGAATTGTTTAACTTGTTTGGTAGTGTATTGTGTTGATGTTTGAGATTGAAGGGGTTGTTTTGATATTATTGTTGTTTTTTTTTTTTTGTTTGCTTACAGACGACGCTTGCGACCAAAGACACAAGTTGTGAATCGGTGGTGACGAGTGGTCAACACCATCTGACACCTCAGCATCCGCCAAGGGATGCTAGTCCTGCGGGGTTAGTGGGGTTACAGTTGTTGTGTCCTTTTCTCTTGTTGTGCTTTGTGACGACTTTGTTTTTGTGTGAAAGTGTGTATCTGTGTGTGTGTTCAAGTGTTTGTGGAATAGTCAATTCAGTGCTTTGTATTTCTCCCAGGCTTTTGTCCATTGCAGAAGAGACTTTAGCAGAGTTTCTTTCAAAGGCAACTGGGACTGCTGTGGAGTGGGTCCAAATGCCTGGAATGAAGGTAATAATTATTCTTTCTAAACTCTTTTATTAATTAACATTCTCTCTCTCTCTCTCTCTCTCTCTCTCTCCCCCTTCCCCCAGTTTTGTCCTTTTCCAATTAATGGAAGAAACATAGGACTAACTATAAAGTTTGGATTTTAGTATGCCAATGCTGCTTTTTCTTATTAGTTACTAATAGACTTTATGTGATATTCCTTTCAACTTTTTCCCAGGAACACAGTGAAGAGTTAGCTGGTTTTGTTGTTTACTTATGTCCTTAATGAACGAATTTGTCCCAATGGTGTGGGGGGGACATTTTGTTTTTGTTAAGTTGTTTCCATGTTGAATTTGTTTCTTTGTGTGTAGCCTGGTCCGGATTCCATTGGAATCATTGCTATTTCTCATGGTTGCACTGGTGTGGCAGCACGAGCCTGCGGCCTGGTGGGTCTAGAGCCTACAAGGGTGAGTCCATTTTGATTACTCCTTTCTGTATCAATCTCTTTCTTCAAGTGGATATAAGTATACGATTTGACTGTCTTCTGGCAGGTTTCAGAAATCCTCAAGGATCGGCCGTCATGGTTCCGTGACTGCCGAGCTGTGGATGTACTGAATGTGCTGCCCACTGCTAATGGTGGAACCATTGAGCTGCTGTACATGCAGGTAAGAACTGATCATTTTGCAAATATGATATCTTTGGGGAATCCCAGTTTGCAAATGTTCTATTCCTAAGAGTTCTTGATGTAGCTCTATGCGCCGACAACATTGGCGCCTGCTCGTGACTTCTGGTTGCTGCGTTATACTTCTGTTTTAGAAGATGGCAGCCTTGTGGTATGTTTTTGCGGTACTTCAACTGTATTTGGTTGCTTTGGCTGTTAGCTGTTTGATGCAATTTATTTTCCATCATCACTCATTTTCTTATGGACAGGTCTGCGAGAGATCTCTTAAAAACACCCAAAATGGCCCAAGCATGCCATCAGTGCAGCATTTTGTGAGAGCTGAAATGCTGCCAAGTGGGTACCTGATAAGGCCTTGCGAAGGGGGCGGCTCCATCATACACATAGTTGACCATATGGACCTTGAGGTAGGCTGCCCTTCAAAAACACATCTTGTTGTTAGTGACATTTGACATCAATTTAGCCAGCAAATGGAATTCATTTGAATATTCATTTTGTCAATTAGCCGTGGAGTGTGCCTGAAGTTTTGCGCCCGCTGTACGAGTCATCTACCATGCTTGCACAAAAGACAACAGTGGCTGTAAGATATGAATTTACCTTCGGTGTACAGGAATTCATGTTTATTTAGTTCTATAATTGAAACTCTTGGGGAGACATTGTGATTCAGAATGAAACTATTATGTTATTAACGAACAGGAATGATTTTACAAAAAAAATCTTTTTTTCTTCATTCAGGCTCTACGACAACTGCGACAGATTGCTCAGGAGGTTTCTCAGTCTAATGTAACCAATTGGGGACGGCGGCCTGCTGCACTGAGGGCACTGAGTCAGAGGTTGAGCAGGTTTGTGTTTCCAGCTTGCTGATATCAAATACGGTTTCTTGGTCCATAAAATGTAATAAATTACTCATGATCTTTAACAGGGGTTTCAATGAAGCTGTCAACGGGTTCACTGATGAGGGATGGACGGTGGTGGGAAATGATGGGATTGATGATGTTACTGTCCTTGTGAACTCTTCGCCTGACAAGTTAATGGGTTTAAATCTTTCATTTACTAATGGATTTCCACCTTTCTCCAATGCGATCTTATGTGCTAGGGCATCGATGCTCTTACAGGTTAGAACGCCAGGGTTGTTTTCTTCTGTAAGATTTCTAGCAAATTACTACGCCAGAGTTGTTTTATTGGAGAATGCTTTTTTTTTTTATTCCTTTGACCATGTATTTGTTTTGAACTTGCACAACATCTTATTCCTGCATCGGATGACCATCTTGTTGCATGTTTTTGATTTTTCTGGAAGACTGGTCGGTTCTAAACCAAATTGTCTATTGTGCAGAGTGCTTTTGGGTTACTTCACTCGCGTCATTTTTCCCCCTGCTATTTTCGTGCCAATTTATTCGAGGGAAAACAATGACTCTTTTGTGGGATGAAGTCTTTTTCGAGTTTAAAGTCATATCATGCTCTGTTAATCTCATTACTTAAATTTGGCTTACTGTTTATTTTCATGTTCTGATGTGCATCTTCGCCCTTTCAGAATGTCCCTCCTGCAATCCTTCTTAGGTTTTTGCGAGAGCACAGGTCAGAATGGGCTGATAATAGCATTGATGCTTATTCAGCCGCAGCTGTAAAGGTTGGACCTTGTAGCTTACCGGGGTCTCGCGTTGGAAGTTTTGGAGGTCAAGTTATACTGCCCCTGGCTCACACTATCGAACATGAGGAGGTGGGCATTCTGATGGTTGTTGCTGTTGAATAAAGTATAAATCAACAAAGCCATTTCCTTTGGACCTTTTATTTCTCATCCTTCATATGTCAAATTTTCTTTATTTCTTAGTTCCTGGAGGTCGTTAAACTAGAGGGTGTTGGCCATTCCCCTGAAGACGCTGCAATGCCTAGAGACATGTTTCTTTTGCAAGTAAGTATAAAACTTTTTCATTACTTCTCTGGCTAGTTTTAGTCCCTTCTCTCTAAAGTACATTAAGAGACTGACCCACAAGCCACTATAGATTAAATCTTATTTTTTTTTTCCTATCAATGTTTTCGTTTGGGTGAGGATAGTATAGTCTTATTTAAGTTGAGCTACTCCATGGAGCCAAGGTTTAATGTACTGGGAAATGGTCAATTGCATATTGGTTTGGTCTCGAAGTTGATGAATCGAAATTGAGGGGAAGGGCTGATAAGTAATTTTGAAGATATCACAGCTCAAGTTTTGAACGGCAGGAAGTTTGGTGGGTCCTATGGCTTGATTGTCCCCTCTGAACCAAATAAAATGGGGCATAATCACATATGAAATAGGAAAATTGCTTCATTTTCCTTTTTTTACTTTTGGCAGCTTTGCAGTGGGATGGATGAGAATGTTATTGGGACATGTGCTGAACTTATATTTGCTCCAATTGATGCATCCTTTGCCGATGAAGCACCTCTCTTACCTTCTGGTTTTCGCATCATTCCCCTTGATTCTGGGAAGGTTAGCTGATTGTGTCCAATGTAGTATAATTATCCATCATGTGTAATTTTCTAGTCCCTTTTCATTGATACATTGAAAATGATGCAGGAAGCGTCCAGTCCAAATCGCACTCTAGACCTTGCTTCTGCTCTTGAAATTGGACCTGCTGGAGGAAGAGCATCCAATGATTATTCTGCTAATTCTAGCTGTATGAGATCTGTGATGACAATTGCATTTGAGTTTGCATTTGAGGGTCATATGCAAGATCATGTTACATCGATGGCCCGTCAATATGTCCGCAGTATCATATCTTCTGTCCAGAGGGTGGCGTTGGCACTCTCCCCTTCCCATTTAGGTTCACATTCTGGTCTCCGCTCACCACTTGGTGCTCCTGAAGCACAAACACTTGCTCGTTGGATCTGCCAGAGCTATAGGTATGATATCTTGTCAATTTTCATGCATGTTTTCTGAATCAGAATGTACTGCAGTATCTTGTCAACCTGTGTTGTTGTGCCTTAATTCACCATGCTAACTGTAATGAATCAGTTATATGGAGAGTTGTTTGTTCTCTGAAAAAAACCAATATCTTCTGTGTGTAGCAGTAATATGGTATTCATCTCTTCTCTCAGTTTCTGTCCCTTTTCATGTATCTATAATTTTGAAGGGGATGATTTTTCCAGAATGTTTTGACTGATTTTCCCTGTATTTAAGAGGGTGTTACTGCTTTCAAGTAGAAAATACTAATTAGATTAATTAACGAATCAATGACAGTTTGTTTTGGTCTTAGAAAAACTCGTCCAAATCAGAATTAGAAGCCAGGAAAATGGAAAGGAAATAAATTGAATGTTCCCATAAAACCTAATGTCATGATTTAAACAACTCTTTCTAGCAAATGCTTGTGTACCTTCATTACATGTTTATAATTTTCCAGGTGCTACTTGGGTGTGGAGCTACTTAAATCCAACAGTGAAGGAAATGAGTCTGTCCTTAAAGGCCTGTGGCATCACTCGGATGCTATCATGTGCTGCTCTCTGAAGGTGCTTATGAAAACTATGTTACCACCATCTGTTTACCCCTATTATGCTTATGATATGACTAATTGGGAATGGACTCTATTATATCTGGAGCTGAATTCATTGAAATTGGGTTTTATCTGTGCTCCTGTGAGTTGTGAACTCTTCTGATGACGTGTGCGGATGCTGTTCCATCAGTGTGATGCCTTTTAAAACACATTGAAGGCAGTTTTTCCATGTTTTTTAAAAGAGTGAATCTCTCTTTATTAATATAGAGTCGATTTGAATCGCAATATGGTGATATCATCTCTCTATTGTAATTTACTGGTTGAGCTAGCAAAGTTTTATCATGTAAACAACATTGTTTTCGATTTCCAAATCTGAATTGCACAATTTCCATGTTGATGCTGCAAGTCTGATAATGGTTATAAAGCAGACCCCAAAGGATGAGATTCTTCATCTAAGATATATTAAAATGCCATAGGTATATTCATAGTCAAAGTAATTTGATCTGAAATGGTAAATCATGCAGGCACTGCCAGTTTTCACCTTTGCAAACCAAGCCGGACTTGATATGCTGGAGACAACCCTGGTTGCCTTGCAAGACATAACTTTGGAAAAGATATTTGATGATCATGGGCGGAAGACTCTCTGCTCAGAGTTCCCTCAAATAATGCAACAGGTTTGTAGTTCTCCCTATTGACCAACGTGATATAAAAATGCCTGTGATAAGCAGTGAAATTCTTGTATTGATAAGCGGATTAGAATAACCGCATTTGAAGCAGTGAAATTTTTGTATTGATAACAGATTAGACTAATCTGCTTGTCAATACAAAAGCTTCACATGAACTGGAAGTCACGGATTTGAGTGGCAGGAAGAGCTTCCGTGAAACAAGTGGTAAGGCTGTGTATGTCTAAGCCTTCCCTAGACCCCAAAGCATGGGAGCCTTGTGCATAAGGGGTCCCCCTTTATAAAAATTTAAATGCTAAAAGTTAGATTTCTTAAATGATTCAAATTTGAGTATTTCTCTAAAATGTTCCTGCTGTAGTGGAGTGCTGGAGTAATCAGTGCTAGATCTTTTTTTTCTTTTTAGTTTTGTTTTGCATTATCTCATACAAGCCTTCTCTGTTGGTTAGGGTTTTACTTGCCTTCAAGGTGGTATATGCCTGTCAAGCATGGGGCGACCAGTTTCTTATGAGAGAGCAGTGGCCTGGAAAGTGCTGAACGAGGAAGAAAATGCGCATTGCATCTGCTTTATGTTTGTCAACTGGTCCTTTGTCTGAGGTTTGGTTCAGAATGTGGTGGGCATGGAAGGTTAAAGACCGAAAACAACTTTCTCTTTTGGTTGGCTTGTTTATCTTTTGATCACTGCACCTTTGGATGTAGTCGACCTAAGAGGTGCCGTGATTCTCTTCTTTTGCTGTACTCCGGAATTTGTGTGTGAAGCTATTATCCACAAAGTTAACATTTGACTTGCATAAACGCTAGTGCTTTGTTTGCTATGTGGGATGAATTATAATGTATTAATGTAGCCATTGCATTGCATTTGTCGCATTGTACTGTTTTTTGCTGCATTTCTCATTGGTAAGCTTTATCGCATTTTTAAGCCAACCCCACGAAACACAACCATAATTTTCACTTTATAGTCGATTTATGCACCGGATGTGTAACTGCTGATGGGAAAAAATGGACATATTTGTGGCTTGATATTGTTTTCTATCTAGGTTGGCAAAGTGGTGCATGTCATTGGTTGCTAATGCTGCAGAGTATTAATTAGTTGCTCATTAAATGTGACAAAGTGCAGGGAAGGGATGCTAGTCTGGCATAGTTTGTTCTTGTTTTTAGTTTGACTGATAGTTTGTTCTTGTTTCGGCTAGCCCTGATTAGACCTGCTCTATGGACTGAATGGATGGACAAGAGAGCAAAAGCTTTAGCGTGGCAGTGTTTTATTGGGATAAGCATCTTTTTGTCTTAAATCTTTAAGTTTTATTACGTTTGAGTTTTAAATCTTTTTGACATTTCATTTGAGTACTAAACTTTTTAATTTCTTACTATATCAGTTCTTTAAGTTACAAAAAGTGGTTAATTCATTAATAAATGAGTTTATATTAATAAAATTTATTTAAAAAAAGTTAAATATATGAATTAAATATTTTTTTTATAGAAAATATGTATTAAATATTTTTTTAATTAATAAATATACGAATTAAATAAGAAATATGTATATTTTTAATAAAAAAAATATTTAACTTATATATTTAATTTTTTTAAATAATGTTTTATAAAGTTAAAATTATTTTTTAATAAATTGATCACTTTTGATAAATAGAGGACTGATTTGGTAGAAAATTAAAAAGTTTAGAATTCAAATGAAATGTCAAAAAGGTTTATGATTCAAATGTAAAAAAATTTAAAGATTTAAAATTAAAAAAATACTTATCCCGTGTTTTATTTGAGGAGATTTTTAATTTGATTCATATATTTTACGGAATGTAATTAAAAAAAAAAATTTGTATAATATAAATTATGATTGAGTTGTATTCGTTAAAAAGATTCAACAAGCACTTTTAACTCAAGCCATGATATCACGCGAGAAAATGGTGGCAGCAAAACTTGTTTCTCGATCCATTGGTGGTGAGATTCAAATCTTTACGTAGTTTTTGGGATCAAGAGTCTGACTTCTGTATCGCTACACGGCAGCCGGTGACTTCCAGCGATAAAACTTTGTTTCATGTAAGCAGGCGTTTCTTCAGCGGCCTCGAATGACAGTGTGCCAGTTTGATCGCCATAATGTCTTTGGATGGACAAGTGGGTTTAAAAGCTCAGTAAGTTATCATTAGTGGTGTCTCTTCTCCACCACTGAATTAGCAGTGCAATGATTTGGTCGGTTCAGAATCTAGTGCATTGTGCAACCAATCTTATATTAGAAGACTGGCTTACAGGCTTCAGAGTTTGGTCTGTCTGGTTCGGCCTGTAATGGAAGGAGAGCAGACCCGACATATGGGCTTGGGCTTGGACAGAAAAGTTTCGTAGTCATAGTTTCTGGCCTGAGCTTGTCGTAATATGATCATTTCTGCACAAAAATGACTTTTCATTGAGCAATGAGGGTAATACTGTTGGTTGAGTTCAGTGTATCTAATCGTCAGATTTGGAGAATTCCAAGACCTGACGTTCATCATCTTTCTCTCTTTATCATTGGACTATGCATTTTAATGGACAAAAAAAAAAAAAAACCTTCATTGACAAGAGAAAAAGGTCTTCCTTCATTTTTTTTTTTAATTTTAAAATTTTTTAATTTTATGGTCTTGTGCAATAGTATTGTTATGTGAGCTAGAAGTTCTAGGTTTTTTTTTATGTATAATTTATTTTTGAAAAATAACAATTTTGCTGCGTACTCTTTTTGAGAATCACCACGATGTGGAAGCTTCAAAAATTGAACATCCTTCTTTCTATTTTGTGGCCTTACACAAAATAGTCTGCGTTCAGCCAATGTATTGGTATTTGGTCATGTCTCTCTCTCTCTCTCTCTCTCTCTCTCTAGTTGGGAGAAAGAAAATAATATATCCTGAATTATATGATTTGTAGTGCCCAACATCATTTAAATCCTACCTTGGAAACATTGTATTTTTAACAGTAAACAAAAGGCCCCATGATGAAAAGCAGCTCATTTATGGTTTATTTAGGCCAGTAACAACTACAATCAGATACAATTCCACCACATAAATGTGGGTTACAAGCTATGACTGATGACAATCTTCAACATCCAACAACTCAAATTTAGATAGAGATAGTAATATTGCATATTAACTGCATTAATTGCTTTCTAGGCATAACTTTGGATGTGAGGAAGTTGAAGTCACATGAAAAAAAGGGATTGGTTTTGGACTAATTCCCAGAAAAAAAAAAACTTATAAAAACACGCAGCTGATCATCCAGTAATTGGACAAAAGATAACAAAGACCCACCAAAAAAGCCCTATAGGGTGCAGTGAAGGTGGAGATCAATAAAATCAACTAAAGGGAAGGTAAAAATACCCCTCAGTTGAATAGAATCTTTTGGACCAACCCAAAAAACCTTGTAAGGTGACCAACAGGCTGCTCCATGGTATGGACTGATCAAGCCAGGGACAATTTTAACATGAAAGGAAACTGGGAATATTTTTCCAAAACAAAATTATATGACCCCATCTTTGTTAGAAGCAATTTTTGGCAACTCAATTTGCCAAGGTAAGATCTTTCATCTCCCTGGTAATGGCAGGCATGCAGCTTGAACTCCTAACAATCCCACCAACCTTCCTTTCAGCACCTTTAGGACCCATTGATTTAGTCCTTCTTGTGCTTTTCTTCAGAATCTCCCTCATGGCCTCAGCTTGCAACAACACTGGATAAGCCCTACCAAGTTTGTTGAACCTTGCACATGCACTCATATGTGCACTCAATGCATCCTCCATGGTCTTTCCTCTGTTTTTCTCCATCTCCTCCTTCACTGCCTCAGCACAAAGCCCACAAATCCACTTCCCCATGAACCTCCCGCGAACGCGGTCAATGTACTCAGGAGTGCACTCCTCACTCAAACCACAGCACTCACATTTTGCATCTTCTACCTCAGATATTGGTGGGAGTTTCATGATTTCATCCATTCCTTCTTTGCTTAATTCGAATGAGATATCGGATACCGTCCGGTGAAGATTGTCACTTGACAGCCTTTGTGGCTTGGAGAAGTGGCTATTCCTAGTGTTGTAAGTGCTTGGAATTGCCTCTCCATGGGGTGCCATATTGATACTCTCAGAAGGAACTTAAGAATTTTGCAGAAGAACTTGGAAAAATATTATTATTATTACTCTTGTTTTTGGCCACAAGGAGCACAAAGACCATATTTATAGGAGTTCACGTCCCTGATCTGCCATGAATCTCAACATTTTAAGTTTTGTGGATGTTGGAGATTCACATGTCAGTTATCAACGCAAGCGTGAAAGTTCGTGAACCTGCTAGATTTTCATGAAAGGTCAGAAAGAAAAAAAAAAACAACTTTTTGTGTTTGTAATAACTGAGTGTTGATCTTAGAAAAACATAATCATTAATTTTCGTGTAAACTTGAGGATATTTGCGTGGCATGTTCAACTGTATTTGTTTTTCCTTTTATTTGGTTGGATGGGAGGTGTGGATGTGTTGTCTACCGTTGCTTGGTCTCCACTTGATGAGTGTTGGGCTAACGTAAGCACTGGTTGCGCCTTTACGAAGGAAGACTATAGTTGTTGCACTAAAGCTCGGCGTTAGCACTTTAATGTTTAGTTGAATAATTGCTAATAAGATTAATGTTGGCGAGGTATACAAATTTGTACTAACGCATATATAGAACAATTCTTGTGTTCTCACTGATTTTGTTTGGGATAAACCCCTAAGTCAATTCATAACATTCAACTTAAGAGAATAAACGTTTTATATGTTAAACTTAAGAGTGAGTATATGTAGAATTTACAAGACTCTTTTATGCCAATGACTAAAGGGACAATTATGTTCTTCTTAACAACAAATATTATAAATAAATCATGCAAACAATAATAACAAAATCTTACTCTCAAATTTAATTGAAATTAGTTACATAAATATGTTTTCGTTATCTAGTTTTGTCGTGTATTAAATTAGTTGTAAAACTTAACTGTTCTAAATCTTTTATAATTATAGATTTTTAAATCAACTTGGATCTACATCTCTCTCTTCTCTCTCTATTTACTTGAGTCTGGTCCTGCTAATCTACGTTGGACATGTCTAAACTAGTGCAAGTACTACTCTCTCAATTTATCACTAACACATCACTAATACGGATATCTACATCTTCATCTGGTCATTTCCAGGGTGCCCAAACATCCATTTAAGTATAAGATTTATTAAAACATATGAAAAACAATTTCCCTACTAAAAACAATTTCCAGGGTGCCCAAACATCCATTTAAGTATAAGATTTATTAAAAAAACATCTGGTCACTCACTAATTGTTTCCAACCATCAAAGTGCAAATTAAGCACTCACGTGTGGGTGTAATTCAACCACACACCAGTTCTTATCAAATAAAAATGAACATACCCACAAAGCACATAGTGCCCCACAGACCACAACCACCTGGATATTCACGAGCATTAAAAATGACCCATATGAGACAATGCATCTTATAGATTTATATTAAGGTTGGGTGCTCCAAAAAGCTAGCAAGCAACTCAATAAAATAAAAAGTCTTTTTAAAGTCACAGTTATCTTGAAACACAAAAGAAATTATGAGAGGCCTTAAATTTTTTATTTATTTATTTTTTTTAAAGAGCAAGGGCTCTTGGCGGACATGATGTTTGCCTTTCCCTTTTTATTATGACCTTAACTTTACATAATTACATGGGTTTTGTGATCACTAGTGGCTTGGTTCATTGTATGGCTCTATTGTGCGTAACGTGAGTGATAATGCTAGGACCTCCAAATGGGTTGCTTAAAAAAGTGCTTTTATAGCGCTTTTAACTTTACTAACTTGGTTGTGGCATATATGGTAACAGCATGCTTGGTATAGCTCCGCAGTGAATTGTGTGACTGATATTGCTATGATCTACAAAATATCTTTGCCTTTACAGTATGTCCAAGTGGTTCCTTGATCTCATCTCTCTATTGTGAAATTGAACTTTGTGTTGCAAAATATGGTACATGTAAAATTTTTTTAGGGGTACGATACATGTCTCAAAAAATTGTTCGTAATACAACCAACTTATAACTTTTCGCAATCATATTAATAAAATGTTAAACAAAAACAAAAAAACGTCACTATTTTTTTATTTTATATTTTATTATTATAATTGTATAAATTATAATGATTATTTCATTATAGACACTCATTGACAACTTTTTCTCAAGTTATAAACATTTTTCCGTTCTTTTAATTGGTCCTACTGAATTGGTCGCCGAGGAGGATATCGGACTTGCGATGAGCTTGAGACCATGCACTGTGTGGGCTTGCATCCTGCAAAAGACTACACGGCCAAGAATGGACGGATATTTAACTGAGTCCTTAGCTATTATTTAAATCTTGAAGCGCTTTGATTTCCTTAAATCCTGAAGAGAATATGTAAGCAATTTAATTAACATTTAATTAAGTTCAAGTTTTTTAGTTATTTAAATTGTCTCCTTTTAATTTGATTGAAATTTAAAGTTCACAATTTAAAGTTTTTTTTTTTTAAAGTTAGAATTAAATCAAATTGGTATGAATTGAACTAAATTGACCTGAAACCAGAGGTTGATCAGAACTGTAACCAAAATCAGAATTAAAATCTGAATCACAACCGAAACAAGAACCGTCGATTAGTTGAAACCGAAGAGAAATGTCCAAAGGGCGTTCGGTTAAGGTTCTAATATTTTAGCACCAAAAACCGACAATTCAAAATGAAACTAAATTGAATCAGAACCGTGGGCAGGTCTAGTCTAAATTCTACGATCAACTTCATTCGAATTTCCAATCTTTCACTCTAACATGGCATGTTTGTTGAAAACTTGGGCGTCAATCATCTCTTATCAAAGATGAATTGGTAATAGGCGGCATTAGAGGTCAACCTCTATCCGTTATATTTTCATATTTTTCTTCAATTGAATTTGAGTCTCAAAGATTTATTTAACCTAACCCAAAAAACCCACAGTTTTTTATTTTTTTAATTTTTATTATCTGGAAGACTGAAAGATCGAAAAAGAAGAACAAATTCCCTAGAAATACAAGACATTTGGTTTGAGTTTATGACGCTAGAGGAGCTTGATACATCATCAACTTTTGTAAGTCCAGCCCAACTTGTACTACATTTTGTACATATTAAAAAAATGTGCCAATGTAACCAAAACAAAAAATTGCCGCTTTGGGTAAAGTTTTGAGCTAAGTTTAGTCAAGTAGCAATGCCACTTTGCTCTGATCTGAGCATGTCCTAGGAACCCATAAAGACTAGGAGTTAGTGAAAATTGAAATCATTGTTAGGACAAAGTGGTTTCCAAGAATTGGTTTAAATACTTGTGTTAAAACTTCTTGTTTTCGTATTCGAATTTTAGTAATTCTAATTTTCTTTTCTAACCTTTCAATCTCATCCGTAAAAAAAAAAGAAAAAAAAAAGAACAAATTGAAAGAGTCCAACAGATGCATGTTAAACATGACTCCTCCACTTTTTTGTAGGTAAGAAATGGTCTAGAATATTATGAATGACTATTATTAAAAACCAAACTCTAACCTCGTAATATAAGTGCAGTTGGGTTTTGCTAATTAGCGCCAAGAGCATTTGCTATCGTGCGCCATTAGTTTTCCTCCGTGTTGCTCCGTCGTTGCTGGTCTTGGTCGGCGTTTTGTGCTCTCTTGTAAAGCTTGGTATCCCTTGTGGGTGGTGCGTTGGTCTCATTTGGTTGTGGTGTTTGAGAATCTCATTATCTTCCCGATAGAGTGTCTAGTTTGTGTGGTTGGTGGCTTCCTAGTCCTGCTTTGTTGAAGTGGTCTTCGTCCGAGTGGTGCTTCTTGGTTCTAGGTCGGTTTTTGTGATGGCCTCCCCCACCTCGAGTCTTTCTTCCTGTCGGGCTACAAGGCGGGGGAGGGAATGGTTTTTGCTGTTGGCCGCCCGGGTACAGTCGGAAGCTAGAGCTCCAGTGGTTGTCCACTCCCGTCTTTGCATTGCTAGTTGCCGTTTTTGCTTTGGTTCCTTCTCGCTTTGGTTTGCCCATCCAATGCAGCTGTGGTTCTCCTCGTTTGCGCCTTGGGTTGTGCATTGGCGTTCGGGTGGCCTTATTGTTGTTGCCGGACGGTTGGAGTCCATCGCCGTTTCCAGTATGTTGGGTTTTGCCACTTTGCAGCAGTGGGTCGAGAAGCTTCGACTTCCCAGCTCCTATGTTTGGGCCATTGGGCCTTACCCACCTGCAGGCTGTTTCTTTCTCAGGTTTTGGGCCTAGGCTATGGTTTTTGTAGCCTGTAAATTTGTTGTATGGTATGAGTTTATGAAGTGGGTTGTGTTGTGCATAGTGGAGTGGCTTGCTTTCTTAGCCTTATACTATGGATGTGGACATATTGGGCTGACTTTTGTACTTGTTTGGACTAGTTTATCAAGAAAATGATCTTTTCTTTGTGGCCCAAAAAAGAAAAACCTCTAACCTAGTGTACTAAGTTGTCTTTTTATTGAAACCGAATAGATACTCAACAGTTAGCATCTATATTCGATGTTTCCTACTTAGCAATTACCATTTTGTTGTTTCATAATTTAAACAAGAAGTATTTCGGTAATTTGCAAAATTATACTTATCACTATCTGTAATTGGTATATAGGTACATCCAAGTAGTTCATAAATGTAGAATTAAATTTTATGACAAATATACAAGGAGAAAAAGATCTACCCTAACATCGGTGGAAACAGAATATATAATATCCTTTGTAATTATCCTAAGAAAGGCATCTGCTAATAGAATATATGCTAAAAGTGCCGAACAAATCAAAGCACGCTTTTGCTTTAGCCAAAGTAAAAGATCGGATCCCATGGAAATTGTGGAAGCAAAAGCATAAGAGGACCTTAGTTTGAAAAACATAATAAACCGCGGCCAACACGCCCTCAGAATTAGAGGATCTGGCTCTTTATAATTACCGGCCTTTCTTTCAATGGCCGAAAACGTGAGAATAATGAGTATCTTTTCCGAAGCCTGTTCAGGTCAGAGAAGACCTTTAATCACTCGGCCATCCACTTCATATCCTGTATTTTTTGTTTTTAATTTTTTTTTTCTGTTGTATTAATGACTTGTCCTACCACTAAAGTAATCATATCTTTCAGACAATAGCATGTGCCATCAGGGCCATATCACAAAAGAAAAGATGGGACATGACTGAGGAAAGGAAAAACTTTGATCAGTAAATTTACCTATATTTTCAAACTTGATCAAACTTAGAGTTTGAAATTTTTAATTTTAAAAAGAAATTTAATAATAATTAAATTATAACTTATTAGTAATATTCTCTCACTATTATATTCTTATATTAACTGTAAAATTTTTGGAGACAGTGGATTAATTTCATCCCCTCTAAGTGTTTTTTACAAACATAACACCACATTCACTATATTAAATTTTATTACAATTTGGCGATCGAAAGTGTTTTAGTATAGACCTAACGCGTCATCCCCAAATATTAACGAATTAGGATTACTTTTATTATGTGGCATGCAAACTCAACTAAAATTGATAATGTAACTGTTGCGTGCTGTGTGCCTTTTGTTTTAGAAATTAATAAAAAATTCAAAATATAATAAAAAAAGGAAGGGAAAAAATCAATGAGGTCTGAGATTTTGAATTATTCAAATCTCATTCCAAGTTTTTATACATGTGCGAAAAGGCTGAATTATAGGAAGAATGCACCTCTACAGTCACTAGACTCTACCTACTGGTTCAATTCGAGCTAGTCTATGTCAATAAAACTCGAGTTTGGAATGTCTTTACATCAGCAGCCCTTACAGTCTTTTAAACACCTAAAGCTCTATTCCGTGTTATAAACTACACAAAATATGTATCTCTAACATTTTTCTTATACCCTTATATGGAGTATCCTTTGTAATTATCTGTTAATAGATTATATGCTAAACGTATAAAAAATTATGAAATGACGCTTTTGCTTTAGCCAATGTAAAAGATCGGATTCCACAGAAATTGTGCAAGGAACCATATTGTCCTTTTGTCGATACTTTGCTTAGCACTAACATTACAACTTCGCATGAACAGTTGTTGATGATTTCAGTTCTTAGTAAGCATCATTACCCTATTTAAGGTAACTCAAATAGCCTCCGAGACATCAATCTAAGCAGAAGAAATACTAGAGTTCTTTATATTTCAACTTTCCCTTCCTTTAATCCATCAGTTTCTTTCCCTGTGTTACCATACTAATGGCTGAGGCACTTGTTTCTTTAGTGGTGGAGCAGCTGGGCTCCATTACGTTTCTTCAGGTAGAACAAGAAGTGAGGCTCGTTGTGGGTACTGAAAAAGAAGTTGAGAAGCTGACCAGCAATCTCAAAGCCATCCAAGCCGTGATCGCTGGTGCAGAGACAAAGCAAGTGAAGGAATCCTCTGTTAAAGACTGGCTAGAGAAACTCAAAGATGTCGCTTATGACATTGAGGACGTGTTGGATGATTGGGAAGCTGCGATTCTCAGCTCACAATGCAAACATGGAGATGGACAGGGTCCAAAGCAAAAGAGGAAGGTTTGCTCCTTCTTGGGGTCCTCTTGCTTTTGTTGTAAACAAGTTGGTCTACGTCATGACATTGCTAAAAAGATAAAAGACCTGAATGAATGCTTAGACAGAATTGCCCAGGAGAAAGAACGCTACCATTTTGTTTCGAAAGAAGGAAACCCAACAATTGAGCGACCTATGACCACCTCTATGATTGACATCACAGAGGTGAAGGGTAGGGAGGAGGATAAAACAGTGTTAATAAATAAGTTGTTGAGTGATGGTGATAGCGCAGACCTCCGTGTTCTCTCTATGGTAGAGATGGGAGGAATTGGCAAGACAACTCTTGCCCAATTTGCCTTTAATGATGATAAGATAAAGACTTATTTTGATAAGAAAATTTGGATCAGTGTCTCAGATCCTTTTGAGGAAATTAGAGTTACTAAGGCAATTCTTGAATCTCTCTTAGGCTCTAATTTAGGAGCCACAGAATTGGAAAGCTTGTTGCAAAAGATAAGAGAATCTGTTAAGGATAGAAAAATACTTCTTATTATGGATGATGTGTGGGAAGAAAATCCTTCTAAGTGGGATCAGTTGAAACAATCTCTTAGATTTGGTTCACCAGGAAGTAAAGTTTTAGTGACTACACGCAAAGAGAATGTTGCATTGGTCATGGGTTGTTCCAAAGAGGACATTTTGAAAATAGGGATTTTATCTGATGATGAATGTTGGTCAATTATAAGTAAAAAAGCATTCTTGAATAGGAGTGACCCACAATGTAAATATTTAGAAGGAATTGGGAGAGAAATATCAAAAAAATGTAAGGGTCTACCTCTTGCTGCAAAGGCTTTGGGGGGCATTTTACAGTTTAGAAAAACTAAAGAGGAGTGGGAGAGTATTTTAAAAAGTGAGATTTGGGAAGAAGTTAAAGAAGCTCAAAAAGAAGTTTTTGCCCCTCTATGGTTGTGCTATCATGATTTGTCCTCAGCATTAAAACGATGCTTTTCTTTCTGTTCCATTTTTCCAAAGGATTACGAGATTGAGCAAAAAATGTTGACAGAATTGTGGATGGCTCATGGTTATCTTAAAGAAGGACAAAGAGACAACTTAGAGATTACTGGAGAATACTATTTTCGAAATTTAGCAATGCACTCTTTCTTTCAAGATTTCAGGAAAATAGATATGATGATGAGAGAATCGACAGTTGTAAAATGCATGATATAGTGCATGATTTTGCCCAAATTGTTGCACGAAATGAATGTTTTGGTGTGGAGGTCAATGGTTCGGCGGAGTCCATCATTAGATCACTATCTAGCAAAGTGCGTTATTTACGTGTAGAAATTGCAAATAGTATGCCATCCTTCAATTCATTTTTCGGTAACAAAAAATTGCGAAGCCTTTTATTGCGGGGACCACCATATGAACCGTTGCCGCTAACAACAATAGAAGAGTTATCAAGATTATTGAGTGAATTAACACATGTAAGATCATTCAGCCTTAGACATGGTGGCTTAGCAGAGATACCTTCTTCCATCAGTAAATTGGTTCAATTGAGGTGGCTTGATTTGTCTTACAATTCTAAATTGAAGAAGTTGCCCGAAACGTTATGTGAACTGCATAAGTTAGAGACCATAGATATCACTGATTGCCGCTATTTGGGGTTGCCTCATGGGATTGGAAATCTAATTAACTTGAAGCATCTTCGTAACTCTGCAGGAGGCCTTGGTGGATGGTTACCAAAAAGAATAGCACAATTAACTGGTCTTACGGCATTGGAGGAAGTGAACCTTGGCAGTGACGTGGATGGATTTTCTCTTGGCCATCTCAAGAACCTCAACCAACTTGGGGGAAGTCTTAGAATAGGATATTTGGGTGCAGAAAGACGTCATGTGGGCGAGGCTAAAGAAGCAGAGCTCAAGAACAAGAAACACCTCACTCGTTTGAAACTTCACTTTCTGTATAGAGGAGGACGAGGAGGAGGAGAAGAAGAAGAGCAATTGCTAGAAGCCTTGGAGCCATCTCCAAACTTGGAATTTCTTTCCATAGAGTTCTACGGAGGTAAAACCTTTCCCGGTTGGATGATTAATTCATTAATGAATTTGAGGCATATTGTGTTATCTTATTGTACAAGGTGTGAGCACTTGCCTTCATTAGGTAAGCTGCCGTCTCTTGAAACTCTTGAATTGCTTTGGATGTCCGGTGTTAAAAAAGTGGGGGTTGAGCTGTTAGGAATAGAAACTCCGCCTCAAATTGGTGGTGACAAAAAGAGCCAGATTATATCGGCATCATCATCATCATCATCAACTTCTTCTTCTTCTTCACTGGTTGTTGTTGTTGCTTTCCCCAAATTGTCAAAACTTGAATTCCATTTTATGGATAGCTGGGAAGAGTGGGATGATTATTATTATTATAATGAAGGCACTACCAAACCTCCTTTTATTACAATAATGCCATCCCTTCGCTCTTTGCAAATTATTACCTGCGGGGAATTGAAGGCACTACCAGATTATATTCTGAGAAATACAATGCTTCATACACTAGAAATTAAAGTCAGCCATCGTCTTAAAGAACGCTACAACAAGGAGAATGGAGAACATTGGTCCAAAATCTCTCACATGTCTGATGTCAGATTTATATAATATTACTTCTGAGGACATGAAACAAGGTAACGAAATCGAGAGAACTTTATTTATTTGTTTCGTATATTTGATTTTATTATAATTAATTTTCTTCTCCTTTGTTTGTTTGTTTGTTAGTTATTGTGCATTTTTCTTCTATCACCCACATTCCACTCCTTCTTCTTTGCATTTTTCTCCTGGAACTTGATTTTTACTATGTTTTAAGCTTGAAATTCTTTTAGAGGTTGTTTTTCATTGAATTGTAGTTTCCTGGAGTTCAATTACATATCATGCATGGGTTTTGCTACAAAAGAAATAGCCGAGAAGGTTTGCTCATTTCAATTTGATGCAGAATGATGAGCTAGTGTAGCCATAGTTTTTTTTTTTTTTGGGTATGTTCTAAACTAAAAATTCTTATAGAGGTTGTTTTGTGATTGAGACGTGGGGGTTCTGCTTAAATTTTGAAACCAGATGGTAGATGCATGACTGCTTAGTAGTTGGCTATTGTTCATATCATGATCATTGCCTTAATTTTTCTCAATTATTTTGATATTTTGTTTCTGGACTAGGATATGCATCCCAGAAGAAATTGAACTCTTGTATGGATATTTCAATTCTGCCGGTCATCTTTTTGTGAAAATGTTGAAGCCATTTTCAGTTTCCCAATGCTCATTCATTGAGTTTGCCGCAAATAAATTAGCGGATGAGGCTTTGGACCATTTCAATTTGACCCTGGAACAAGTGTTCAAGAATTAATTGTTTGAAGCCATACTGGTTTGAAATATCTTCCTTAATCCCCTATTTTCTTCTTTTCCCAATCATAGTTATTTTATTATATTTCTTGGACAGTTTAATGTATCTCTTGAAACTCTTTCCTTGTATGGAATGGATGATGTTAAAAAAGGTGGGGTTGAGCTTTTAGGAATAGAAACTCCTCAAATTGGTGACAGAAAGAGCCAGATTATATCATCATCACCATCATCATTGAAGGTGTTGAATTTGCACACTATGTAAAGCTAGATTGCAGATTGAGTTTGTGTGTGTGTGTGTGTGTGGGCACAGCTGAGAGAAAGAGTGACAGAGAAGTTATAAGAAATGGCTTGATAGCCTTTCATTTCAGCTGTTGACACAATATATAATTGCATAGTACAGGAACTTTAGCTGTTACTTGATTGACAGCATTTTGAGTTTGAATTTAAATTACAAAACAAGTTCAAATTTGTTTGAACTAACTGCAAATGCTTACATCACTTTGCTGAAGGAAATGATTACAAAACAACTTCACAAAAATAAACTAACTCAGCTTCAGCAGCACAAGCCAACGGTCATAACTGTCACTTTAGAGGATTTGCAACTTGAAGGCAAAAAGGCAACACCACAAGACTCTTCACTCCTCCTTGGTGCCATAATTTTGCATTCCCATAGCTTTTCTTAGTTCTTCAAACCTTGGCTTATGTAGACTTTTGGTTAATATGTCTACTATTTGATCCTTGGAGCTGCAAGAAACTAAGTTTACCTCTCCATTCTCTTGAGCATCTCTGACAAAATGCAGTCTAATTCTGAAATGCTTAGTTCTTCCATGCTGCACAGGGTTCTTTGAGATAGCAACTGCAGATTGATTATCACAAAATATTGAGGCTGCTTCAGATTGTTCCAACTTCAAATCTGCAAGCACTTTCCTTATCCAGATGGCTTGGTTCACTGCTGAAGCTGCTGCAATGTACTCAGGTTCTGCAGTGGACTGAGCCACAGTTGATTGCTTCATTGAGCTCCAGCTGAAGACTCCAGAGCCAAAAGAGAACACATAACCAGATGTGCTTCTCATATCTTCAAGTGATCCTGCCCAATCACTGTCTGTATAGCTCATTAACTTAAGTTCTGAGCTGTTGCTGAATATGATTCCAAGCTCTTCAGTCCCTTTGATATATCTTAGAACCCTTTTTGCAGCCTTGAGATGTAGCTCACAAGGTGAATGTATATACCTAGGGAGCAAACTCACTGAGAACATAATGTCAGGTCTTGTAGCTGACAGGTACAGCAAACACCCAACAATACTTCTGTATTTGCTTTCATCAGTCTTTGCTGATCCATCCTCCTTCTGTAATTTAGTTCCAGGAGTCAATGGTGTTTGTGAGCTCTTGCAAGTTTGCATTTGAAACTTTTCCAGCACATGCTTAGCATACTTGGCCTGGTTTACAAAAATTCCAAACTGAGTTTGATATATCTCCAAACCCAGAAAGTAATGCATACTACCAAGATCAGTCATTTCAAACTGATTCATCATGTCCATCTTGAACTGAGTTATCAAGCTCAATGAATCACCAATCACCATGAGATCATCAACATATAAAGAAACATAAAGCACGTGAACTCCAAGCTGCTTAACATATAAGGTTGCATCACTGTTGCTTCTGAAGAACCCAAGTTTTAAAAAATGTACATGGATTCTTGTATACCAGGCCCTTGGTGCTTGTTTAAGTCCATAGAGTGCTTTCTTCAACAAGTAAAATTTCTCCTCCTCACCTTCTTTAACAAAGCCTTCAGGTTGGTGAACATAAATCTCCTCCTGAAGCACACCATTCAAGAAGGCAGATTTAACATCTAGCTGATGTATGAACCACTTCTTGTGAGCTGCAACTACAAGCAAGAGCTTTATGGTATCTAATCTTTCCACAGGGGCAAAAGTTTCTGTGAAATCTATTCCAGGCTGCTGTGAGAAGCCTTTGGCGACAAGCCTTGCTTTAAATTTATTAATGGACCCATCTGCATTGAGCTTCACCCTGTAGATCCACTTGACAGCTATAGCCTTTTTCTTTTCTGGTTTGGATACCAGAATCCAAGTTGCATTCTTGTCTATAGAATCCAATTATGCTTTCATTGCTTTCCTCCATTCTGCAAATTTAGCTGCTTCTCCATAGGTAACAGGTTCCATGATTGCATAGTTGCATCATTCATACACATCAGCAAGGGGTCTTGTGCCCCTAATTAGAAAATCATCAACATCTTCTTCTGAAGAATCAGCATCATTCATTTGAACTTTTTGAAAGTGAGAGCTTTGGTTCACATCTTGCTCAACTTGAGAAAAGGTCCAGCTCCATTTTTCATTCTCATTGAACTTCAACTCTCTGGTTATAGTAACTTTTCCAGAACCAGGAAAATAGACCTTGTAGGTGTTTGTTGCACTTGTATAACCAATGAATACTTCAATAGAAGCTTTAGGGTCTAGTTTGCTCCTCTTGGCACTTGCTACATGTGCATAACGCACACTTCCAAACACCCTTAAGTGATTCAAGGAGGGTTTCAAGCCAAACCAAGCTTCAAATGGTGTTGAATTGATGAGTGCCTTTGTGGGCAGTCTGTTTAAGAGATAAACAGAAGTAGCAGCTGCTTCTGCCCAAAAACACTTAGGAAGATCCTTTTCTACCATCAGATATCTGGCCATCTCCATTATGCTTCTGTTTTTCCTCTCACTAACCCCATTTTGCTGTGGGGTGTAAGGAGCTGTAAACCGTTGTTGAATGCCAGCTAAAGTGCATATTTGTTTGAATGATTCAGAGGTAAATTCTGAACCATTGTCAGTTCTGATGGCCTTAATTACAAGATTAGATTGCCTCTCAATCCAAACTTTGAACCTTTGAAAGATGGCTGAAACCTCTGACTTGAATTTTAGAAAATAGATCCATATAAATCTTGTAAAATCATCAACAAAGATAATATAATACTTGCTTCCACTCAATGAGTCAACACTCATTGGTCCACAGAGGTCTGAATAGGTCAGTTGCAACCTTTCTCCAGCCCTGCAAGATTGATTGGAAGCAAAGGAAAGTCTTGTCTGCTTTGTCAACTGACAGGCTCTACACACATCATTAGTTTGAACAAAATCAGGTAAATCATGCACAAGTTTCCTTTTCTGTAATTTTTGAATTCCAGCATAGTGAAAATGGCCAAGTCTCTTGTGCCACAAGACAGATTCATCAACGGCAACAGGTAAGGCTATGTCTGGCAGGCTTTTTGTATCCAAATGGAAACATTTTCTGTTCATAGGTACACAAATAATATGTGCACCAGTAGCATCAGTAATAATACATGATTTGTTTTTAAATAGAACAGAAAAACCCTTTTCTAGGAGCTGGCCAACACTAATTAGATTCTGACTGATATGAGGCACAAACAAAATATCACTGATCAGTTTGATACCTGTGTCAGTTTTAACCATAGCAGTGCCTTTGCCATGAACCTGCAGCATGTCTCCATTTCCAATCTTCACTTTGGACTTGAAGGACTTGTCAATAGTCTTGAAAATGGCAAGGTTTGGAGACATGTGGTTTGTGCACTCACTGTCAACCAGCCAAACTCCAATATGTGATTTTTGGACAACTGAGGTTGCCATAAAAAGCTACTCTTCAGTATACTGCTCCTCTCCTGCCAACTGAGCTTCTTGCTCAGTTTGCTGTGTCTTTTGTTGTTGCTGTTGAGACTTATGTTGCTGTTTATCTTTGTGCCAGCAAATTTTTTTAGAATGACCCCTCTTGTTGCATATCTTGCATACAAGATCAGGTCTCCTCCAACAATTTTTTGACACATGACTTGTTTTCTTGCAATGATCACATGGAGAATGTTGCTTTCTGCCACCTGTTCTGATTGGTTCAGTGTCTTTATCATGCTACTTCTTTCCCTGTTTGCCCTTTGTCTGATGTTTGGGATTGTGATTAACTTGTAAGGCTACTTCAGGTGCATCTTCTTGTCTTATGAACCTTCTCTGCTCTGTAGCTTGAAGGGCATTGATTAGCTCACCCAAATTGATAGTGTTTAGGTCCTTTGAGTCTTCCAAAGAGGAAATTTTGGCCTCAAACCTTTCTGGAATACTCACCAGAACCTTTTGGACAACATTCTTATCAGGAAAATTTTCTCCAAGCACTCTGATTTGATTCACAATGTTCAGTAATCTGTCACCATAATCTTTTATAGTTTCAGATTCTTTCATCTTTAGCATCTCATATTGTCTTCTGAGATTAAGCAGCTGCATTGTTCTTTGACTACCTCCATACTCCTCCTTCAATCGATCCCAAGCTTCCTTTGCTGATTCACAGGCCATAATCCTATTGAAGATGGTCTCAGACACTGCAGTTTGGATGCAGGTAAGTACCTTGTATTGTTTGGATGCTTGCTCACTATGATGTTTAATTTGAGTTAAAGTAGGATTTGGAGGTAGAGGTGCTACATCAAGGCCACTCTCTGTCACTTCCCAAAGATCAAAAGCCCTCAGGTATGTTTTCATCATGACTGTCCACTGTGTGAAGTTCTCACCAGTGAATTTAGGTGGAGGTTGTGGCTGAAAGTTTGCTGAGGCCATTTTTAGAAATAGGATTGGGTTTGTGTTTGCTTACACTCTTATTTTTCCACTCCCTCACTAGTATTTTCACTCTCTTCTCTCTTAAATGCACTGATCACAGAAGGATCTTCTGCTCTGATACCAGACTGAAGGTGTCGAATTTACACACTATGTAAAGCTGGATTGCAGATTGAGTTTGTGTGTGTGTGTGTGTGGGCACAGCCGAGAGAAAGAGTGACAGAGAAGTTACAGGAAATGGCTTGATAGCCTTTCATTTCAGCTGCTGCACAATATATAATTGCATAGTACAGGAACTTTAGCTGTTACTTGATTGACAACATTTTGAGTTTGAATTTAAATTACAAAACAAGTTCAAATTTGTTTGAACTAGCTGCAAATGCTTACATCACTTTGCTGAAGGAAATGATTACAAAACTACTTCACAAAAATAAACTAACTCAGCAGCACAAGCCAACGGTCATAACTGTCACTTTAGAGGATTTGCAACTTGAAGGCAAAATGGCAGCACCACAAGATTCTTCAATCATCAGCATCTTCTTCTTCTTCTTCTTCACCAGTAGATGTTGTTGCTTTCCCCAAATTGACAAAACTTGAATTCCATCATATGTATTTCTGGGAAGAGTGGGATGATTATTATTATAATAATCATGGCACTACCAGACCTCCTTGATAATTCATTGTTGCCCAAGCTTGAAGGCACTGCCAGATTATATTCTTCAAAATACAATGCTTCATACACTGGAAATTTCGTATTGCGGTCTTCTGGCAAAACGCTACAACCAGGAGAAATTCAAAATCAAAATATCCACCACCGCTGGGGTATTTATATCCGGGATATGTATAAAAAAAGTCCTAAACCTTTAGATTTTTTTTTATTTAAGTCCTAAACCTTTTTGAGATTTCATTTCAGTCCTAAACCTTTTGATTTTGCTCCAAATCAGTCCTTCCGTTAGTCAAACCGTTAAAAATTACTGTTCACTAAAGGAAATTTTTTTAAAAAGGTAAAATATACTATTTCAATTCACTAGTTAACAGAAATATTTTGTATAATTTTAAAAAAAATAAAATAAGAAATAAAAAATCTAAAATCTCAACTTACATGTTACTATTTGAGAGTAAAATACAAGCATTTAATAACAAAAAAATATTTAAATAGTATATTTTACCTTTTTAAAAAAATTTCCTTTAGTGAACAGTAATTTTTAACGGTTTGACTAACGGAAGGACTGATTTGGAGCAAAATCAAAAGATTTAGGATTGAAATGAAATCTCAAAAAGGTTTAAGACTTAAATAAAAAAAAATCTAAAGGTTTAGAACTTTTTTAATACATATCCCATTTATATCCTATCTCTCTTTTTCTTGTTTGTTGCTCACACTTTGTTGAAGCCATTTGTCTCCAAGCAACAAAACAATGACTCTAATATAGCAATTTTCTTTTACTTTTATTTATGTCCTTTTTTTCTTCATCTCCTTCTTTGCCTGTACAATTGATCAACCAGTATAGCAGTTTTTATTGTCTAAAAAAATTTTTCAAAAAAATTATACCTTACATTTTTCCAGCTCCAATTGTAAATTTTGTTTTCTCTCTCTGTTTTTTTTTTTGTCTTCTCTCATCCCAGGGGAAGGAAGAATTGACTTCGATTCTTTATATGTTTGAAATTAAAATTCATTTGGAGGCTGTTCTTTGACATGGCCGCTCAGTAGTTCATAATGGTTTATATCATGAGCATTGTCTCATTTTTTTCTCCATTATTTTGATGTTTTGTTTCTGAACTAGGTTGTACATGCCTGAAGAAATTCAATTGTTGTGTGGATATTTTGATTTTGCGGGTCAGCTTTGAAATGTTGAAGCCATTTTCAGTTTTCCGGAGTTGAATTACATATCATTCATGGGGTTTTTTGGGATGAATTAGCCGATGAGGCTTTGGATAATTTCAATTTGACATAGAAAGAAGGGTTCAAGAACTCATTGCTTGTAGCCTTGGTCTGAATTATCTTTCTTATTCCCTTTTTTTCTTCTTTTCCCAAGCATAGCTATTTGATTATAAATCTTTGAAAGTTTAGTGTCGCTGCTTTGATTGTAGGGCAAATGGATAAAAATAAGTTGGAAAGATTCTGGAAGATTTGTTTTGCTAATGTAGATGAAAAGGAAACAAAGGTATGTCATTGTCATTTCATTATAGCATTCAAAGAATAAAACAATCCTGTCACCAAAGGATCAAACAAAAAGATCAAAACAATTCCTACATGAATCTGATACACGAATTTGAAACTGTAACTTTTACATTGAGCCTTTGATCTGGAAAAAAAAAAATTGAAAAATTGTAGTTTTCTGGAGCTTGGATTTGCCGAGAAACTTCGTCGCTGCCGTCTCTAGCTCCTCCCACCCACTGATAGACATGCCATCCTGAACTGCAGGGCAACAATTGCAGAATTGAGGCAGCGGAAAGGACCAGAGCTAAAATATCCTGGTTGAAGAATTCTCATTGCTAAGAAAATTCAAGGAGGAACGAAGCTCATGCATGACATCAAATTTATTATAATTTAATTCCGTCTCTCGATTTCCTATGTAACAAGAATTTCTCGCTTGGGATACTGTTTGGCTATTGTCATTGTAAAATGTTAGAAATAATAATCATGAATAATAATAGACAAAAGGGACCAAATGTAAATGCAACAAAATGAAAATAAATATATGTATATAAAATCTGAAGCGTACGGATGTACTGTATTTAAGGATAAATTTGTGCCCCTATCTACAAAATAATTACAGTGCAACAGGTATGATAGCGATTACGCTCCCAAGATACGACAGACCTTATCACTGGTGTGCACTTTATAAGTGAGGTGACAGAAACAGTACAAGCTTGTAAAATCCAACAAATTTCAGAAAGTGAGTAAGAAGAAGTGACCCTTGTTGTTATGTATTATTCCTTTTTATAGTGATCTAGATATAAATTCACATAAAAGAGAATAATGAGTATTAAGTCTAGGTTTAATGGTCATAACGGCTAGTTGGGTAGTTTTTAATAGTCTGTAATGGTTGTGATTGTTGGATGCAACAGCCAAAAACGGCTAATAAAAAAAGCGGTTAGTTTGACCGAAATCTTTGAAAAGTTTCAAAACATTGGTTTGAAAACATTGAGCTCTTGGCCGGTTCACTGCGTGGAGTCGCATAAGTCCACTCATATTATGCTTGAGTCTGGGTTGCGTAAGACCTTTTATGAGTCTTTTATTTTATGAAACGTAAGAAAGATGTTGAATTATAAATAAGTAAAACTTAACTTCTTTTTCCCATGTGAGATTCTTATATCTTATTTATACTCACTTGTTAAGTAATAATTAACTTCTTTTTTCACGTGAAATTCAAACATTTTAAAATACTCTTTATATTCCAACATTAAAGTCCTAAGTTTCGAATCTTAGCAAACATCCTTTGTTTTCCCCTTTCTCATTCAGCAACAATTGTAAGAGATTGTAAGTTGGCTAAAGAAAATTCGACACAGTTTTCTGACACCGATAGAAGCACAAAAAATATCCTATTGCACCCGCCATGTAAAACATTTCGCGTCCGTATAATATAATGAAACCCTTTCCCAGAATGATTACTGATCCTACTGTTTGCTTTGAAGATTTTTTTTTCTTCTCTAGTACTTTTAAGTAGGGATGGGAATTGAATACGTGATCGCCTGATTTCTTTCCCAATGATCAACCTTGCACATTTGCGTGTACTATTTCTACCGTTCTGATCATTTTGCTAATGTATGAATAGATGTGGCAAATCGGGTTGGATTTGGATTGTGTTATGTTTTGGTCACGGTCATTTTTTGGAGATTTTTATATTCTCGGATACTATGGCTTTCGAATAGATAATATTTCAGGTCCATCGACCGTATGCTATATGGAGTTTCAAGATATATCAAGTATAAATCATATTTTGGTTTCATGGGTTTGAATATGCTAAATTTTTGAAATTTCAGGCTTTTGAGCTAGGGTAATTCAATTTTCGAGTATTTAATATCTACATTATTTGGATTTCAGATTATTCAATGTTTAAGTCAATTCAGTTTCAAGTGATTTTGTGCTTGAATTAGTTTTGTTTATAGTATTTCAAATTACGGGTCATTGCTTTTCTAGTTAATGCTAGTTGGGTTGAGTCAGATGTCAAGCAAAATATTCGGTGCAATCAGCCTTTACAACCTCTATATGCAAACTATGAGAATTTATTACAGTGTGTCTTTCAGGGCTTCTAGTTAATTTTTAATTTTCTCCTTTGGTCCGTATGCAGCTCTATGTCAATCAAGTCATTTTTGTAGCAGAAGCTTGCCGTTACACTATGCCTCTCTGCAAAAGAAGCTGCTTCCCGAGCCATTAAGGATGGTGGTCATTTACATTCCTCCATGTCAGCCCAAACACTGGAAAAGCTCATGTATTGAAATTAATTAACTTGTCATTGTGTCGCATGCCCACATTATTTTTTTTGGTTTGAGACTGCCCCAGAATCCGAAAGTCACAGTAGATCCCAACTAATCCGAAGTCAAGCCAGGAAAGACCCCACAAAATTCTTCCAACACTCATTTTCTCTATACACAAAAACTCGAACTTGAGATCTTAATTAAGAAAAATTGAGCTTCACATTGCTTAAATTAACAGGCATTGGTGTCACATGCCCACATTATGAACTATATTTTGTGAAGTTATTATCGGAAAAAAAAAAAAACAAAAAGTAAGACTAAGTAAATATGGCCCTACCCTGACACAATGGTATGAGAAGTTTGGTATGCTGATTTGTTAGGTACAGAATTTAGAATGTCCCATATAATTTCTTCGAGGAAGGAATCTACTGCAGCTTATTATATGCCAAAATTACGGTACCAAATATTATATCATACTTTTGCATTTGCCTAATCAAAAGATGGGATTCCACAGTAATTGTGGAAGTAAGGAACCATATTGTCCTTTTATTGATACTTTGCTTACCGGTACCGTTGCTCATGATGAAGATTATCAATTTGTCAGCATATTAGCTTTTATCTTCCCAAAAAAGAATTGAGTTTTGATTCTCGATCTTTTTTTGCTTTTTTAAACTAAAAATTTTTATACCGCTTGGCAATTGATCATTGTTCATATCATGATCAAGTATTTTTCTATTGTTTTGATGTGTTGTTTTCGGACTAGTTTATGGATGCTAGAAATTAAACTGTTGCCTTATCTATTTTTAATTTAATTGTGCTGCAAAGCCTCGTTGCGAGTGTACCCATTTTGTCAGTCAAATCTTTAGTTTCGAAAAAAGAAATGTTTTTGATTCCGCTATCGTGCGCCTCGTTTTGCTAACGAGCACCAAGAGTGGAATTTGTGCTCCGGGGTCACTTGTGAGCCTCGTCGGCCTTGTTACGATGTGCTGTTTGTGCCCTTTTGTGGGCTTGTCCTGGTGTTCGGGTTTTGTTGTTCTCTGGTGGTGGGGTTTCAGTTTTTGGTGGTATGTAGGGCCCTCCTCGTTTGGTTGGTGAGCGGTTCGGTTTCCTTCTCCTCCTTTGCCTCCCGCCGACCTTGATGGTAGGTGAGGGGGTAGGGGAGGGCTTCCTTTTTGTTGCACAGTCGGTGGCTTCCTTTTTCTGCAGCTCTCTGTGGGGGTGGTTGGTGGGTGTTTCTTGATCGCAGCCATATGGTGATAGTCGCGTGTGGCAGCAGTGGCTGCGGTGTGCAGTAGTGTCCTCACCGGAGTCTTTGCCAGTGCCGGTCCTTTACTTGTCATCAGGTAGAGGGCTGTGAGGGTGTTTGGTACTATTTGGGTTGATGGCCAGTGGGTTGGTTCAACTGGGTCTTGGCCTCGGGTTCTATCAGGTCTAGCTGAGTCTTGGGCTGGGTCTCTTATTTGTTGGGTTGTTTGGACCTCCTTGGGCTAGTTGGATTCTTTGTATGTAAGGGTGGTTTTCTTGTGGGCCTGTCTGTGTACTCCTGTTTTTATATAATGGAATGGCCTTTTCTTTTGGATTAAAAAAAAAAAATCTTCAGTTTCGTGTAGTTCAATTATAAATCATGGGGTTTGGTGCACATGAACTAGCCGAGGAATGTTTCGATTGTTTTCAATTTTATGTTTGATTATACCACCTGCAATTGTTGTTTTATGTTTTTTTTTCTTTAAATGTATCTTCGACAGTTTAAAGTAGTTGCTTTTTGTTGAAAAATTGGGAAGAGGAGACACGCACGAGTTCGAGCTTAATAGTAGGGAACAATCTCTAAAAGTCACAAACTCTACTATTTATCAAAACTTTTATGTTTAAAATATGGATCACGGGCTTCATTTTAAATGTTGCTTAAACTCTCTCTCTCTTTCCCTTGCAATGCCATTCACAATTGTGTTCCAACACTTTTTGTTCAAATACAAAAAAAAAAAAAGAAAAAAATAGTTGCTTTTGTGATAGGGCAAATAGATAAAGATGTTCACGTTGGAAAGCATTCAAAGATTGAGGAGGTGTTTGGTTTTGTTTTGTAAGGGTGTTGCTGTTTATTTTCGAAAAGTAAATTATAAAAGTGCATAGTTAAATTTTTTTATTTGCTGTTGCTTGTTGGGGTTGTTTATTGTTCCAAAAAGCAGCTAATTAACAAAGCAATAAGTTACCTTATATTTTCAGCAGTGGCTGATAAGTAATATATTTACCAAATTAACCTTAGAACTTTTGTTAAATGTCTACAATGCATGTACAATGCTTATGCAACAGAATAAGAATAATATCCAACGGGACACAACAAGACAAAAACAAACAACTCAACGGGACAAAACGATTAACTACAACGGGACAAATCAACGAAACACTATAGTAATTAATTTTAGCTACGACTCTTGGGTATGTATATGCCCAACGGGACACCAAACGAAATTTGATATTTTATATCTTGTATTCATTGTTGCCTTGGGTCTATTGTTTTAGCCTTTTTCTTGTTTTTGCTTTTCCTTTTTTTTTATAAAATCTGGAAAGAGCGTCTGTGGTAACTGGTAAGGGAGGCGGCGGCGGTGGTCGCAAGTGATGATGGAGGTGAAGGTGGTGTTCGTCCAATTGGAAATCTTTAATTTTTCTTTTTTTTTCACCTTGTGGAAATTTTTAATTTTTTTTCAAAAAAAATTACTAACATTTTTCACAAAATGCCATGTCAGAAGTCTATGTTGATGTGGCATGTTGATTTGTCCCAAAATTAAGAGCTTGGTTTTACACTCATACCCAGTAATCACATATTTGCACTATATACATTTAATAAAGTGCAACTAACTTTTAATTTAATATAATTATTTTAATAAAATATGAAAAAATAAAACTAAAATCTAAAATTAGATAAATATTATCCAATAACTTAAAAGTATAGATCGCACCTAACATAAGTTCCTTTTTTTTTATAAAATCTGGAAAATTTTTCAAAAAAAAAAATTTTTCTTAAAAAAAATTTTTTACACAAATTATCAACGTAGTTATATTTATTAATAATGAATTACATTTTTAGTTGTGCATATGACTGCACTGTATAGCTCTTAACTTTTTCCTAAAATTAATGACGTGGCATGCTATGTGGCACCACCATAGCTTATTTAACGGCAGATTTAATGGACGAGTCAAATTAGTTTGACGGAATCGATATTTGAGACCGAATTTTAAAAAAAAAACGGTTAGGAGCAGAATTTAATAAACTCATAAAGATAGTGGGTGAAATTGATGTGCCTTTTTTCGAAATAGACCCTCATGGTTATTTCCATTAAGCAAAACCAGCCCAATCAACTATTTTTCCGTTATTTAGGGCCGCGTATCGTCCACCATGGATGACCTATGGTACTCTAGAGTCTAGGATAATTGATATTCAGTTTTTGGAGGTCAGTTGGGTAAAAATGTTGAAGAGGTACTGAATTGCTCAAATTGTATAAAGTTATTGTCTCTTCGTTTTGGAAATTGGCAGAAAAATCTACCAGCATTTAGAATGTCCTCTTTAAACATCCAAAGCTCTATTTTGTGTTATAAACTACCCAAAATATGTATCTCTCATTTTCTCATATGCCCTTACTTGTAGACAGAATTTAGAATGTGCTTTATAATTATCCTAAGAATGGTATTTGCTAGCAGACTATATGCTAAAAGTGCCAAACATTAACAAATGACGCTTTTGCTTTAGCCAAAGTTAAAGATCGGATTCTACAAAAATTGTGTGAGAAACCATATTGTACTTTATCGATACATTGCTTGGCATTATCATTACATCATCGAATGAACAGATCTTGACGATTTCAGTTCTTAGTAAAGCATCATTAGCCTATTTAAGGGAACGCAAATAGCCTCCGGACATCAATCTAAGCACAATAAATACTGGTTCTTTGTATTTCAGCTTTCCCTTCCTTTGATCCATCGGTTTCTTGCTTGGGTTACCGTACTAATGGCTGAGGCACTTGTTTCTTTTGTGGTGGAGCAGCTTGGCTCCATCATGGTTCGTGAGGCAGAAAAAGAGGTGAGGCTTGTTATGGGTGTTGAAAAAGAAGTTGAGAAGCTGACCAGCAATCTCAAAGCCATCCAAGCCGTGATTACTGATGCAGAGACAAAGCAAGTGAAGGAGGCCTCCGTCAGAGACTGGCTGGAGAAACTCAAAGATGTCGCTTGTGACACTGAAGACGTGTTGGACGATTGGGAAGCTGCGATTCTCAGCTCACAAGGCAAACATGGAGATCGACAGGATCCGAAGCAAAAGAGGAAGGTATGCTCCTTCTTACGGTCCTCTTGCTTTTGTTGTAAACAAGATGGTCTGCATCTGCGTCATGACATCGCTAACAGGATAAAAGGGCTGAATGAAAAGATAGACCTTATGGCTCAGGAGAAAGAACGATATAAATTTGCTTCGATAGAGGGCGACCCACATATTGAGCGACCTATGACCATCTCTATGGTTGACGTAACAGAGGTGAAGGGTAGCGATCAGGATAAAAATGTCTTGGTCAATATGTTGTTGAATGATCCTAGTGATGACTGTGACAGACCAGACCTCCGTGTTATCTCTATTGCGTGGGGATGGGAGGTACCGGCAAGACAACTCTTGCCCAATTTGCCTTTAACGATGATAGGATAAAGGCCCATTTTGAAAATAAAATTTGGGTCTGATCCTTTTGATGAGACTAGGGTTCCCAAGGCAATTCTTGAATCTCTCCTAGGCTCTACTTTAGGGGTCACAGAATTGGAGAGCTTGTTGAAAAAAATAGGAGAATCTATTGAGAATAAAAAAATACTTCTTATTATGGACAATGTCTGGGAAGAAAGCCCTTCAAAGTGGGATAATTTGAACCAATCTCTTAAGTTCGTTTCACTAAGAAGTAAAATTTTAGTCATCACTGTTGCCTCAGCCATAGGTTCACTATATAAACAAATGAAGATTCGTTGCCAAATCTTATGGCTTTGATGCCGTACACTGTTGCCCACCACACCAAATCCAAAACTACATCGATCCAACGGCACAAATGCGTGGGTAGTTGGCTTTAGCAGTGTTACAGAATTAAATGTGATAGATGAAGTAAATGAAATGAAAAGAAATAGATTTTACATAAAAAATTATAACGTGGAGAAAAATTATAGATAAAGAAAAAAAATTTATTAAGAACGGAAAAAAATACAGAAAAGAGTTTAAGGCAACAGTAACAAAATAATTAACTTATAATTTTTAAATAAAATAAATAAATATGTATGTATAGGTTTTGCAAGTCATAGGTCACCCTTAATTCTTTTGACGGTACCAAAAAATTGTGAAGCCTTTCGTTATGGGGACCAGCACATGGACGGTTACCGCTTACAAACAGAAGAGTGATCAAGATTATTCAGTGAATTAGCACATGTTAGATCGTCGAGACACAAAAAAGGTGATTATGCATATTTTGCAGACCATAGATGTTACCGACAGCCATTATTTGAGGTTGCCTCTCGGGACTGGAAATCTAATTAACTTGAGGCATCTTTCTAATGAAGGCTGCTACAGTAGGTTGCCAAAAGGGATTGCGCAATTAACTGGTCCTAGCAGGACATTAGAGGAGGTTTATGTTGACTATGATGGGGATGGTGCATTTTCTCTTGGATATCTGAGGAACCTGAACCAACTCGAAGAAGTCTTATCATATGTATAATTTGGGTGCATATAATCCTCAGAGTGGGTGAGGCAAAGAAAGCAGAGCTCAAGAAAAAGGAACACCTCACTAAATTGGTGCTTATTTTTTCTCCTGTACCACATGTAGGAGCAGAAGAAGCAATAAGATCATTTGCTAGAAGCCTTGGAGACTTCACTGGGTAATGCCATCCCTTTGGCTCTGGAAATTTATGGGTGTCGACGATTGAAAGCACTGCCAGATTATTATATTCTGCAAAATAGAATGCTTCTTCATACACTGGCAATCTATAGAAGCCAGCTTCTGGAAGAACACTACAACAAGGAGAAGGGAGAAGATTGGTCCAAAATCTCTCACGTCCCTCGTCTCAATTTTATTGAATAGTATAGTATCAAAAACCAAGAAACAAGGGTAACGCTTTGTTCGTTTGTTGTTGTGCATTTTTCTCTTATTACCCACATTCCATTTCGTTCCTTCCTCTTTGTTACTTACGGCAGTCAATCCATTTTTCTTTTTTACGTTCTTTTCTTTCTCAAATTTTTTAAAACTAGTTTGGCATTAAGATTTCTATTTACATACATTACCTTCTCTCAATCACTCACACTTACTCTCTCTCTCTGTTTTTTTTTTCTCAGCTATAATGGGGTTTGCTGCAAAAGAATTAGCGGAGGAAGATTTGGCTCATTTCAATTTGATCCAGAAAGAATGGTTCAAATTAATCTCTTGTAGCCGTACTTTATTTGGAATTCCTTTCTTATTCACCTTTTTTTCTTCTTCTTCTCATCATAGCTAGCAGTTTTTATCTTCAGAGGTTAATGTCAGTCAGCTTTTATTGTGGGGCAAATAGATAGATTACATAAGTTGGAAAGCATTGGACAGATTTGTTTGGTTACTTTCAGGGGTGTGTCAGTTAGTTATAGCATTCAAGGATTTCGTCTTGCCTTAAAGGTATTTGATAAAAGGTCTTAGTGACTGGTTTTTTGCAGGGCAACAAGAAAGCACTCTTGATGGATATGCTATCATGAAAGGCAGCACAACACTGGCAGAAAATTGAATCATCAAAAGGGGCCCTCCATCATACTTGAAGAATTTCCATTTCAGAGAAAACTGATACGGAATCAATTGGAGCCTCGTGCATAACATCACTGGAATTCATTATATTTCTTTATTTTTGTCTCTCAATTTACTCTGGAATAAGAAATTTTGACTTGAGTTAGTGTTTGATTATTGTTATTGTAAATGTGCCAACATTGCAATGTTGGCAAACAACTTCTGTTTCCCCTTTCTCACGCGAGAACAATTTTTAGAGATTGAAGTTGACTAAAGATTACCCCTTCTTGCTCATACAATCAATCCTCCCTGACGCACTAAAGATGTAATCCTGGACGTGTCCCAATTCCCAAGCGTCATCGGGGCGTGCAATAAAAACAGATAAATTCCCATCCGGCAAACTACAAGCCAAAATAAATTTTGGAACTTTTGAGGTTGAGTTTGGGTAATTCAAATTTCGAACATTTTAAATATAGATTGATATGTGTTTCAGATTAATCAAATTTTAAGTTAATTGAATTTCGAGTAATTCCATACTTGGATTATTTTTGCTTATGGTGTTTCAGATTACATACCATTAATTTTCTAGTTATTACGAATTAGGTTGGGTCAGATATCGAGCAAAGTATGCAAGTGCGACGAGCCTTTACCACCTCTATAATTAAAGTATGAGTATCGTGGCTTCTGGTTAAACTTTTAATTATCCTTTGGTCCATATGCGGCTCTAGGGCAGTCAAAACATTTTTGCAGCAGGAGCCTGCTGTTCCAGTATGCTTCTTCCCTAAACAAGCTCTCAAGGAAGATAGGTCATTTACATTCCTCTGCAGCAGCCAAAACACTTGGAAAGCTCATGTATTGAAACTAATTCACTTGTCAGTGTGTCGCATGCCTATATTATTCTTAAAAGAATCTAACGTCATATATTAATAAAAAATAAATTTATAATATAATTTATAATGATTATGAATTTTTTATATTTTTTAACTTAATTTTTTTGGTAGAATTTAAAATTTATAGACATGATATCAAATTTTGATTTACTACTAATGTTTGTACTCATCAATTTGATCCATTTATATGCGTTTGTCCCGTTTCATTATAATTTGTGTCACATACTAATTGAGTTTAACACATGTCAATAAGACATGTTAAAGAATATAATGTTCCACATTGATAAAAAAATAGATCTATAACATAATTTATAATGATTGAGAAGTTTCTCCTACTTTCAACTTGAACTTTTAATAAGATTTGAAATTCTTAAACATTATTAACAGTTTTGAACTATAGCCCATGGATATTATTGAACAATTATGAATTATGTGGGTGTGAGTGTTTGGTTTATTTTATTTTATTTTTTTGGAGAAATTTTGCCGTTCAGTTCCAAATTGCAAGAGTAGATTTTGGAAAATATTTTTTAGTGATGTTTTTTTTGTTCTGATTATCTCCTAATCAACAGTTGATCCAATCCAAGCTACATACCCTCGTAATATTATCTTCATAAAATAATTATATAATGCATTAAATTATTATTTTATTATTTAAATATTAACAAGTAAGTATCAGTTTAATGAAACACTACAATTTTATTTTAGTTATTAGTGACAATAATTAATAACTAGTAATAAATTATCAACAATAATAATTAGCAACCGACTATAACAGTAATCAACAAAAATTAAACCAAACAAGCCTTTTATTCGGTGAAGTTATTAAGCAGAGTATAACATAGAAAGGTAAAGCAGCCGAGTAAATCTGACTCTTTTCATGATGGAATAGCTTGTGAAGTTTGGTACTCCAATTTGTTAGCCACAGAATTTAGAATGTCTCGTAAGTGAGGAATATGCGGTAGCTTATATGCCAAAAGATACCAAATTCAAATCATACTTTTGCTTTGCCAACAGCAAAAGATAGGATTTGTTGTGACGTAGAAGTGCAAAAAATAGACACTAAAATAACGTGATTCAGTTTAAAATTTATATCTACGGAACGATAAAGACAGATAAGAATTTATTAATAAAGTAAATAAAAAATTATAGTGTTTGACAAACAAGTTCACTCAAAATCCCAACAACAGAAACAGACACTCACAATATTTACTTCTCGTCAAAAAATGCGAGAGTATGGAACTCAAAACTAAAAAAGCTAATTCTGCTCTTAATCCCTTTCTAAACCTCTCGGTCAACATGAGAGTGCAGAACATAAGTTCAAACAGCATTAGCCATGCTCTGGTTCCTCAATCCCCCTTGGTTTTCCTCTCACGCTCTCTGACCAGTACAAGATACCAATGTTCGCTAGAATGCAGTATGTGCTGCACTATATAATTTTATTTAAACAGATAGCTTTATTTGAGAATTCAAGTAAGATTAACTTTGTTTCGGTTTCTTCTTTCATTAGGGGTTTTCGTGGGCTGCATGCCCTATTAATTAACGGTCTTGTTGACCATGTCATGAGCAGGTCACTTGAATTGTCTTGTTTTCTGATCTTGTACAGATTTTTTTATTTTTTTTAAATCAAAATTATGTACGAAATTTTTTATTAATATAATATTTTCCTTTGATAAAAAAGAAGGCACCAGCATTCTTTCTCTACTCCCATTTGATCTCTTTATAAAGATCAATTTTACAGACAGCTAGAATAAACATTCCCAAAATCCAACGTTGCCATTGGATAATTTAAAAGCCATTAATTATCGCTGTCGGCCACCAAATACAGACCGACCAGGTCCACTTTGTGGACTATTATCCTGTTTTTTTTTTACCCACAACACTGAATACAGACCGACCACAACAGGATTCAATAGTAATCGTGGACGTGAGCACAAGGACATTGGCCATAACTTTATTAGGATGACAATTTTGTCAGCATTCGTCAAAAAATTATTCATCCTGTCTTGATGGGGATAAGATCAATGACGTTTGATTGGAAAATGAGACAAAAGATATTTGTTCTCCGAAATTTTTAGTAAGGATGGGACGGGAACGGGATTCATGGTTCCCGTTCCCATAGCCGTCCTATTTTTGTTTTTTTAGTATTTTTGCCCTTTATATTATGATAATGTAATAAAAATTTTCAAAGGATAAATTTGCCAAAGGAGAGAACTTTGAAAAAGTAAGTTGCCTTCCTATTTTCTCAAAAAAAAAAAAAGTTGCCTTCCTATTGCTTGGTCAGTAACAGTATGTAAAAACTGGACCGAATTAATCGATCAGACTTATTGAATTGGTGATTTGCTGGGGTCTGGGGCTTGTTTAGGTAAAATTTAAGGGGTGATTCGGATCGGTTAAAATTGATAAAAATTGATAAAAAATGAATCGATTGGACCGCTTTAATAAAATTATAAAATTTATAAATTATAATTTGACTGTAAATGTTATTTAAATTATAATTTAAGTATTAAAATTAATTAAAAAATTTAATTTAGTCTAAAATTTAATTAAAAATTTTAATTTTATCCTTAAAATTAAAAAAATTAATATTTAATTACTATCTATAATTATTTTTTTTAATTACTTTTATACATATATATATATATATATATATATATTATTAAATATCGGTTCAACCCGTTGAACCTTAACTTACTAATATTTTTAGTTTACTAATTGGTCCGGTTCTGATAATTTTGATCAGTAGAAGTGGGAAAGTTAAAAACGGTGTAGGGATGTCTTCCTTCATTGCCGGCCTCTGGCGGGGTCTTTGCTTGATGAGTCCAAGCGCTCCTATTGACTTTGGTTTTTTTTTTTTTTTGTGGGGCGGGGTTGGGGGGAGGGAGCGGGGTTGATTTGTGAACAGTATGGTTCATCTCTGTCCGCTTTATTGCCGATGGTTGTTTAACTCTTGCTAATGTAAGATGGCTCGTCTTCCTATTGTTGGATGTCGGTAGATTTGGCAGTAGCAATTGTCTTTGAGGGCTAATTTCGTATAAATGTTGCCTGAATAGTTTTGATTGCAGGTTGGGTCTTTGCTTGATGAGACCAAGTGATGCTATTGTTCTTGGTAGTGTATACGTCTCTTCCCCCTGGCCAATTATTGCATTTTTATGTTCGCTTCTGATACAGTTAATAGCTTTCTTTAGATTCTTATTCTTGGTACCATTGGTAAACTCATAGGCTTAGACATTTTGCACCATGGTTTCAAAGGTCAATTGGATTTTTGGATTGTGGAGGTCTTGCAAGTTGCAACCAAAGAGTTTAGTCAGTGTAGTATATTGGTTATTTGCGTTTATATCCATCTTAATATTTGCAAATTCTGTTGCAGTCAATGCAAGTGAAATTGCATTTTGTGTAAGATGCATGGTCAGACATAAGAATTATGTACGGGGACAAGGCGGGGACATGGATCCTTGATTCCCGCTGGAGATGTGGATAGATATCAAAATTTCATCCTGCCGGCAATAGGGACAGGGACGAGTTGCTATTCCTGAACTTTATTTATTTATTTATTTTTTTTGGTCATTGAGGAGCTGAACTTTATTGTTAATGAAACGAAAAATACAGAATACCAAGCGGCCAAAGGCATTCTGAGTATTCATTCACACTACATAGATAGATGCTTGACCAAATCAAATGGCTCTTACACCGTATGCTGGCTGCCCACCAGACCAAATCCAAAACAACATCGATCAAATAGTATGCATTAGTGGTGTGAGAAGCTTTTCAACTCATCCGAAATCAAGGCTTGTGAGGCTAGAAACCTCCACTCAGTCTGTCATCCACCTCATATCTTTCAATTTGTCACCTTTCTTTTCTGTTGTATTAATCACTTTGCCCTATCACTAAAGAATTCAATTATATATTTCCGACAATAGCATGTCCCATTGAGATCAAATCATAAAAGAAAAGACAGGACATGAATGACTAAGGAAAGGAGAATTTTGACCCGTAAATTTACGTATCTATATTTATGCCTATAATCTGAATTGCAATATTCTGGGCGAGGTTCCGCAGAAAAATAAAGAGAAAAATTGTGTGGCTTATCGTTAAATGACTTTTAAAATAAATAAAAAAATTTGAAGTGTAATGTTAAAGAAAAAAAAATTAAAAAAAATAGAGTACTATAACCTAATAACACAAAAAGAGTTTTTAAAAGACAATACAATAAATTTTCTATACTCTACTTTATTTATTTGAGAGATAGAGAAAAATATGATTGACCAACTTTTATGTTAATACTGTTATGCTCTTTAGTGTTGCTGCCAATTACCAATTCTTCCACTTTCCACTTCTCTCTTCCCAAAACAAGCTCCCTAAGGCCTAAGGTAAATTTTCAAACATCAAAGCTTCTATGGATAAATTGTATCCCAAAATTGTATATAAACACAATTAGGAGTCAATTGAAAGATAGAAATAAAGCCAAGAGAAAGACAATTTGGACACGTTCTAACCTTACTTTTTCAAAGTCCTTTTCTTTACTTTTTCAAAAGCTGTTCCCGTTTTTCAAAAATTAGCTTTACTTTTATGTCCAGAATATAAGCGTTCAAAGAAACTTTTAAAATACAACTACTTGAAAATTTTTTATAAATATATAAATTTATTATATAATAAAAAATAATAAATTTTTTTATTATACTTATAATTAATATAATTACATAATAAATTTATATAATTATATGATAAAATTTTACTCAACAAATTCTTTTAATCACATAATGGAACCCTTCCCAAAGATAACCTGTTCCGCCTTTTCTCGTTATTTACCAAACAGATTCATAGCTCAAGCATCGCGATCCGATTTAAAGAAACACAAACAGCCTCCTCAGACATCCACCGAACGAGAAGAAATACTACCCTACTATTATAGTCCATCATATTTCAGCTTTCACTCACTCTAATCTGTCAGTTTCCTGCTTTTTATTGTTGATACAGTAATGGCTGAGGCACTTGTTTCTCTATTGGTGGAGCAGTTGGGCTCCATCATGATTCGTGAGCTGGAACAAGAAGTTGAGAAGTTGAGAAGCTGACTGGCAATCTCAAAGCCATCCAAGCCGTGATCTCTGATGCAGAGACAAAGCAAGTGAAGGAGGCCTCTGTCAGAGATTGGCTGGAGAAGCTCAAAGACGTCGCTTATGACATTGAGGACGTGTTGGACGATTGGGAAGCTGCGATTCGCCGCTCACAAAGCAAACTTGGTGATGAACAAGTTGATCCGAAGCCTGAGAGGAAGGTATGCTCCTTCTTACGGTCCTCTTGCTTTTGTTGTAAACAAGTTGGTCTGCATCTGCGTCATGACATTGCTAACAAGATAAAAGAGCTTAATGAAAGCTTAGACAGAATTGCACAGGAGAAAGAACGCTACCATTTTGTTCTGAAAGAAGGAAACCCAACAATTGAGCGACCTATGACCACCTCTATGGTTGACATAACAGAGGTGAAGGGCAGGGAAGAGGATCAAAGTGTATTAATAAATAAGTTGTTGAGTGATGGTGACAGGTCAGACCTCCGTATTCTCGCTATGGTAGGGATGGGAGGAATTGGCAAGACAACTCTTGCCCAATTTGCCTTTAATGATGAGAGGATAAATACCTATTTTTATAAGAAAATTTGGATCTGTGTCTCAGATCCTTTTGATGAGACTAGGGTTGCCAGGGCAATTCTTGAATCTCTCTTAGACTCTACTCCGGGGATCACAGAATTAGAAAGTTTGTTGCAAAAGATAGGAGAATCTATTAAGGATAGAAAAATACTTCTTATTATGGATGATGTGTGGGAAGAAAACTCTTCTAAGTGGGATCAGTTGAAACAATCTCTTAGATTTGGTTCACCGGGAAGTAAAGTTTTGGTGACCACACGCAAAGAGAATGTTGCATTGGTCATGGGTTGTTCTAAGGAAGATATTTTGAAAATACGGATTTTATCTGAGGATGTATGTTGGTCAATTATAAGTAAAAAAGCATTCTTTAATAGGAGTGATGTAGAATGTAAATATTTAGAAGGGATTGGAAGAGAAATATCAAAAAAATGTAGGGGTTTGCCCCTCGCTGCAAAGGTTTTGGGGGGCATTTTACAGTTTAGAAAAACTAGGGAGGAATGGGAAAGTATTTTAGAAAGTGAGATCTGGGCGGAAGTAAAAGAAGCTCAAAAAGAAGTTTTTACCTCTCTATGGTTGAGCTATCATGATCTGTCCCTAGCATTAAAACAATGCTTTTCTTTCTGTGCCATTTTTCCAAAAGATTACGAGATTGAGCAAGAAATGTTGGTAGAATTGTGGATGGCTCAAGGTTACCTTAAGGAAGGACAAAGAGACAACTTAAAGATAATTGGAGATTATTATTTTCGAAATTTAACAATGCGCTCTTTCTTTCAAGATTTCAGGAAAGATGGCTTTAATGATAAGATCATCAGGAGCTATAAGATGCATGATATAGTGCATGATTTTGCTCAAATTATTGCACGGAATGAATGTTTTGATGTGGAGGTCAACGGTTCGGTGGAGTCAATCACTAGATCTCTATCTAGCAAAGTGCGTCATTTACGTGTAGATTTTGCAAATAATATGCCATCCTTCAATTCATTTGTCACTGCCAAAAAATTGCGAAGCCTTTTATTGTGGGGACCACAAAATTTGCCGCTCACAACAACAGAAGAGTTAGCAAGATTATTGAGCGAATTAACACACGTAAGATCGTTCAGCCTTAGACACGGTGGCTTAGCAGAGATTCCTTCTTCCATCAGTAACTTGGTTCATTTGAGGTGGCTTGATTTGTCTGGCAATGGTGAATTGAAGAAGTTGCCTGAAACACTATACGAACTGCATAAGTTGGAGACCATAGATATCACTAATTGCATTCATTTGGAGTTGCCTCCGGGGATTGGAAATCTAATTAACTTGAAGCATCTTCATAATCGGTGCTATGGCCCCCGTTCAAGCTCTATTAGAGGGTTGCCAAAAGGAATAGCACAATTAACTGTTCTTAGGACTTTGGAGGAGGTGGACGTTGGCTATGACGTGGATAAATTTTCTCTTGGCGATTTCAAGAACCTCAACCAACTTCGGGGAAGTCTTTTCATAAAAAATTTGGGTGCACATGAGCATCGTCATGTGGGGGAGGCTAAGGAAGCAGAGCTCAAGAAAAAGGAACACCTCACTAGTTTGCTACTTGAATTTCAGTTCAGCTATGGAGGAAGAAGAGAAGGAGAACACGAGCATTTGCTAGAAGCCTTGGAGCCATCTCCAAACTTGGAAGAGCTCTTTATATACTACTACAGAGGTAGTACCTTTCCTGGTTGGATGATTAATTCATTAACGAATCTGAGGTTTGTTAAGTTACATATGTGTGAATCATGTGAGCACTTGCCTTCATTGGGTAAGCTGCCGTCTCTTGAAACTCTTTCCTTGTGGAAAATGTGGGTGGTTAAAAATGTGGGGGCTGAGTTTTTAGGAATAGAAACTCCTCAGATTGGTGACAGAGAGAGCCAGATTATATCAACATCATCTTCATCTTCTTCTTCTTCTTCACCAGTAGTTGTTGTTGCTTTCCCCAAATTGACAACACTTAAATTCTATCGGATGTATCGCTGGGAAGAGTGGGATGATTATTATTATTATAATTATAATGATGGCACTACCAAACCTCCTTCTATTACAATAATGCCATCCCTTCGCTCTTTGATAATTGAAGAGTGCGAGGAATTGAAGGCTCTGCCAGATTATATTCTGCAAAATACAATGCTTCATACACTGAGAATTGATGAGTGCGATCTTCTGGAAAAACGCTACAACAAGGAGAATGGAGAAGATTGGTCCAAAATCTCTCACATCCCTCATGTCAGAATTATATAATATTAGTGCTGAGACCACCAAACACGGTAAGGAAAACAAAAGAACTTTATTTATTTCCTATATTTTTTTTCTAATTAATTTTCTTCCTTTTTGTTTGCTATTGTGCATTTTTTTTAATTTTCTGGACATTCCATTCATTCTTGTTTGTTAGTTACAGCGGCCAATCCATTTTTCTAATTGTTTTTTTCCAATTTTTTTAAAAAACTGTTTTCACATTAATCAATTTTTTATTTGTATACATTATTACACTTTCTCAGTCACACATTTAGTCACTGCCACTTTCTCTCTGGTTTTTTTTTTTTGGTTTTCTCTCATCTGAGGCACACCCTTGGGAAGGAACAATTGAGTTTGATTATTTGTATGTTTTAAACTAAAACTCTTGTAGACATTGTTCTTTGATTGAATAGTAGTTTCCTGGAGTGACAATTACATATCATTCCTCTTTTTTCTAGAGTACTTCTCATCACAGCTATTTGATTATACCCTTAGCAATTGTTATTTTTTGAGGTTAATGTCGTGGCTTTTATTGCAGGGCAAATAGGTAGATAAAATAAGTTGGAAAGCATTGGCCAGATTTGTTTGGTTATTTTCAGAGGTATGTCATTTAGTTACAGCATTCAAGGATTTAAAGAATTCCTACATGAATTTTGCAACTGAATTTTTACATTGATCAGAAAAATCTAGTTTTCTGGTGTTTGGATTTGTCAAGAAACTTTGTTGCTGCTGTCCCTGGCTTCTGCACTTTTGATGGATATGCTATCATGAAATGCAACACATGCGACACAACACAGACAGAAATTTAAATGAATAGAAGGGATCATCGCTCTTACCCTATCAGTATGCGTTTGAAGAACTGGGAAGCAGTTTGTTTTCCAAACTCCATTGTAGAGTTTCCAAACTTTCATGATATTGTCACAGCCACTCGAGCAAACCTTTTGAGCAGGATCAAGCAAACCAGAACCGACAAGGGCGCCAGGCGCAGTTGATGGGGCCCAGAAAACAGAAGTTACTCCAACCCGGTGAGCTTGATCAATCCTGGACATGTCCCAACTACCATCTGCTTGTGCGGTAACAATAAAATAGAGAATGTAATGTAATGAACCCATTTTGCAAAACGCTTGTGATTCCTTTTTTTTTTTTTTTTTTCATCTAGAATGAACATTTGCTATATTTCATTTTATTATAAAATTGTATACATCTTGCTGGAAATCATATTTTGCAAAGGAACGTGGCCCTCTCAGTTGCATCCTCAGTTATCTAGACTGTGATACTTTTGACCATGATGACTACAAAAAGTGGGCAAACAGTACCATGGTCTTTAAGATCTGTGATCCCAACAAAGATATCACTTACAAAAATGACATATTTGAAAATGCAACGAGGAAAAGTGTTGTTACCTCGCATTTTGTTGAGAAATATGAAATATTTCTATTACCTGTGGTGGGGTTTACAGCGGCTAAGGTATGCTTATATTTATTTATTTATTTATTTTTTAAGCATCGGAATCATCAAATTTTCAACATCGTATCCACATTTTTCTTTTGCACTGAAAATGTCCATCCTTTAAACTGCGCGTTGTCAGGAATGTCTATCATGGTTTACTAAGAACTCATGTAGGTTGCTTTCTCATTTTCAGTTCCTATGGACAGAATTTATCAACTAGCGTGTTTATGAGGGAGACATCATTTGCAGCAATCATTTCCATCGTGGGTCTAGTTCCTTTTGCCCATTTGGTTGGCAATATGCAGGTACTGGAAAACGCTTCATGCTCGAGTTACCATTCAGATTACCAATTTACTTCTTCTATCCAACTGTTTGTATTACTCTACTCTCTTTTCCAAGGATTTAAGAAATCCTTGCCGTTTTGGTTTTCAATTTCACTGCAAACATTAAATGTTTTAGCATTTGTTTATATGTCATAGACATACCTCCAATCTCTTACTGTAAGACTCAAGGAATGGAGACTTAAAACGGAGGGATACTAAGGAGTGGATGATGCATCGCCAACTCCCTGAAGATCTAAGACAGCGGTCTCAACGTTTTGTTCAATACAAGTGGCTTGCTACTGGCAGAGTGGATGAAGAAGCTGTACTGTAGGAATCACGTGCTGATCTTCGCGTGATATCCTGCACCACCCATGCTCAGACCTTGTTCAATGTGTAGGTCCTCTCATACATTCAATTCTAGGGGGAAGCATTTGGGGTTCTACTTGAGGTGACTCGTTCATCTAAAGAATCCAACTTGTTCCTCGGTAGTTGTGCTGCACAAACTAATCAAGTTGATAATTTTGCTCCCCGTGAAGTGACTCTTGGTGTCCTTGCTTGCCCAAAAGATAATTACAGCCTTGCACGTTGATGCATCTTGGAGATATATGCTGATGTGTCAAGTTAGTTTATTTCCTTTTTTGGCATAATAACCTCTTGCTTTTCTTGTTTTCAGGTCCCCTTCTTCTCACAGAAGGATGATCAGATGCTTGATGCAATGTGCAAGCATCTACTATCTTCGTTGAGCATAGAAAATATATATATATTGTTTGTGAGGGAGACCCTGTAACAGAAATGTTGTTTATTATTAGAGGCAGACTCACGAGTTCTACTGCAAATAGGGGCTGGACAGGTTTCAACTCGATTAGATTGAAACCTGAAGACTTTTGCGGATGGCAGAGCTATTAGCATGGTCTTTGCATCCAAAGGTTCTCTCAACTTGCCTTCTTCAGCTAGAGCAGTCAGAGTACCAAATGAAGTGGAAGCTTTTGCACTGAAAGCTGAAGATCTCAATTTTGCCGCCAACCAATTCAGATACCTCCATAGCAAAATGCTGCAACATACCTTCTACTATCATTCCCATCGTTGGAGAACAAGGGCTGCCTGCTTCATACAGGCTGCTTGGTGTCGGCACAAGAGAAAGATGACAGAAAATATTCTGTCCAATTCAGAGTCCTCTGAGCTGTGAGGCTGAAGAAACAGAGCAAGAAGAAGGGAACCATTTCTCGGAAGGAAAGAGGACTAACTTCAAAGAAAACTGAGAAGGAACCAATTAGAAGTTCATCATAACATCACTGGAATTTATTATATTTTATTTCCATCTCCCAATCTACTCTGTAATAAGGAATTTTGGCCTGGGATATCATCACATTGTCATCGTAAAAATCCCAACGGTGCAACGTTAGCAAACATCATTTTGTTTTCCCCTTTCCCATTCAACAATAATTGCAAGAGATCGAAGTTGGCTAAAAATTACTTTTTCTTGCTCATATAATTAACCCTTCCTACGTACTAAAAGACATAATCTTCATGGGCACCCAATCTTTTTCTTTCTGGTGTAGTTTTTAACCCTTGCTTCGTTCCGGTGTCAACAAGCAGAGTGCTGAGAAGTCAAAAATCTCCGCTTTAACACAAAAAGACACAGAAGAGCGAATGTGTGACAGCAAATAATATTGAGGGTAATCATATGAAGTAGAGACATGCAATCGGGATTTAAACAAACCAAAGCACAGTATAGTATTAAAGCTTATTTCATAATATTACGTTGTTGTTCCCATCGGCAACAACTAATATGTTTGCTGCGGGTGACCAGGAGACCCTCTAGATGCCTGTCTTAAAATCACATAAGACCTTAGCTTCCCATTGGTCCCCTTCCTTTACCGTGGTTCTTACAATCACCTTCCCATCTTGTGACGCGCTAGCAATAGTAGATTTTGAAAGCCCCAAGTTGGGTGCCCAAGCAACATCCCTTAACCCAATCAGTATGCGTTTGACGAGCTGGGAAGCAATCCATCTTCCAAATCTCATTGCAGAGTTTCCAAACTTTCACAGTATTGTCACAGCCACCGGAGCACCGCTTTTCAACAGGGTCAAGCAAGCCAGAACCAACGAAGGCACCAGGTGGAGTTGATGGGGCCCTTGAAACAGAAGTTACTCCATCAGCTCGTGCAGTAAAAACAGATATATTCCAATCTGACGAAAAAGTATTATGATAATAAAAAACATGTGCTTGTATGGACTCGTTCTGATTATGATTACTGTCCTTCCATATGATAACCCGCCCATCATAAGAACAGCAAGCAAGCAATAACCCATATTTTGCTTCGCCCCCTAAGATAACAATAAAAACGAGGGCTTAATCCCAAACTTAACTAGGATAGAGTACATAAAATTTTGTGTCATTTCGTTTTATTATGAACTAAATTTAAAATGAGATCTAATTGTTTTCTTATTTCAAAATTAGTCCTAAATTGAAACAGTTTCTTGCTTTAAGTCACTGGAATAGTCCCCTACAACAACCAAAAAAAACCTAAATCTCACATTTAACTAGGTCCTTATACAAGTTTTTTTGCTCATCATTGTGTTTTATTATTGACTAAGTTTCGGGTGACAACTGATAGTTGGAAATCCAAACTATGCAAATATTTCAAGGTCAATCTAGGTCGTACTTTACCTATACTCTTTCCACAAAATAAACCAACGTCAAAAAAAAAAAAAAAAAAAAACCGAAAATATCATAAAGAGTATCAAGTTCATTCAACCAATGAACCAAAATTTCCTAGAATTACGCAAAACTCAAAGTAAGACTATCTCAATTAAACGAATAAAACAAAGTAAATTACATCTGACATACTGTAGCAGGCATTTAATACAAAATACATAATAATGTATTGGAATTTACAAAAAACATACAACACTATTCATGCAGTAACAAAAAAACATACTCTGTTTCGGAGATTTTAGAAAAAAATTAAAGTTTATTTCAAATATACCATTATAATGGGCTAAAGGGACTAAATTGCCATTATATACGTAAATTGGCTGAATATAGATGTTGATTGTCCAAAATTCCAGAAAACAGGGCAATCAATCCCAAAAAAAAATTGTATTCTAGTGCTACAAAGCTGCCATCAGATTCTTCTTCAACACAGCAAAAGCTTCTTTGATTCAATTTTCCTCATAACCTGCTTTTAGCCGCCTTGTAATACCATCATTTGATAATTTTTCCTAAACTCTATGACCTACAGCGTAGGAAATTGCACAAATCAATTCCAAAGGCATGTCAAAATCAACAGACTCCCACGTAATAATAACTTTACTTGATTTCTCACTCCCTTCGCCTCTTCCCCCAACTGACATAGTTGTTTAAGTTTCAAACTCTACCCTAAAAGAGCTGAACGTAGTCCTATCAATGGCTATTATGATTCAAGCTTAGTGTGAGACATAATTGTTTTCAATTTTTTTTAAATAAAGATACTCGAGTAAATATAGGTTGCTCCTCCGATCTCCTCCTCGTGATCACCTCTTTTGATTAGCACTTTCGTAGATTAATGTTAAATTTGTTCAAACTAACACAAACATCACTCTTTCATTTATCTTCAATTATTATTAACTTATTAATTTCCTATGAGTATCCTTGATTCTTATTCCATTCTTTTTAGATCTAGTGATCACAAAATCTACCTAAACTATATATGCACACATATAAACAACTATATTTTTTATGGACTTAGATTTTTTTTTTGGTCCTCCCCAATAAAAATTTCTCAATTTGTTGGTGCTCACAATCTTAAAAGCCATGTGGTCACGGAATAAAGATAACAAACTACTTTTTTTTTTTTTTTTTGCCCGTGAGCTTGTAACTTTGAAGGCTGTGTGGTAATATGCTAGCAAACACTTAATCTCTCTCTAACTATTCTCGTTCTTAATTTGTTGGTCCAGATTTAACATATTTTTAAAAAAAATTGGTTAATTGGTTTAACTTAAATCATGACTTTTAGTTATAGAAATTTCTCTGGTATCAATTAAATTTTGTATACTGTGAGCGGGACAAAAAAAAAATTGGCGGAGTGAGAGACGTGGTCTCTTATCATGGGACAAAATTGTCTCTTCTACAATAAATAAATAAGTAAAAATAGACAAATTTATCTTTTATTCATCTACTTTCTGCATCTCTTAATGTTTTTCTTCAAGCTATATCTCAACTAATATTAGTATAACCCTAACAACACTACAGAAATTATACAGCACCCTAGAAAAGCAAGCTCCCAAATTCCAAATTATCTAGACATATAAATTTGCTCGGCCCATTTTGTTGAGCATCTCAGCGGGACCTAAATTATTATTTTTTTAATTTATTAAAAAATTTATTAAATTATAAGTTATATAATAAAAATAACTCTTCTTTTTTTCTAATTCTTTTTTTCTATCTTAAGATTTACAATTAAAATTTTTAAAATAAAAATTTTAAACCGCTACAACTGAAATGTTTATCAAATGGTTAAATTTTTATTGTCTTCTTTTCTGCCGTTGTCGTAAAAAGGCGTTGACATGGCTGAATATGACGCAATGGATAGCGTCACGATTACGGTCGCAAACACTTGACATGAAAAAGGAGCCTTAAGGGTGTGGCCCTATGTCACTTGAAGGGAAGAAATGAGGTCCATATAGGCACATTTGGGTCAGACAAAACCCACAATGGCCTGGCATGGCATGGGATTCCAGTCTGGAAACATGGCAAAAGCAGGAAGGATAAAAAATTTTGGCAGAAATAATTTTAGGTATGTAATCATAAATATATGGTGAATATATATTTAAGTGAATTATTAAATTATAAAAAATATTTTTAATTTAAAAAAATTTAATTGTTGATTACTGTTATATAAATTATTTACTTTTTATTTTTCTCATCAAATGTATCTATATAATTTTATTTAAATTTTAACTATCATATTATAAGTGTCCTCTCACCTGTATCTGACAAAAGAAAATTTATATGAACTGTGACATTAAATTTTTGATTTGTTAAAATTAAAATCAATCGTGAGAAAGATTTATTTAGATTTAATAATATTTAAATAGTAAATCTCACTTTATAAAAATAATTAAATAAAGACATTTATGATTAAAAAAAAAAGACGACAGTCACCAAACTACAAATATTATAACCAACATCTCTCTGAGTATATTTTTTTTGGTTCAAAAAGCTGCTCATAATAAAAAAAATATATTTGGCCCATATGAAAAGCCCTGAGGCGTAACCGATTGGACACTTTTGTTGTAATATTTTATTTTTGAATTCGGTATCTAAGTTCTAATGGCTTTTTTTTTTTTTTTTGGGTATATTTCGGCCTCTCTTGCAAAAAAAAAAAAAAAAAAAAAATGAAGACTTTTATCAAACAATGTATGGGTTCTAATTTGCTGAACCTAAGCAGACATATGAACATCTATTCGGAACGTTGAATTACGAGACTGAACAATATGATTATCTAATCGTACTATCTTGGACTTAAGTTTGCACATTTGCTTTGTGATTGATGCCTATAATCTATTTTGAAAGCAAATCTATGAATTTTTTTTATTATTCTATTGATAAATTAAAGTATATTTAAAAAATATATAGTCCTGATGCTCTTGTGATCGTGGGTCAACAATGTAATGGAGATTCTATGACACATTTTAATTGATTGTTTTGCTCCAATTATTTCAGGATCTTTCAAAACATTCCAAACAAGTGGAAAAAAAAGGTATTTACAAAGAAATTTTGATCATGGAAATGTCAATTACGCATTATATATATTAGATATTCATTAAAATTTTAAAAGACAATAATTCTTTCTTTCAATTTTTTTATGGAAATGGTATATCAGCCTTTCTTTCTTTCTTTCTTTTTTTTTTTTTTCTTTTGGTATTTGAGACTAACACTAAAATCAAATTCATTCTCACGTATCCCAGAGAACATCCTCGGTATTAATAAAGTCCGAATCGTTACATCAGCCACTGTGTAAAAACTGCGACCGGTCTTTCTTTTTGCTCATAAAAGAGGCATTGAATATATCAACACCTAGCAAGTTAGCATATCTGAAGAAAAATGATTTCTAGAGTTTTAATAGTATACAAGAAACCATTCACGGCGCAAACTATATACACCGAAGTAGAATGGATTATTTTTCGTGAGCAGCATGTTATTTGTCACAAATAGTATACACTATTCACTCATCACCCACTAAACATTAGTCTTTATATTAAAAATTTTAAATTTAAATTTCAGTCATAATTAATTAACAAAAAAATAAACATTAGCCTTTGTACTAATTTTTTTTATTTAATTAAATGACTTTACCTTATATTCAAATTCATAACAATTAAATTATAATTGATTGATCTTGCTAAAAAAAATTATAATTGATTGATAATAATTTTTTTTGTTTTCTTAAAGTAATATGGCCCACATGGTATTATGGGCCACTTCATGCACGTTGTACAACTTTCAGTCTCTCACTCTTCTGCTGTGATTAGATAGCGAGAATTTGAGTAGAAAATGAATAAAAATAAAAATAAATAGAAAATAATACAGTAATAATAATAGTATAATTGAAAAAAAGTAATGATTAGAAAGTTGTGTGAAAAAAAATAAATAATAATTTGTGAGAGAAAAAGTAAAAGATAATTATTTAGATTGATAAAAAATAAATAAAAAAAAATAAATAAAAAATTTTAAAATTTTCTTTTTCTTTTCCTTTTCCTTAGAAAATACCCAAACATGGCCTTCAAGCACTGCCACTACCTCTACAAGACGTTTACAAGACATTGACAAGAAAATGAATGTAATCAATCGTACATATCCAAATAATTATGGACAATGATGTGGCAAAAAAAAAAAAAACATATACTTATGTTTGCCTTTTGACACTTATTGATCTTGTAATCGACGCTGGATTATTAAAAAAAAAAAAACAATCGACGGAAACGAAACTACTTACAAGATTGTAATTATTAAGATTATCCAATGTTTAGTTTGCAGAAATATAAAATTAAATAACAAAGAATTAAGTAGAAGGGGAAATTAGATTTGGGAGGCACGGATAGTTAGTTAGACACATAGACACTTAATGTACATAATTATTTTCTTATTTTACAAATATTCCATCCTCTCTCAATATATATTTTTTTTTTCAGGAACCATGCGTTCTCAATTTACTACTTAAAATCAGTGGGCTTTGTTAGACTTTTCAACTTAACCTTATTTAGTTAGACGCCCACTTTATCATTTTGGAGATTGAAACCAATGCTATGATTCTGTCTCGCAAAAATATTTTAAGAGTTTTCTGAAAACTTATTATGATTCTTTCTCACAAAAAAGTTAAAAATTTTTTAAAAAAACTTGCTTTAATTTATATTTCTTTCTCATTTAGAACCCTTCGAAAACATTTTTTTACGAATCATAAACTTTCCCACAAATTGGAAAGATAAATCCTAAATTATCTAGACAAAGATGTTTAGTTTTACAAGGAATTAATGAACAAAAGATAATCAAATTATATGAATTTCTAGTGCTAAATGAAAACTACAAAGAACTTGCTTAAAAGGCATATTAAAGGAGTGTCTATTTATTGCCGCAGAATGTGAGAGAGAGAGAGAGAGAGAGAGAGAGAAGACGGCTAGTAGTTAATATGGTTGTAGTCCCTAAATAAAACTTGAATAAATAAAGAATTTTTTAGATTACTGGAAAAGTAAATTGAACTTGATATGCATGAAGTTTTAATAATATAAGACTAATAAAGAGGCATTAACAATACAAAATCATGTCTTAAATTAAAGGATACAAGGATTAATGTGGTCACATTTTTTGAACTTGAAATGCATAGCATCATGAGCAATCAGTCTTTAGATTGCAGCAGAATGACTGCTCATGATGCTATGTCATTCAAAGAAAATTATCAAGCTGACATTAGAAGCTTGATTAAAAACCCATATGTGCTTGATTAAAATCCGCCGCCGATCGCTGCTGGAGCCCAATAATCGGCACCGATGTCACTTCCAACGTGGTGGGTGCAAGTCACGGGAACCAAGCACAACCCTCTACTTCTCAAGTCCTTTGGCTTATCTTGGCCATCCTGAATATTGAAAATGTTATGATGTACCCACACAAAATTTCTAATTTTCATGTTCAAATTAACAATCTAAATAATAAAAGAAAGTATACAGGGATGCCGATGCCATGCTCATGGTCAACTTCTAAAAATGATGCGAACATAAATGGTATACTTCATATCCAAATAATTGTCCAACTAGCTGGTCAAGTGACCAAGTGAAAAATTATGACGATAATGAGGATAACAGTGAAGATTGTAAAGTAATACATGCAAGAACCTGAGGTACATTTATTGAAGCGTAAGGTCAAATGAAAAAACCACTTTAATTTAAGGGAAATATTATGTTGGCGTAGGTGTTTGATGCAAGAGTAAGGTAGATATGCGAAAAGTGTAATTATAATTGTTAATTTATACATTTGTTATCCTATCTGTATAAAAATAGTTGATGCAAGAGTAACATAGATATATAAAAAGTATAATTGTAATCGTTAATTTTTACATTTGTAATCATATCTTTAAAAAAATGGTTCCTATTACTTATTTTAGATTAGTGTCATTTTTGCGTCACAAATTTGCATCCGACCCCAATTGTTACAGTACCACAGTTGGGAACTCCGTTTCTTTTCAAACAGATGTCAATTAAGAGCTAAATAAGAATAAAATAAAAGAAGGGGAAAAATATTAGTATAATCTCCATCTTTCCACATTCTTTTCCTTTGATTCCCAACTAGTTTTAGGTATTCAAAAATTGTGGACCTATGGTCCTAATTTTTTTTTTTTTTTGGCCAAAGACCTATGGTCCTAATAGCTCTTTCATTTAGATAAAGATGCATAAAGCTGGGATTCTTGTTCTCTCCTTTATGGATAATATAATAGTTAATTGGATGCTTTTTATATATAAAAACTTTCTTTAATGCTATTGTAGGGGTGATGGATCCAATAAAGCACATTACCTCACCTGGGTCTTCAGGAAATATACAGCTTCTTTCTCCTCTAACCTAAAAGAAAAGAAAATTCTCTGCTCTCATGTAAGGACATTACTTTGTTTATTTTATTTTATTTTATTTTTTTACATATGAAATGATTACTGATTAATTTGTTAAATATTAATAAAGAAAGAAAAATGAGCTTGAAGATAACGGAGGATGTGCATTAATCTCAGGAGTCAACCTCCAAACCCACACTTTGGTGAGATGTTTTTTGGAGGGAGCCATAAGTTATTAAAACAGGTGGCCAATAAGGCTTACCTGATTGGTTTAGTTTGTTTAATGTAACCAGCCACACTTAGTTATTTAATACATGTGCATTACTTTTCTTTCAAGAGAAAGAGGATCTTGCTCTGCATTGGGAAATGAGAAATGGGCATGTGTGGGTACTTACAGAGTGCTGTTTTCTCATGTTTGATGATGCATTGCCCACGTAAGGGGAGCTAAGAGCCTGCATTCAATAGTGTAACAGAAAAAAATAGTAATAATAAAATAAAGAGGATATTGATAAAGTGCTTATTTTTAAAGTAAAAAAATATTAATGTGTTGAATTTTAATTTTTTAATATATATTTTAAATAAAGTTAGGTTAATAATTTTTATAATAAAATTAATAATATTATAATAGAAAAATAATTTTTAAATTATACTGTAAAATTATTAATTTTATTATAAAAATTATTAATTTTATTATATTCGTAATACTAAAATTTTGCACAGGTGTTATTTCAAATTGCGCCGGAATAATTGAGTGAACTTGAACTTGTAGCAATCCATGAGGCTGTTTCACTGTTGGCTGGGGCAGTAATGAGGGGAATAGACAAAGTTATTATTGAAAGTGAAGCTACGACTTCTTGGCTTACAAAGCCTGATTTAAGGCCATCAACACAATTGTTAACAGCTTATTTAGCAATTTAGAGGGGCAGTGGATGGGGGAGTTAAGTGGCGGGGGGGCAGACAACAAGAGCTGGTGGCATGGATCTAATTTAGGAAGTTCCACAGTGACAGGACAGAAGTTTTGGAGATGTACAGATAGTGTGACTAGCGAAAAAGCATGAATAATTGAGCAACTTTAGCTGCATGCTTCTTACTGATTCTGAGTAGATTGCAGAGGGTATAAAATGTGGAAGAAACATTACCTCAATTTGACCCTGAAGGAATCTGATATACCCAATAGCTTCTAACAAGACAGAAGCAGTGTCAGTCTGCAAAAAAAGAGCAACTCACACCATCATCACCACACCCCAAGTCATCTTTTTGATCTTCTTTAAACATGTTCAAAAGAAAGTGCCAAAGGACTAAAGGATAAAGGAAAAGAAAACAGTGTTAGTGCTCTTTGATAAGTATTTTTCTAGAAGTATTTAATATAAGATCAATATCTTAGAATCTCACCCAACAGCTCGATATCATATGAAAATTTTATTCCCGAAGTCTCTTGTTCTATACTTTCAAGTCCTTTGTGCTTGCACTAGAGACAACGTATTAAAGTTTAATATATGATTTATATTTTAGAACTAACAGTTAAAACTTTTTTTTTGTCGAATAGTTTAATTGCATTATGAGGTGTAGAAAAGACTAGCTTAATTTCTTTATGGGTGAGTTTGTGGCTGAAGAATTGAGTGGAGAGTTCAATGCTTCGAATGTGTTAAATTCACCTTTCCAAATGGAGAAACTAGCTGGTGAAGGGCTGTGATTCTATCACCTAGCTTCTCCTTCCTCACCTGGCACAGAAATAACGGATATAATAATAATGATATAATATCATCACAGATTGCTTCACTCTAGGTTATATGCTAGAATTTTAATAGATAAAACATATAGCAGAAGAATCACACATGCTCCAAGTAACTAATGGACAATCAAGAAAGACATCAAGGGCGCCCACAGAGACAGACAGGCAGTCAGGAACGCACACACACACACCCACAAAACTAACACTCAGAGACTCACAGAGAAAGATAGAGAGAGAGACCTTGAGAGGTGGTTGGCTTGAGGAGGGCTGAACCCTAGCCTTTTTTGATGCCCCACCAGTGGCTGTGCTATTACACTGGGCCCAAAAAAAAAAAAAAAAAAAGTCAAGAGGAAGAAGAAAATTCAACAGAAAAGCAAGAACTTGGGAGATTGTGATTGAACATCTTTTTTTTTTTTTTTTACATGAACATATCCTTGTGTGCTTAGCAATCCATACATACATGCGGATGAATGAAACTATGTATGTATGTATGTATGTATGTATGTACCATGAAAGATTAAGCCTTGACCTCAAAAGGGGAAGAATAAAAGAAAATAGTCATTATTGCTTTGATATATATTTTTTTAGTCACCTCTTGTGATTGATCTGGATGTTGATGATTTCTTCCAACTGCATTATTGTTATTATAGGAAAATTCCAATATATTGCTACTGCTTAAACTTGTAACACAAGACTTGGGAGAAGAGATTAGCATGGCTGCTGCTGGGGACCAAGCTGCTGCTGCTGCAGGCTTGCTGCTGCTGGATGCCTGAAATTCTTCATTCCCATTACTGTAGAAGTTGCTGCAAGCTGAAAAATCTTGCTTTACTTCAGCCGCTCCTACAGGAAACCTTGGAATTGGAGTTGGGGTCAAGATTTGGTCTTCCCAATTTTCTAACTTTTTAGACTCAAGATGATGACTAAGGCCACCAATCCTATCTTCATCACCACCCCTGAAATTCAAATCTTTTTGTAAGCTGTATATAAAGGATAAATAGTCCATAAAGAGCATGTAAAGAAAGTGTGAGAAATTTGTCAAAGACTTTAGAATTTTAGGAAATGAAATAAATAAAATAAAATAAAAAATCAATCAAGTTTCTAAAGGGAGATGGTAGGTACTTTAATAAAGTGTAAGATTCTAAAACAGATAAGTCTTGCAGATATTAAAAGTAAAGGAGAACTATATGGATCAAGTACAGCATGTTGAAGAACAATAACAATAAATTGAACTTGAGAAAGAGAGAGAGTTACAAAAGCAACTGGCTCCATGACTGAGGAAGTTCTTGGTTATGATCAGACAAAGAATTGAAAGGAAGTGAAGAAGAAGAAGATCCAACTAAATACTGGGGAGAAAAGAGATGTGGAGATGGAGATGAAGATAGCAAAGGAGAAGAAGGCTGCTGTGATGGTGGAAGCATGCTCCACCAGCTAGGGTTTCCTGTCATCATTAGCTTTGATGCACTGATGACCAGACACTTTCAATTCATGCCTTCACACCAAAAAAAGAAAAAAAAAATACAGAAAAACAAGAAAAAGTTTTTTCTCCTTTGCTTCTCCTTTTCTTTTCACTTTCTTTCTCATCATAAAGCTGGTGGCCAGTGTCTTCAGTTAATAGATAATGGCTTTATAAGAGCTTATAAAACGATAGCTTTCATGATTTGGGGGGCGATACATTGGGATTGTTTTGACCTCAGGGGTTAGGGTAGGATTAGGACATAATGGCACTTTTTTATTGTATTTAATATAAGAGAAAAAAATTTTTGTTTGAAAAAAGTAACTTCCAAATAAGAACAAAATTATTATGGACAGTTATATAGTTGAATCCATATAAAAGAAAAATAGATAAATTGTCTAATATTTTTTGAATGTGATTGTATTATTACTTATTATTATTAAAGTATAGTTACGTAGATTCACTCTTAACATAATGATGCTCTCTCTTTTTGTGTGATAGTCCAAGAGGCAAAAATTACTGAATAATTAGGCCCTACATTCTCAGTATTACAAGAAAGGTTTTTTGGCACAAATTTTTTACACTCAAAGTTCTCAAACCATCGTGTAGTGGTACTCCTCTTTACTATGTTATTGTTTGTTATTGTTGTAGACCAATTTCCACTTATTTTACATGCTTACAAGTAGACAAAAAAGGTAGTACAAGCCATTTGAAGGTGTTTTTTTGTTGAAATTTGACGTGCCAATCTGACTCAATTCTAAATTTTCACCCAAGAGAGTGTCAAAATTTTGAACTGATGATTTTTTTTTTTTTTTGGATAAAACAATTAAAATTTCTAATTACATACGTAGCAACTTAATTGCTTATATTTATACTAATTTATACAAACTTACAATTCTATGAGCAAGAAATTAGCATAAAAATCAATTATTATGCTTCACTCGTAGTCTTCTTTCTTTTAACATCATTAGGGAGGGAGGAAAATTCTTGCTTTTGCATGAATTTTTTGAGCCTCCACTAATTGCAGCGAAATTTTTTGAGTTGAACAATTTCACATTGTTTGTCCTTCATATCAGTCTTTGAGTCACTGCAGAAGTTTTCTAGGGGTGATTTACAAATCGAAAAAGATTTTGAGTCTGAAGAATTGTTCACACAAATTATCTTGACCGACGTATCAAAATATAACGAATCTTTAATTTTGTGTAACAACATTAATATCTTGTATAAAAATAAAATGAAGCAACAAAATGTGTGTTTTTTTTTTTTGCATTTTATTAATGTGGGCTACACAGAGTTGAAAATTTATTGCATTATGAATAACTTTTCTAAGCAATTTTTTCTAACTATAAACCGGAACTCTTTACAAATTACAAATTCCCTCTTTCTGCATGACAAACTGGTCTAGTCAAATACTGCCACGTTGCCACGGTAAAAATTGTGGATTTGCTGCAACAAGAAAAGCATAAAGGACAATGGCATGTGATATTTGATGCATCCTATTCCTTTGTTCCGTAGCAGGAGGAAGTATTTTCAGGTGATGCAACAGCAAAAATCATGGGATGTACAATATCCTTTCACTAAGGGAAACTTATATTGCATCCAATATCCGTAGGTCCACTTTTTGAATGCAAAATGAAGAATTTTATGAATCCAAACACTCAAAAAAGCTTTAAATTAAGGAGGTGGACTTACCAAAAAAAATGAAAACTACGACATCACAATGCACAAGGGCTCTCACGTTGTGTGGTACGAGAGAGAGTCGGATACACGCAATAGTATCCTCATTTTTGAAAGGGTATGAAGTTAATACGATGCAAAAAGAAAAAAGTAGGGATTGAAAAATATCATGCACAACAAAACTCTAGTTTGCTAACATATGATAAATCTATGTAGGAATAATGTCTAAAGACCATATACAGCCTCATAAGTCATGATGACTTTGATGAAATAAAATGGCATTGGCATTTAAGAATAGTATATGAGTCCAATGACATAGATATAGAAAAAGTGAGATGCAAAATCAATGCATTGTAATTAAATATTTTTTTTAACAATCAGACGCTTTATGTTCGTAATAAAAAATGAAAATATTTTTCGTCTATTTTATTGTTGCAAATATTAAGCGATTGATTGTGGGAAAAAAAAAATTCAATTGCAATACATTAGTTCTGCGTCTCATTTTTTTTTTTTTTTTTGCGTCTCCCCACTTTTCATGATGGTAGATTACCAAAAGAAATGTGTGCTGAATATTCTTTTCTTTCATTTCTCTTTGTTCTTTGTGTGCGTCTGCTTTGTTTTTTCCTTTCCTTGCGAATATTGGGATAAAAATTATTGATGATCAGCAGATTATAAGCCTGTTGTATATAATGTTGGAACATCATGCTTTGACAAATAGAAGAAAACAAGTTTGATTTGAGAATATTCCACTAGAGACAAGGGTTTAGCTTGTCGGGTAGATTTAATTGCACGTTAGCTATTTCATTTCAGATCTGGCTGGAATAGTAATTAAATAATACATGTACTAGCGTCCTAACACTAACACGAAAAAGTTGGCGTGAAATAGACTTGAACCCAAATTGTAACAGCATGAATATTAGTCGCATATTGTGCTCTCATCGTTAGCTTTTAATCGTACATTGAAAAATTAATAATACGTGTAATAAATAATTATGTGATTATACAATGAACATGACTATGTGTGTGTGAATTAAGACGATACAAATAAATACAGTCTATCTGACAATATCAGACAATTTATCTATTTTTTATTTTTTTAAATTCAATCATCCAATTACTCATAATTTTAATCTCTTTTAACTTACACTCACCAAAGATTTCTCTAATACAATATATGAATCTCTTTTAACTTACACTCACCAAAGATTTCTCTAATACAATATATGAACCTGTATGTGTTGTGTCAAATTAACTTGGTTGATGTGCCATTTATGTATACCATATGGTTTTTTGTTGTCCACTATAAAAATTTATGTTAATTCGAAAATTTATTTAAAGTGTTCATGTTAAAAAACAAAGTTTAAAATTGTTTAGTCAACAATTTAGAACTCGGGGTTTAGGCTTGGGCTTCAGCCTGACTGAAGTTAAGAAGTTGGCGTCCATTGGGCCGAATCAAATCTACATGGACCATTTAGCAAGCCTTCTTGTCAGGCCATGGCGCGTAAATTGCAGGGAAGGTAAAAGACAACTCCACAAAGATCAGGCTTGGAGCATAGCGAAAGACACAAAAGACTGTGCCTTACACTTTCTGGGAGGTTAATGCCAGGCCCATATATTTTTTGAACAACAGCAAACAGTGCATTATATTAAAAGAGGGACCAAACAACCAGGCCCAAAAAAACATCCTACATACAGAGGAACCCAACTTGCCCACAGGAAACCCAAACAGCCCACAGGGCAAGAGGCACTAGGCCAAGACACCACTGGACCTGAGAAAAACCCGGCCCAAAGCCCAGGAGGAGTCGGCCCACAGGCCACACTACAAAGCATTCCATAGCCCCCACCATGCACCAGGCAAGGGGGGCCAACACCGGCAGAACGCCCGGTGAACACTGCTGCCACACAAGCAGCCACGCCGTCAAGGCTACCACAAGACCACCACCAACCAAACCGCAGGCCAGCAGGAGTTGATCGGAGGAACCAAGCCACAATCGCTTCCATCACTGGTTACTCAAACTCCACGTGCTGCAAGAGATCCTGAATCGTCGAGCCACCAAAAGAGAGCCACTCACGAGTACCCACGAGCTGTACACAACCTAGTTGTAACCCAAAACCAAACGGAGGAGCCTCCCCCACCCCAACACCAACTGTTGCGACAGTCAAGGGAGGCAGGGGAATGGAGAGCAAACCCACAAAGGAACAAACAACCAAACACCAACGAAACAAAACCAAACTCCACCAGAATGGGGAGAGCAGACCACTAAGGCCACCAAAACACGGTCAAGGAGGAGCACAAACCCGACACGACCTGAGGAGCCAACGGGACTGAGGAGAAGCTCTCGGCGCATAGTAAGGAACACCAGCACACAGTAGCCTCTTCCCCGGCCCATGCATTTCGTACACAAGACAAGATAAGATGGTATAAGATAAGCTAGTTTTATTCCCTTGCATAAAATCAGATAATGAATGAAAAAAAAAATTCGAGCTTTGAAGAATTTATGCATTAAGGAGAACAATTTCCTAACAACTGAAAGATGAGAAAGAATGATTCCCCAACTCAATAGGGGGAATAAATGTTTATAGAGCAAAAACATACCCATTCAATGATATTGTGTTCCTAATTTAGGCATGTTCTTTATGCAGTAATCAACTACAATGATTTTCTTTCTACCATCTATGCTTGTGATTGTCTAAGATTTGTAAGACTTGCCAAGCCACCATGCCTCTGCATTGCAAGCACTGGCTCGCTGCACCTAGGACATCGGAATGATGAAGCTGCGGCACAGCGTGTTCTAAGGCAGTAGTAACAGTACCTGCCAACAAGAAAATTTCCAGCTTTAAGCAACCAGCACGGAAAATAATGAAAATGATCCCATAATAGTAGTTTGGGTCAACAAATTTCTTTTGAACAAGAGAATACAACAGCGGAAGATTATTTCGGAAGTGGCATGTCCTCTAATTTTCAAGCTTGGTAATGAGCGATTACACACTACAGCCAATTTATGGTCAGAGTTCCGGGAAACATGATATGGGTCCCTTGCACGACTTCAAGCACCAGTAGCTAGGAAATGTGAGTTTAACATTAGTAGAGGAACGCTAATCCTACACAAAAGTGACCATCAAGAAAGGCCTAATGGCTTAGGTCACATACTTCTGAGTGTAAATTTGACTAGGGTAAAAGGTCCCTTGTGGTTTGCATTGGCCTATGCTCATAAAGCATTTGCTGACTATGCCCCATAACTAAAAACATAGTCTTGAAATTTTGCAGCCACTAGTTGTTTCCAAATGCAGTACACAATGGCATCAGATCAAGTTATGCCCAACAGATGCTGTGCGATGTGGTGCGAGATGGTGAAAGTCAAAGCCGCATGTTTTGTGCACAATGGAGGAAATAGCATCCACGGTTTGAAATAATCAAATAAAAGGGAACTAATAACTGAACCTGTGCTGACAAGGGAGAGCGAGGAATGGAATGGTTGGGGTTGCAAGGCAAACAGGACAAGTATCATCATCCGCAGTGGAACTTGAAGATTTGTCCTTTGAGAATGGGTTGAGTAAGTTTTTAATGGATGCAGAGTTAAGAAGAGGAAGAAGCAACAACAACATCTCCTGCAAATCATCCAAGGAAGTTAGTAGCAGAATGAATACATTAAGACAGATTATGATGGAGATGGTAAATTTGTCATTTTGGGGAGTGGCCAGAAGACCGAAACTTCAAATTTGGCCTCTTTGGAGGGCAGTGCCAACAGAAATAAACTTCACAATATGTTATAAGAATCCGGTCCATCAACTATTTTTGGCTTAGAAGTTCTCAAAGTAAAGAACCAATATAAAGAAACTAGATAAACAACAGTTCTTTTTTTTTTTTTTCCATCACATAAATGAAATAAAAATTAGGCCTTAACAATGGATCAAAGCTGCAATCTGACACAAGCAGCCCCCACAAATTAACTTAGTTAAGTCCAATCGATGAAAAAGCAAGCTATTTTATTGGTCCTTTCATAATAAATACACATCATTAATTTTACCAATCATTTTCAAATAAGGGTGTGTTTGTTTCCTGTAAAACATTTTATAGGAAAAAATTTTACAGGTTTTCCGGCATTTGTTTCACGGAAAATATTTTACATAGGCAAAATTTGGAGAAAATTTTCAGATTTTCAGGTAAAATAACTTCTCCTTTTGCAGAGCTGAAGTTATTTTCAGGAAAAACACAAACTGTGCTATAAGTAAGTGACAAAGGAAATCATTATTTTCACTGCAAATATTTTCCCCTGCAAATATTTTACAAATGTAAGTTAGTTTACAGCAAACAAACGGATCCTAAATTGCAGAAAATTTTCAACAACTTAGAAAAACAATTTGTTGGAACAGTTAAGACAGAAATCCTTGAAAGTAAATCAAAGAGAACATGACACGATAAAGCATTCCTCAAATCAAGACTTACATTAACATATACCTAATGGCATGTGAATCTCAAGGAAAAAAAAAAAAAAAGTTTGCCAAAGGGAAAATCAATTACCGAAAATTCATTCCACACCAATTGACGATTCATGTACTCAAAGCTAACAGCACGGTTCATATGTGGGCTTCCATAAACGAGTCTTGCTCTCAAAACTCTTTCAATCAGGTTTCTATACCTGCATCAGATAATGGAATCACATCCCATCCTTAATTTCATATATGAAGTCGTCAGGAAGCATGTATCTACATTCTACAAAAGATCTCTCCTCAATTTCTGCTAGAATAAATCTCCCCCAGTATCAGAAAGCACTATAATCTTAATAAAGGCTTCAGTTCCGACTCTGGATCAATGAATGATAAAATTTATTCTAGAAAGAAAAAAGGACCGCGCGCTGTAGACCAAATAATTGACCATTAGTCTCTTGTCTCTATATTACGCTGCCATATTAAGACTCTGAAGCAGGGAAAGGAGGCCAGCAGGGCAAAAGGTAGGGACAAAAACAACATATCAGTAATATTAGTCAAGAAGCATCGATTTGTTCAAAGATGAATATAGGCATCAATATTCATCAATACAGTGATTGCATTCCATCATTGCACAACCAGATCATAACTGTAATGAAGTATGGTCATAAATTAAGACGAAGCCTTTTTTGGGACCAGTAATAAGGAAGGAACACAAAGGCAACAAGATTCACACTACATTGATGAAAACCCATGTATCAGAAAATCCAGGAGACATCAGCTAGTTAAAAATTAAAAAATGCCTGAAAGAAAAAATTTGCCTGCTTGCGTTCTACACAATATACGTAAGTTTCTTTATAGCCTTTTTCGCAGAATTTCCTCACCCCATCTGCCTTTTTTTTTTTTTTCATCTTTCACACTGAGACGAAAGCTACAGACAGTTTCACTTTTTTACTAGCAGATATTCTAGAATCACGCATTAAAAAAGCCATGCTCAAGACATACCGTCCTGTATACAGAAATATCAGTAGGTTGCCAAATGAAGCAGCCTTATAAAGACCCTCGATACGTTGTATTAACGTCCATGCTCGTCGTGCCAATGGCCGCTGAAGCACAGACAGAGAAAGTGAGTATTATTTTCAACCCTAACTTCCTTCCCAATTTCCTAGTAAAGTTGAAATACAGGTTCTTTCAAAAATAGTACTTGCTCAGAATCACCCCATCGACGAAAAGCAGAGAAAGACTGTAAACGCGCCCAGATGTACTGACCACCAACACTGGCAACGCAATACCAAATTTTCTGTGGAACAGTAAGCCCAGGCCCTTCCAGACCTGTTCTAACTTTAGGACAAAGAAAAAGAAGCACAAGTCAGCATGTGTTAGACATTCAGTGGTCTTCAGTCTTAAAGGCAAAATAAGCTATAATGAAAGAACTCTCATGGAACTAGTAAATAAGGCTTTCTTAGCTATAAGTTTTAACCTATACATCTAGAATCCAAGTGTGATCAAATTGTTTTGATGTATATGAATGTTGGCTCCATGTGCAAGGAAAATATAAATTTCCAACAAGTGATAAGCCTCTTTTTAGCATGCAGTCCCCAATTAAATGCACCTGAAAATAAGGCAGAACGCGATTGCAACAATTCTAAAACCTTTCTTAATGGGGACACTAGGGAAACTAAGCAAAAAAAGAAAGGCGCCGTCCATTCAAGTGTGATAGGGTCCAGGACATTAGTTATCACATTTGAAGGCAGTCAATAAAAATCAATTTAAAATCGGCTAGAGAATAGATTGAAACAAAAAGCTCCAGTCCACTATTCATTAGATTGGTTGATCTACCTGGAAGTTATCATAGAAGCTTCAAAAATTCATTCACCAGTTGTCACTCTCAAGTAACCAAGTATTTCATCTCAAACTTTGGATAAACAATCAAACACAAGATTCGAGTACAGCTGAGAGATAACTCTACTGCGACTGCACAAGCAATAAATATGCAGACGTGCTTACCTTTTCCTCTTGGTAGCACTGCACAATCATCTCTGTACCTCAGATTCATGAGAGCATTTCCTGGTGTGGGCTTATCTACCCAAATGGAGAATCTCCAAATGAAAAACTCAAGGAAAGCATCAAGTTCTGGCTCATATTGAAATAACATTCCTGGCTAACCCCAAAAAATGAACAAAAACAACAAAATTAAACAAATTGCCCAAGGAAGTCTAGGATCTAATTACTGTAAAACAACTCAAAACAAATGGAAAGAACTGACAGAAATACCTTCATTAAAGAGAAGACCTTAACCAATTGTTCTTTTAACATGGCCGACATTTCAATGTCCAATCTTGCAGCATCAAATTGATTAACTCTAGATATCGTAATTGGTATTTTTGACTGCAATAAGGATCAACATTAAAAATAAATTTAAAAAAAAAGGTAACAAAGACACTTTTTCACTCATCATCCGATATCAAAAGTTTCGCCAATCCATACCCACATAAAAAGATTCAATCTTTCCTGTTATAACAACAGACATACTAACACTGTTTGAAAGATATAGAATCAGGACATGAATACAATCCAGTGACATTCAAGTACAATACAGCTTTTTGGCAACCCAAAAAAAAAAAAAACAGACATGGGCACAAAGATTTTCCCTTTTTTTTTCAATAGAAAGGCACAAAGACTGCCTAGGAAAATAAGTCCTTCAATTACATAAACAAAACCCATTTATCTCCACAAGATTTTGATAATGAAAGCACACAAAAAATAAGAAAATGCACTATCAATCATCCAAAGAAAGCTTATTTCTCGACCCCTATATCTTCAATGCAAAAATTGTGAAAAAAAAACCTCAATAATGTAAATGAGACTAAAGCATGAACCTTTTGCAGAAAATTGGAAGGAAAAAATGTAAAAGAAAAGGGAAAGCCCTAATTCAAGATTTACAAAGGGGAACTTAAAGAAGGAAAATTGAATACAAAAGGTAAACTATCATCCAAAGGAGAATCAAAAAAAAAAAAAAGGCAAGATGGGGGCCTTACCTGGTGTGAGAGAGTGAGAGATTGCCAGTGAGGAAGCAATTTAAGGTAAGCTTGAACCCATGCATCTTCTGGTGGTGGGGGTTGTGGTGATGAAGAAACACTGGTACTACCCATTTATCTGAAAGCTTGGATTTTTGGTGATTTATGATATATGATTATACTTATGGGCTTGGTTGCCTTCTCTAGGGTTTATCTTCTGTATGTGTATCAATGTATGGGTACGTGTGAAGGAAAGAAGTTCAGGTAGGGGTGGTGAAAAGCAGAGCTGGATGCTTAGGTATCACTAACAGTTAAAAAAGAAATAGGGGCTATTAGGAAGCAATTTTCCGGAAATTTTTTATTTCATTTTTTGGCATGAAAAATTGTTTTTTTTTTTTTGGGGTCAGGTGAAAAATTGTTTCTCAACACAAATCTTACATTAGCACCCGCAGTAGTAGTAATCCAGCGATCATTTTTTTTTTTTCATTAGTTTGAGTTTGCGTTATCCCACCGCTACCTCGCCACCAAATAAAGAGAAATGTTTGAAGGCCCATTCAACAGCTTTATAAAGTTATAAATTTATTAATATTATAATTAAGTGTACGATATATTTACTCTAATTTAATAGTATTTATGTGAGGGTCTGTTAATAAAGATAGTTAAATAAGGTAATAACAAGTAATTTCTGACTTTAACTTATAAATATGATAATTAATATATTTACAATACACATTTTTTTATAAAAAATAGAACACAATTCTTATATTTGATGCAAAATATTTATTGTTAAACTAATAATATGTTATACCAGTATTACGGATAATGTCTTTTCAGTCTAGTCTTGTGTAATATATACTAACTGTTACTATTTTTAATTGCTCGTAATAAATAAAATAAAATAATAGTATTTAGATATATGGCTCCACTATATAGTCATATAAAAATTTGTTTATATAGTATTCATAATGTAATAAATGGTATATTTTGTACAATGATAATCAAAAAAATATGTACTAAAATATATTTCATCATTTCAATTACACAAACTACACTGATTATTTGGACAAATTTTCGTATCACCATAAACTTTTTCCTTTAGATTTATTGATATTTCTTTTTTTTTTATTAGCTCTTATTGTTAATTATTAAAATGACTAATTAGAACCCCCACTTATTACAAAAAAGAAAGAAGATTTTTTAAAAAATACTATCTATTACATTCACAGACTTGTAACTAGAAGTGAACCGGGTTGCTCAGCTTTTACTCTAGTAAACTTGATTTTACCAAGTCTCTAGCCACAAAATTTAATGGTAAAATTATTTGACGTATTTGATCTCTAATCTTGAAAAAAAAAAACGAAAAAGGGACTTTATGAAACTTACAAAAGAAATTAAAAACAAAAAAGAATTGAAGTGGCAGCGAATCCCACAAATCTTTAAAATATGTAGGCATAGATTATCTTTACATTCTTTTTTTGTTAAGACAAAAAAAATTTAGTTGTGAGTATGTAGTAATTACATATGTAAATCGAATTCAGAATAATTTTTGTTTAAAAAATCTATTCAACTATTTCTATAAAAGTAGACTTATTACTAAAATATTAATAAATTTGAAACAAATCTCTCGTATAACTGATCACAATATTAACGAATTTTAAAGTCAATCGAGCACTCTCACCATGATTTCTTATATAAGGGATCAACGTGGCCGATGGGACTCGACAATCTTTACATTCTTAGAACTCTGAGTGTTGATATTTTTACAATTTGATCGCCATTGACACAGACCAAAAGCTACAATAAAGACGTCTATCTAAAAACCTTAAAGATACTTTTCTCGAGTGTTCCCCAGCTCCTTACTTTTGACTCTATTATTGTGTTAATGTGGATCATTTTAAAGAGATGAGGTGTTTAGTAAAGGAGATAATTTTGAAGCGTTTAGGTGAACTATTTAGTGACAATTCAACTGTAATTTTTTAGAAAAAATGGAAAGTTTACACCTTTTTTTTTTTGCAAAAAAAAAGCATCAGAGTGATATAAGCCTATTATGAAAAATTATACCGCTTTACTGTAACATGGATTAACGCCGCTGCACTAACAACTCCGAGGAGCAAATACATATTGCTTTGGTTGGACGATGTATGGATTGAGCCCAAGCCATATCGTACTTGGGTAACGTCAATTTTTGAAATCACATTCTTCAAGCCCACAAAATGGAACTCAAAATCATTTTAATTGAACCATTGCATGCTGCATAGAAGTGATGACCTGGGCTGCATGGAGAATTCATATTCAAGCCCAGGACCACAATTGTTTTAAAGGCAAACCGTGTCGTATCGTATTTGCTGGAAGACATTTACCATTTTTTAAAATTCTGTCCGAGTCAATCTAAATTAATCAATCTATTAGACTGAATACTGAGTAATAAAAAAAATAATTAAGCATTTAAGTTGTGTCCTCAAGAAACACCTAAGGATTAAGAACTTAAATATTTATTTAAAATGATTTTTAATTCTGAGAATCCGTACGGGGTATGGGTACAAGAGTGGGTGTAGCTCACGGCCAAAACATAAATAAATAAAATGACTAGGCTTATATTGAATACTTTTGTAAGTTTGTTCACAAATATCAACCATTGAGCAATAAATTAAGCAAATTTCAAAGATTTATCATCTATGAACTATAAATAAATCTATAGTTACTGCCCATATTAATTTGAGGGTCATCAAGGCTCAATAATTGAAGGGATCAAATTTTTTAGAGAATGTCCTTCTCATCGATTTTTGATATCCTAACCAATTTTGAATATTCTTTTCTTTTTTTTCTTTTTTCTTTTTTTTTTTAAGCATAGGGTTTACTTTTCAGCTAAAAATTTCCACAATCAAAGTTCATCATGAACTCTTTATAGAGAAAGTTTGTACTAATTAAGTTGGGAGAATCAAAAGAGGTTCTCCACCACAAAGATGCATTCTCCTTAATATGGTTGGATTACAATCAATGAACTCACAGTTAGCAGGGTAGCAACTACCGTCTCAATGATCATCAACACTCTCCACCATCCATTTAAGCTGCAAATAAACATGTGACTGCAATTCATTAGATGACACTGATTTAGTTTATTAGGACCACATGTAATTAAGCCTATACAGTTGATGGCCTATGGATTTAGGACATTATTCTGGTCTTAAAATTAAACAATAGTATTTTATTATATATACGCATTCTGGTTTGATGCATCACAAATGCAAGTAAAGTCACACTATTATAATCATTGATTGTATGTTTGTATTTTTTATTGTTATTTGTTTGTATAATTGAATAATTACAAATGTGCAAGCAGTTATAGTAGTGAGATGTAACACTTTTTATAAAGTCGCGTCCATTAGTATAGCCTTCCCATTGATCACAACATATAAAAGGGGCTATTTGCATTCATATTTATGGTGATTTGACACCTTAAACACCATTTTGTGGTTTTAGTTTAGCCAATGAATATGTGCCACAACTTCCATTCTCTAGTTGCTATGATTTGGTTTGCATCACTATCAGTTTAAGATTCAAGGAATAAACTTAACAATCCATTAATTCTGAACTACTTAAAATATTCCCTGATAGGGTCGCCTGATGATGATTGATTTGTCATGTTGAATGCCAGATAACCAGTACATTCAAAAAAAGAAAAAAAAAAAAGATGCAATCTTCCGCTTATAAGGTTTCATCTGCACATTCCTGATCTAATTTTGCAGTTCTTGTAGGCCAGCTGGTGATCTGCAGTTAGTTTTTAAGTTTGATTATTGACATCCAGTCACTGCTACTATTATGACAAGTTTGATGTTCAATGTTTCTGAATATATTGGAATATCCAGTCAAAATTTTGAACTTTTTGCAGACACTTCAAACATTTGAATGACAAGAGCCCATCAAGAACGTGGTCATGATTTCTTTTCTAAAATGGTTTCCCAGCAATAGTCTATACTCTATAGCTAACTTTTTTTGTCCCTTTGTTTGGACCTAAGACTATCCTGGTCAAGCCATTTGAGTTGATCAAGCAGGCAATGCATTTGACAAAAAAAAAAAGGCATCCAGTGTAGAAGACCTTCACACCGTATGCTTTAAGGGGAGGGTCCTTTACTTTCATAAAACGTATGTGACTTTGAGGTAATAATAGATTAACTTCACGCTTACACTAAAACTCACCCGTTAGGCAAAACATTTAATAATAATAAAAATAAATAAATAAAAAAACAATACCTAGAGTTTTTAGGGTCTGTTTGGGTTAGCTGTTGAATGTTGCTGTTACTGATTGCTGTTGTTGATTGCTGCTGCTGATTGCTGATTACTGATTTCTACTTGCTGTTGCTGATTGCTGATAAAATTAATAAAGTGTTTGGTTAATTTTATACTTGCTGTTACTGTTGAATAATGAAATGTCTAATTTAGACATATAATTTGTGTAGATATATTATATTAAATATTTTTATTTTTATATTTTATAATTTTATATTTTAGAATAATATTTTATAAATAATATTGAGAATTATTTTACTTAATTTTTAACTTTTTTTAAAAAATATTAATTTTTATTAAATTATAAAAATTATTATATTTGAAATTTTTTTATAAATGTCCACATTAAAGAAAATTAAAGTAAAAAAAATATTATTTAAGAATATTTGAAAAAAAAATTATTGAAATTATATAAATACTAATAAAATAAATTAACATATCTAATTCATATGTGAAGTAAAAAAAATAATAGTAAAATTATGTAAATATTCTTTAAGGGTAATTTAGTCCATATAAATTATTATTAATATTAAAAAGTGAAAAATAATCTAAAAAGTAGCAAAAAGTGGGTCGGAACTGCTTTTCAATCAGCTACTGTTAGGAAGTCAAATAAGGAAATAAGCAGAATTAAAAAGCAATACTAAAAAGTTTACCAAACACCTATCTTCCTACTTTTTAAAGATAAAACGCAAATGCACCCCTTCAAAAACTAACCCAAACACCCCCTTAGATATAATAAACAAAGGCTGCTAGCTTGTTTACATTAATAACCACAAGCTTATATGTGTAATCACCATGGAAGATCAAAACACTTGCGGGTTACAATGGACAGTGCATTTGTAGTGCAAAATCTGCTAAAAGTTGTCTTCAAATTGGAGCTTATAACAGACACAGCTGACGGTAATTGCCTATGTGCCTGAAATGCCAACTTGGAGAATAATTCATAGTAAATCAATTAATACAGCTGGGCTTTATATTTGGCATCAAATATCTTTAAAACATTCTTGTTGATTCATTTGAACTGTCACTGAATTTAATAATAATGTCAAAGACTACTCTGTTTACAGCTGTAGCTAAACTTGATGCGAGACTATGTTGTTTTTGGTCTAGCACCGTCATTCCATTCCATTGTATTCAACAATCAGTGCAGTGTTTTTAGGTTTCCATCATTTTCTTTGAAGTTTTGAACTTTATTGACTCTATGTTCAATTCAGACTGTACGTGCTTCAATATTATTTTTTTTCTTATATATTATAAACGGTCACAAATAAATTAATAATTTAAAAGATGCGTGCGAGACTCTCACATTTTGAGTTTATCTCATACTATGGGTCTAGAGAATTCTTAGACTAAATCTTATTTCTTATTTTTATGAAAAAGTTATTTTTCTGTGAAATGAATCCACTCATTACTTCTAAGTCACGAGAAAATGACCTTATTATTACATTAAGTCTCGTTGTTATACAAATTGTTATTTATTTATTTATCTTTTTTCGTATTTGTGGCTTAGGTGCAGAGGTTATTACACTGATCCTTACATTGTTTACCAGTGGAAACTCCTCTGGTTCAAGGTGAAGAACAACTCTAAACCAAGATTATACAATCTACGAGACTTAAATGGTAACTTAACTTTGACCCAAAAAAAATGCTAACTTAACTAATTACTGTACTATATTCAAGATCCCATTAACATAATCAGGGGCTTCACATTTTAACATTGAAATGATTAGTAGTTAGTCTAATAAATATTAACAGAGAAGAATTTAAAAACACTCACAGGAGGTGTTTGGCACCCTAAGGAACAAGTTTCAAGTTATCCCACATATTGTAAGAAAGGGGAAGGGTGGTGGGAGTCGAGCTATCACCAACCCCAAACGCACAAAGCGCCCTAACTATCCTGACAAGCCTCGATGGTTTACTTATTGTCATGAACTATGCTAGAAATAACGTTGGAATCTACCTTTAGCAGCTGGTCTATCTGTGGACCCTGCTACCATTATCACTGACTAATGGAGGACTTGCTAGTGTCCCCAGGATGTGCAGCATTAATTGAATGATGTCTAGAAAGTGCTATTTGGGGCCTCACCAATAGTTCATTTTATCATAAAATGCTGCCACTACAATTTAAAGCACATGGATTATCGTGAATCCTGCGGGCTTAGAAGGGTGCTTCACTTCTAGGAAACCGGAGGGCTAGGTGAAATTTAAAAGCATATTAGTTAACAAAAGGATGAGTTGATTAACCACGTAGTTTAGTGGTAGAGTTTAGTTCTAGCAATCAGGTTTAAATCCTGAATTAAATTTCAAGGCTTGAAATCCTAGTATTTGATTACAAACAATTACAATTTTCAGGTCATTTGCCCAGACTCGCAATAATATGAAGAGTTTTGTGTTGATCTAAACTAACTACTTTCGTTATTAACATGTGTTCCTTCGGAAAGCCTTGATGAATATTATGTGTGTCTTCTTTGCCTTATACAAAAGAAAGTAATTTAAGCACTTAGAAACTGAGACATTCTTAATCATAAAATAAACTTTAGAAAGAAAAAAACCAATCATCTATCACTATAGTCTAGTAATTAGATGATTCATTCGCACTATATAACTATGGGTTCGAATTTCTCATTAAGACATTTAATAAGGCCAAATGTACTTTTGTTTTTATATAGTTGTGAGAGTAGTTTGGTAAACTTTACTAAGTTTCCTTAGCATACTTAGCATACTTTTTAGTGATTAAGTGTAATGGCTCTTTTAAATTATGCGTGGTGAAGTGACGTAACCTTTTAACGAGTTTATGAGGTATTATTTGTTCTTTTTTTTAATTTTATTTATAAAAAAAAAAACAAATGCTAAATCACAAAAATTGTCAAAATTTGCTAACATGAGTTGGGCAAGGATATGGCCTTTTCGTCTTGATTCATCTATCTGCACAAAATGGTATAAATCTGAATGATGTGAACATAATAATGACCTTAGTCCTTTTCAGTGCCATAATTTGGTGGCTTCCAAAGATGCATGAATGGCCGTAAAGTTTAAACTTATAAAGCCAGATAGCTGTGCTTTTTGGTTCAGTCATATACTAGAAACAATAATCTATTATTAGGAAATGAAATACTGAGAAAAAAATTGAGATTTAAATCTCAATTTTTTAAATAAAAGACATATATTCTTTATTATTTTAATCAAATTAGATCCTCAAGTAGATAGTTATGCTGCAAGACAACAAATGAGTTCTCTATTTTCACTGGCCATTGCCTCACAAAAGCTCCACCGTTGCTCGTGGTTTCAAAGTCAAGTCCATGATTTGACTCGTTCTGTTATCCTCGCAGCTTTTTTGGCATACGAATATTTATTCACACTATAATTTTAGTACTGTAATAAGTACAGCCAAGAAATGTTGCCAAATTTTTTTTTATTTTTTTAGTATATTATTAAATTTTTTTTAATCGAATCAAAATTATTGTATTAATACGTAAAAAATTCATACACAGAACAGATATGAAAGTATCAAGAATATCTATTTGAAACAGGAGAAATAATCGGTATAAAAGGCCTATACATTATGTGGTAAATATGATTATTAATAGATGGGGCAGAAAACTTGAAACTAATCAGGCTGCGATTAAACTTACTTAACTCTGAGGTCTTAACTAGATCTAATTTAGCTGAAGAAAGCTAAATATAATAACACATACTGTATCTCAGCTGACTTATGACAGAAATCATCTGAATATTCCTGACAACAATTTTTGAAACTACTAGACTACAAATATAAATATATTTGCAGGTAGTATAAATTGTCCAACCCAAAAAGGTACAACAGAAGTACTTTCTAATAGTTGCAGTGGCGCAACAGCAGGTGATAGCAAAGGCAAGGTCAGCTGCGGAGGGGACATAGACAGTGGTGGCAGCTACTTCAGCAGGGGTAGCAGTGCTAGGGGCGGTGCCTACGGCGTCCGCTTGAGTTTCAGCATTGTGGGCTCCACGGTTGCGCTAGCAACCGGTAGGATGGTGCCGACAGCAAAGGTAGATTCAGAGACTGAAACACTAGCAATGGGTATGGTAGTCTCGGTGATAGTAGAGACAGTGACACTGCTATCGGGAACAGCAAAAATGGCAGAAAAACGCCAAGGAACACAGATCTGTGTTAGGATCCAATGTTACAAGGAGACCACCCCAATAAATTGCAGTCTACAGAGCTCAAGCCCTAGTATTAGGTCTAATAGATAAGAGTTAGTCCATGATAGTAGATGAAGATGTTGCTGTAGTTATCTCTTGTTATCTTTTTGTTATTCCTGTTCTTATCTGCTTGTTTTTTCTGTTTTGGTAGTCACCAATTTAGTTTAGGGCGTCACTATATAGGCATAAAGATGGAAGAGAAGTGGTATGAGATGATATTGATTATTCCTCACTAAAGTTCTTCCTTTCTTCGATTCTTGCTTTCCCAAACCTCTATCCCCTTCTCTTCTCTACCCTCCCTTACATCTGGTATCAAAGCACCGATTTGGGTACTCCATTCTACTCTGGCAAAGAAACGTTTCACCACTATGACTGAAAATACTCGCCTCAAGTCATTGGACGACCAGTCTCGAAAGCATGAGCAACAGATTCAAACAATTTTGGAGAAGGTACAACCACTTGAGAGCTTACCCGAGCAGATGCAGGCAATGAGTCACTTACCGACGCAGATGCAAGCAATGGAAAGGAGCCAAGCGGAGACACAGGCTTCACTGCAACAATTATTGACGATGTTTGGTGCGCATGACCCACTTCACCTCCGAGACAAGGGTCCGGCAGTCGATAATTTGGCATTGCCCACTACTAAGGGTCTCTTGCCCACTCCCAGGATCCAGACCATTGAGACAAGGGACAGCAGCAACACTCGCGGAGATCATGGCGTCACCAAGGCCGTGATTACCACTCCTAAACCCCCTAAGCTCAAGTTGTCGATGTTTGACGGAGATAACCCTCGTGGGTGGCTACGGAAGTGTCAACGCTATTTTCGTTACTATGGCATTGCAACAACTGATTGGCTAGATACTGTAGCTATGTTTGTTGACGGGATAGCCGATACTTGGTTCCAAGGTTGGCTTGCGGCTAATCCTCATGGCTCCTGGAGTTTGTTTGAGAAGGACCTCATCCGACGGTTTGGTGATCCGACACAACCCAATGCCAAAGAGGAATTTTATAAACTCCGACAGTCCAGCTCGGTGAAGGAATATCACGAACAATTCGAGGAAATTCGTTCTTTGGTAACGACTATATATCCTACCATTCCTAATTCCTTCTTCGTGACCAAATTTTTGTGTGGGCTTAATGAAGAAATACGCCCGATTGTTAAGATGAACAAACCACTAACCTTCGAAACTGCTTATGAGTATGCATGTCTCCAGGAAGTTGTTGTTGAAGCCTCTTGGAAAAAGGGGAAACTCAATAAAAATTCTAGTGCAGGAATGCAGGGAACACAGGTGCCATCAAAATTTCAGACAGACGGGAGCAAGCAATCAGTCAGAGAGGTCCCAAAACTGGACAGAAAATCTGGGAGGAGGCCAAATGTGCTGGAATCTATTTTCGATGTGGAGACAAATACACATCGGGCCATCAATGCCAAAAGAAACAATTTCACTTGATAGAGGCAGTGGAGGAACCTGCGGGTGGAGAAATTGCGACTGATGAAGCGTTGGCAGTTCAGACCGGGGAAGATGCCACTGGAGAAATTTCTCTGAACGCCACTAATGGAAATGCTGGGCATCGAACGTTGAAATTGCTGGGGTATGTCGGTCGGAAAAAAACTCATAATTCTAATTGATTCCGGAAGTACTCATAGCTTCTTGGATGCAAGGGTAGCTCGAAGCTTACTGTGTCAGCTGAGCACCACTACTTCTATGGTGATCACAGTGACGAACAGTGACTGACTCACCAGTACGGAGAAGTGTTCAGGTTTTACGTGGATAATGCAAGGTCACACATTTTCGGTGGATCTTCGATTAATTTCATTGGGATCGTGTGATATTGTATTGGGGGCCGACTGGCTTACTGAGTACAGCCAAATAGCTTTGGACCTCAAGACTATGAGGCTCTCATTTGTTAAAAACGGCCAACCTGTTCTGTTGACGGGAATGACTTCTGACCCCAGACCTATGCCCATTTCAGAGAAAAAAATTGATGGGCTGTTAAGAAAAGGAGACCCTAGCATACAAGTCCACTTACTTACATTGGAGGCTTCTTCTTCTCTTACAGCTATTCCAGTTGAGTTGCAGGCGTTACTTACGGAGTTCAAAGACATGTTTGAAGAGCCCCAATCATTACCACCTCCACGAGATCAGGATCATCAAATTTCCTTACTTCCTAATGCTCAGCCAATCAACGTTCGTCCTTATCGGTACCCGCACTATCTCAAAACAGAGATTGAACGTCAAGTTTCAGAGATGCTTCGTTCAGAATTAATTCAGAAGAGCTGTAGCCCATTTGCTTCTCCCTCTTGTTAGTGAAGAAGAAGGACGACTCCTGGCGATTTTGCGTGGATTATCACCATTTGAACAACATCACGGTGAAGGACAAATTTTCGATTCCGGTAGTCGATGATCACTTGGACGAGCTTCATGGTTCACAAGTATTCTCTAAGCTGGATCTTCGAGCGGGATACCACCAGATTAGAGTTCAAGAGCCTGACATACCCAAGACGGCTTTTCGCACGCATCAAGGACACTACGAATTTCGGGTAATGCCTTTTGGACTTACGAACACCCCAACTACATTTCAATCACTTATGAATTCTATCTTTGCCTCCTTATTGCAGAAATGTGTGCTTGTGTTCTTCGATGATATCTTAGTTTACAGTCCATCTCTGGATGCTCACATTGATCACCTGCGGGCTGTTTTATTACTCTTGCGGCAACACCAATTATATGCCAAGCTTTCTAAATGCTCATTTGGACAAACCCAAATAGAGTACCTTGGCCATGTGATCTCGGCAGCAGGGGTATCTACGGACGAGTCAAAAGTGGAACCAATGAGAAATTGGCCCATTCCGACATCGGTTAAAAGTCTCAGGGGATTTTTGGGGCTTACGGGATATTACCGTAAGTTTGTAAAGGATTACGGAATTTTAAGCAAGCCATTGACAGAGCTTCTTAAGAAAAACAGTTTCAGTTGGAGCCAAGAAGCGCAAGAAGCATTTGAAAGACTGAAGGAGGCTATGTGTCATGCACCAGTCCTTGCTCTTCCAAATTTCAATAAGTCGTTTGTTGTAGAAGCAGATGCTTGTGATGCTGGCATGGGGGCAATTCTTATGCAAGATAGACATCCAATAGCCTATCTAAGCAAGCCCTGCAATTCAAAGAACAAGGGAATGTCCATCTACGAAAAGGAGTTTTTTGCAATTATCATGGCCATTTCAAAATGGCGTCACTATCTTGAAAGCCGACAGTTCATAATTAAAACAGACCATCAGAGCATTAAGCATCTTCTCCAACAAAGACTCCACACCTACGTATAGCAGCGAGGCATCACCAAGTTATTGGGCTTAGATTATATCATACAATATAAAAAGGGCTCCGAGAATCAAGCAGCAGATGCTTTATCACGCAAAATGGAAGGGAGCTACCCTGCTATTACTTCGGTGGTTCCATGTTGGATAGAAGAGGTCTTGGCTAGCTATGAGGAGGATGACTTGGTACCTGAGTTGATTACGGAAGCAAAGGGAGCTCCTTCAATGCAATCAAAGTACACCTATGAATGTGGCCTCTTAAAAAAAAAGGGGCGGATTTTTATTGGTAGTAAGGGTGAGCTGCGCACTCGCCTTATCAAGACAATGCATGATTCGGCCATTGGAGGACATTCGGGGGTACGAGCTTCTCTTGCAAAGCTGAAACTATTTTTTTTTCTGGCCTAGCATGAAAAACAGTGTCCAACAGTGGGTTACAAATTGTGAAATTTGTCAACGCTGCAAGACTGAAACGGTACCGACACCTGGGTTACTTCAGCCACTTCCCATACCTTATCGAGCTTGGGTCCACATTTCGATGGACTTTATCGAAGGCTTGCCTAACTCTGAAGGCCGGAATGTCATTTGGGTGGTGATTGATCGATATACAAAGTCCGCTCACTTCGTGGGACTTAGCCATCCCTTCACGGCTCCTCAAGTGGCAAGGTTGTTTTTTGAACACATTTATAAATTGCATGGCATGCCGCAATCTGTCATGTTGAACCGAGACCGTATCTTCACAAGTGAATTCTGGCAAGCACTTTTTCGACTGGAAGGGGCAGAATTACACCTAAGCTCTGCTTACCACCCCCAAACAGATGGCCAAACCGAGCGGCTCAACCGTTGTGTTGAGAGTTACTTACGCTGTATGTGTTTTATGCGCCCAAAACAATGGCATAAATGGCTCCCTTTGGCCGAGTGGTGGTATAACTCTACTTACCACACTGCCATCAACATGACACCTTATGAGGCATTGTATGGACAGCCACTTCCTCAATTGGCAATGCTTCCTGCGGCAAGCACCAAGGTTGCTACTTTGGCAGAATTCTTGAAGGAACGACAAGCTTTATCTCAACTTTTGAAGGAACAACTTCAACGCTCTCAACAACGAATGAAGTTTTATGCGATCAGCATAGGAGCGAACGAACGTTTGATGTTGGAGATATGGTTTACCTAAAGCTTCAACCATACAAACAGTCCTCAGTGGCAGTGCGTTCCAATTTGAAATTAGCCTCCAAGTTCTATGGACCATATCCTGTAATTTCAAGGATTGGAACGGTAGCCTACAAACTTCAACTTCCCCCTGGCAGTTCAGTCCATCCAGTGTTCCATATTTCACTTCTTAAGAAAGCAGTCGGGCAACATGTATTGGTTTCTCCAAAACTACCAGAAATTAATGAAGAAGGGCAATTCAAGGTCACTCCTCAGGCTATATTGGCTCGACGAATGATCAAGAGGAACAATGTGGCTGTAACTCAAGTTCTTGTCCATTGGGTAAACATGACTCAAGAAGAGGCACCCTGGGAAGATTTTTCTTTCTTGGAGTCATAATTTCCAGACTTCTTTCTTGACAGTCCTTGAGGTCAAGGACGTGCTGAGCAGGGGAAGATGTTAGGATCCAATGTTACAGGGAGACCAGCCCAATAAATTGCAGTCCACAGAGCTCAAGCCCGAGTATTAGGTCTAATAGATAAGAATTAGTCCATGATAGTAGATGAAGATGTAGCTGTAGTTATCTCTTGTTATCTTTTTGTTATTCATGTTCTTATTTGCTTGTTTTTTCTGTCCTGGTAGTCACCAATCTAGTTTAGGGCATCACTATATAGGCATAAAGATGGAAGAGAAGTGGCATGAGATGATATTGATTATTCCTCACTAAAGTTCTTCCTTTCTTCGATTCTTGATTTCCCAAACCTCTATCCCCTTCTCTTCTCTACCCTCTTGTCCCTTACATCTGCAACTATAGAGACCAGTGGTGATGTTAATTAGGCTCGATTCAATAACAAACAAACCAAAAAGCCCCTTAAAAGTAGTTTGGGGGTCTGATGGAGGGGACATCGGGTGGACAGAGAAGAAAGCTTGAGAACGAAGGAGGGGAGGAGGAAATGGAGAAGAGATGCGAAGTGGAAGTTGGGCGGAGAGTTTTCACGATTGGCCGGTGGAGGTGAAGGTGACCGCCGCCGACTAGCAGACGGCTTTGTTGGAGGAAACCCTAGAGACTTTAGAGAGACATTAAAATTTATACATTGCCAAATTGTGTGTACTGTTAAATTGTTTATTTGATTTCACCACTTTGGAATGCGCTATGGTTGGCTAAACATGATCATACAACTCTCACTAATTTGCGAAAAGCACCTAGTATTAAAGTGTTAATATGTATTAGACTTAGGTATTAGAGTGTTAATATGTCATTGTTTGTTGAGTTCCCTTCCCTTTTTTATAAATGACACAATATCTGGATTTGGGAATTTAGGGATAATAATATAGATTCAACCGCCAATAAACTGAAATTGAAAGAAAAAAAAAAGAGAGAGAAAGAAAGATTGATAAATAGCATTGCTTCATAGCAATGTGAATACTTGACAAAGAAATATGGGAAGTGTGGCAACTGAAATGTCTTGATAGAATGAGGAAAATGCAATGGCTTTTTAAGATTTTGACTATTGCATCTGTACTTCAAATATGCCAGCCAAAAAGTGGCTTGTTGAAGGAAATAAACAGCATTACTTGGGAATTTCAAGCAAGTTCCATATGTTATGAATCAGCATGGATTTTCCCTTGTTCTTGAAAATGACTTGCAATTTCGTTTACTTCAAATGTCATTTGCAAATTAATAACTCCTATAAAGCTCATTTAATTCCTTTTAACACATCCATGATTCAAAGTCTTGCAACATGGTCACTAGCTATATGGTTTAGTAGTAGAGTAGTTAGACTAGTAATTCTATCAACCATGATTCAAATCCTGTCATCAAGGGACAGGAAAAAACAAAGTCTTACAACACAAGATGGAATACGAGACACAGTTCACGGATCTAACGAACGTGAACTAACCATTCGCATAATTACACATATCTGAGAACATATAATCAAACACGACACGATAAAGTTAGACATTTTCGATTTTGATTAGTTAGTGAGTTTGAAAATGTAACATGGACACAGAAATTTGACACAAATAGTGTCGCATCCCACTATTATGACAGTTATATATTTGTAATTGTTCGGTCATAATCACAACTGACGAATCATCCACAAATGTACAATCAGTAGTTTTGATAGTACTACTTGAACTGCGTCCGTCCTGGATCAAAACACTCCGTCATGTAATGAAACGCAAACTATTGAGTTTCATAGGCTTCAGCTGTTATTCCAAAGAGATTTTTATTTCTGGTGGAGCCGACCATAAACTTTTTCGGCAGCAACGAAGATATTTTAATTTTTCACAGAGATAATATTGTTAATTTGTTTTTGCTTGATTGCCTTACGGGGGACACACACCCCTTGTGTTGCAGCTTAATCAGACGGTGAAAAAGGGGTCACAGAGTTTGATCCTTAATAGCCACATCTTGTTTATCTTTTGAGTTTTGACACAGAAAAGCGAGAAATGAAAGATGTTTTATGGCAAGAAAACAAACCAGGAAACCGGAAGTGGTCTTGATAGCTTGATTTATGACATTAATATTTATTTGAGTTCAAATTCTCGTATTATCAACCAGTTCTTAATTATTAAGGATTTTCATGAGTACGCAGTATCAAGTGTTAAATTTATTAATACTAATATCGATCAAAAAGACCTAATTAAATCTGATAATATTCAAATTATAGGTCATTCATATCAAAATTAGTTAAATGAAGGTAATAACAAATAATTTCAATTTTTAACTCACATATACTATAATTAACATTATAAATAATGCAATGATCGTTTTTTTTTTTTTTTTTTTTTTTGCATTGATCTTTTCTTTTTTAATTAAAAAAAACAAATGTGGAATTTTTGGATGGGACATTGAGGAGGAACAATATTGAATCCTTATCCTTTCTTGTGGTTCTGTGTATCGGGTCTGCAACTGATTGTGTTTCGCAGCCGCAAGTGGGTCAAGCAAATAGATAAAAAAGATAAGTACATACACATTGATATATATATATATATATATATAATTATTTTTATATTATATTACCAAAAAAAAATTTTATAAAAAATTTTATATAACATTTACATTTTATACTTTAAAATAACACTTATTTAGATTTAAATTTTAATTTTTTATTAAAAAAATTACAAATATAGTAAAAAAAATAATTATTATATTCATATGTGTACGAATATATATATGAATATATGTTTACCTATTTGGTTCCAAGCAATTATTATTATGGAAAAAATTATTTTTTCCCACTCGAATTTGAAACTAATAATAATGTTATATCAAGACTCTTGACAATAATAAAATTCTTGAAAAGATATTAATCAAGACATGGACCACTAAAGAGTTTTGATCTTCCTCTTTCTCTTTTTTCCAGCTAGTGTCTTTTTTCTTCGAATCAATTGATTCTGATTAAAATTTGAGGTTTTTTTTTTTTTTTTTGAGAAAGATTAGAATTTGATGTTCAGATTGTGATTCTTGTAAACAAACTCCAACTTCTTTTATGTCAAACTTATGGATATGGCTTTTAGAGAAAAAATAATAATAATGTGGTTTCATTTAATAAACTCCCAATAAAAATTATATCGCTATACTTAAATAATACAAAATAATAACATTATTTTATTTAATAGTACCTGATAGTTTATTTGTTATTTTAATGAATATAATTATATAACTACTCATATCCCTTCATTATTATTTTAAAATCATTACTAGTAATGTCAAAAAAATTTTCACTAATTTTTATTGGGAGTTTATTTTTTAGATAGTAAATGAAGTGAATGCATGATTTTTATTTATTTATTTGCATGTGCCTAAATTTATAAGTGACATGCATGTGATGTTAATTAACAAATGTAGATTGAGCGTAGTTTAAGGTTAATTTGAATATTAGATTCTGTCTACATAATTTCACCCCACTTATCGTTGCTCCAGTAACTTTAATGGAAAAAAAAAACAAAATTTTTTTTGAATATTCTTAACATTCATTTTTTGAAACTTTTTTTCTTTTTCTTGTAACTAACAAGTTGTCTAGAATGTTAGAAGATGGGGAGAAATAATTGGATGGGAAAGAAAGCACAAACACCAAAAAAATTTCTATCATTTGGAATAAGAAAGGAAAAGAAAAATATAAGAAAATGAAGTTTAAAAAGTATACACGGTGCAGAAAGAACCTTTCTCGCCAAATTAGTGAGAAATTGTGAGAAAATTACAAAAATACGGAATTGCCCCTATTGTTCACCAATGGCCCACCAGATAATTATTTTGTCCGTGTGACTGTTATGCCATCTGTGACTTGGGTTGGTTTTTTTTTTTTTTTTCATTTAACTAGAATTTGTATGGTTCTTTGGTCCTTATCTTTATTCTTTTATTTTGGATTTCCCAAACCTAAAATTTTAAAAAAAATTACTTAAATAATTTTTATATAAAGATAATAGTGTCATTTCACAAATATAAAATTTTTTTCTCTTTACTTTCTTATCATATTTAGATAAAAAATTTATTTTTAAATTATTTTGTTTCTTACTTATTTTTAACGTATCTAAATAATTATTAAAAAATTATTTTTTTATCACTTTTTTTTCACGAGTTTTCTCATCACATCGTTTTTCGCCTTCCAACTTCTATATCCAGACACAATGTAAGCCCTGGTTCCACTTAGCATTCTGAGGGCCCACCATCCAGCGAGAAGCATGTTAATTGATAAAATGGGACCCGGCAAAGACCCCGCCAATCTTTGCCTGTGCTTTTAGTCAAACAAAAATCGGGATGAGTTGGCAAGGCATCCCGCTTTTTGGGCACGATAGATTGATTGTGCGGTCAATTATGATTTAAAATAAAATTAATTAAGGTAAAGGGTTTATCATACGGATACAGATCTTGACGCGGATCATGTGTGAGAGATGTGATAATGTCGTAATTTAATGAAAGATTTGCAATTTCTTTGGTTGGTTGTATATACAAATTAAAAAAAATTATAAATATGTCATCAATATTTACGATATTGTCATTAAACAATTAAATTTTATCATATGAGAAAATTAATTTGACCTGTCTTATATACATAGTCTTATTACCTCACTTTGTCCAATTTTGCTGTAAGCTAAAACATGGTAATCTGCTTTAAACTTCAATTTTTACACGTTAAGGTATGAAAGATGCAAAGCTGGTCATTCATTATTGCTGGAAAAATTCAGGAGCCCTACCCTATATGGAAATTTAAAATAGAGGAAACAAAAAAAACGAAGGTAAATTATCCTTTTGAAGTACTTCTATTGTCACTAAGCTTATTGTTATTCTTGACTTTGAGAAAGTTGTTTAAAATGTGAAAATGTGTTTTTGGGTACATACCAATGTGGTTCCAAACATCCTAAGTAAGCGTAGTTCCAAAAAACAAAAAAACATCCTAAGTAAGCTCAAATTATCAACATTTCAATGAATATGGTCAAGTGATGAGGGATGCGGGAGATAATTTTGATATGTTATGAGTTCAAACTTCCGTCAATTATAATGGTTGAAAATTTATTTGATATGTGTGCGTGAGACAATTTATCTAAATGATCGATTATTATTAAATGAAAGTTGATTCATATTTAATGAAAAACAAACATGGTCAAGTAATTGAAAAAAAAATTGATCTAGTGAAATGTTTTAATATTTACACCAATTGATTTCTTGAAAACTTTCAAAGAATATTTTTTTTGGTCTGAACTTTCAAAGAAATTAAGTTGCACTGTTTTCTTTCTCTGTCTGTAAGGCAACTTAACTCCACTGAATGTCAACAAGAGAATAAATGAAAAATAACTTCAAAACATAGAAATTAACTTCATATAGAAAGTTTTCTTTTCAGTCAAAAAAAAAATTTTCTATATGAAGACTATGACATCATTTTATTCTTCTTGTCTCTTTATTCCAACAAAAAAATAAAAAAGTTAAAGATGAGATTTTGTACATTGCATAGGAAATGCACTAGCTAGAATCCTTAGTAGTTATCCATGGAGGGACCAAGTTACTAATTAAAGTGATAGTCCAATGTGTACCTTTTAATGTGGCGTGGAAACAATTGGGTCCCCATTCTTGTTCAAGTAGTTCCGTTCACATATAATCAAATTTTTTTTATTTTATTTTTACTTTTTTATGTTTAGAAAAAGAGGCTGCCTTTGTATATTATATATATATATATAAGAGAAAAACTACACCTTCAAATGCAACTAACATTATAATAAAAGATATTCGACCCAAACAAAAGATGATTCATTGATAAAGTTAACCAATGACTCATAACCATAATCCCAAAAGACTCAAATCCAATTGATCCAAAACCCTATTAACCTGAAATTTGAACATAAAATTTCTAAAATTCTTGAACCCAAAATTTAAAAGACCCGAGATTTAATACATTGGAAATTCCATAAACTAGATACAACGGAAATTCGATGTGCTCAGAGTTCAAAATCTGAATTACCAAGAATAACACTACCCGATCCCCTTATTTGTTATGTCTAATAATGAGGGGCTAATTTTTGGCGATGTAAAACATAATGAAGGATGAAACTATCCCATATATGTGTACATATATATATATATATATAACCTCAATTATCTCCAACAAGGAGATATAAAATGGCACGACATATAGAAACAAAGGCATGCGCATAAAGAAGAAATTCCCTTGCAATTTGCTGTCAGAAAAATTGACAAAGTGAGGGTACCTTTTATTATTATTATTATTATTGGAAAGGCTCTTTTTAAGATATTTCAAGGATTCCAAAAATGGCATCAACATGTGTTACAAGAAGGGAATAAAGAACCGAAATATTCGGAAAACCATTCTCTTAAAAGGTGCAAAGACACACCGAAAGCAATATATTCAGGCACAGCTTGGCCAGTTGAAGGTAAAAAATCATTAAGAATGGACCATGAAATGTATGAAATTCAACTGGCCAAGTCAATGGGAAAACAAACATGCGGTTTGGCTACCAAGCTGCTTAAGAATTAGGACACAACCAAGGCTCTTTTTTTTTTTTTTTTTAGTATTAGTAGTAGTGGAGATGATAGCCATCATTAGAGGGCAGGTGAGAGAGAAGACTGTAGTTCGAAGTTCAGGCATCTTAATAGAAGATACACACTTTTCACTACTCCAGCTAAATTAGATCTTCGAATACAACCTAGTTTGATAGATATTAGTGATATAACATAACATGTCCATATTAATGAATAAAATGATATATTTTATGTAAATAACAATAAGATCTCTTCATTTTATATTCGAGTCTCAACGACTCTATTATCATTTTCTGTTCTTTTAGCCTCCCTTATAACCAAATAAAGAAAAACATGAAATTGTAATCAAGAGAGATATTAAAGTAGTTTGATTTCCCTGAGGACTTCAGGTCCTGATCATGCCTCTTACGATATAGTTGGATTAATTTTGATTAAGTTTAAATGGGGAGAGATGGTTAATTATTAGTGAAGTCTGTGTTCAAATTGTAGATCTCATTCCGCATTTTGTACTTGGTGGCACATAAGTTTAGCCAACCCAACCATTAGTAGGTGGGGTGTAAAAAATGAAAATGTACATAAAATCTTTAGATGATTTGACATGAACATACTGTATGATATGCTAGATCATCAATAATTGAATGAGTCTAAGCCAATATATTAGCAAGGTAATTTAAGCAGATAAAAGAAAGTGAGGCCTTCTTATTGGCACACATGGCCTTTGTAATTTGTATTGTTCCAGTGGATTGACATAAAAATGACTAAAGTTCCAACCAGGCATGCTCAACGTGGGATTTTTCTCCATAGTGGATTGGGTGCTCGGAGATTTGGTGGATGGACAGTATCCCGTGTATCAAGATTATGTATAGTTTAATTAACTTTACAATCCTCACATTAAATGTTTAAAAAAAAATTGGTTACCCATATGGTTTAATTGAACCTCGAATTTCAACAATTAGACCCTTTCCTTGGGAGAGATTGGATCAGGATTCCTAATCGGTACCTACAAAGTGATGACTTTATTCTAAGCATGTTTTTTGTTTTCAAGAAATAAAAAAGTAAAGTGACACTCTACAATTTAAGTAGGGAGGATTACACTTTATTTACCATGCGCAATGGACAAGGGTAAACTTTCGAATATTTAATAAGGATCACTAAATCACTCTCACAACTACATATAAACAAATGTACGTTTAACTTTACTTTACACTTTGGAACACTCTAACCTCCGTTCAAAATGCTACCATGGCTTTTGCCGCCATGACGCAAGGTGGTAAGGACATATTTTTTAAAATGTTTGAAAAGATGGATTGTATAATGTAAAGCAAAATGCGTAGCAGTGTTCAGTAATGATGTATGGGTAACAATTTTTCTCTAAAATGGCATGTGGTTGGCGGCTTTGAGTGATACAATGTATTGACCCATTTATTCTAAAGAATTGGTTTTCGGGGAAGCTTGTCATCAACCTTTTTGATTTGTGCAAAGAAAGCAACTCCTAACATTCTCTTTCTCTAAATTTAATTCTTCAAATCTCCAGCTTCGACCCCATAATGTTAAACAATAAGCATTGAAGGTTGAATATATTTTGGTCACCTAGCATTCCCTCACGTGTAAAAATGTTAGCTTCCATTTCAACGTAGGCAATTTTCGTGTAAAAAATCACAATGATGATTTAAGAACTTAATATCAATATTACATGTTTAAGGTTTATATTTGTTAGATGAAAGATTGAAGTTTATGAAATGAGACAAAAATTCGATCCAAAAACAAAAAAATGAGACAAAAGAACTACTTCTCATTTCCAATAAATTTCTTAAGAAATTACATCAGTTATTATAAATTAGATTAATTTCTCATAATTTATATGCACTCTGTCATCCATGTCATGTTTTATATGTTTTTCCTCCTGTATTAATCATTTGTTCTACCATGCCTCTCAGGAGATTTTTTTTTTTTTGTAGTTAGAATTTACTAATTAGCCTTCTATTCTAGAAATCTTAACTTCTTATCTTAGCAAGTAGATGTAAAATTTATGAGAATTACTATTATTATGTAATTTATAATTCAATTGAATTTTTAATGAAAAAAAAAACGACTAAACACTACATCTTATAAAGTTATTGATTAGATTATTGAAAACGATGGATAAAGTAATCTGAATACTTGGCACCTAATTAGTCAATTAATGGATGAAGTACTATGAATACTGAGCACCTAATTAGTTAATTAAGTCTGAAAACGATGGACAAAGTAATCTGAATACTTGGCACCTAATTAGTCAATTAATGGATGAAGTACTAAATACTGAGCACCTAATTAGTTAATTAAGTCTTTGACATCATACCATATTCCTTTTTTTTTTTTTTAAAGAAAGGAACAATATTGTGTATATGCTACATCCAAATAACACCATTATTTTTCATTTTTATTTTAATAATAATTATGAAATTTTTTAAAAATTATCTCAATAGTTTGATTTCTAAATAATTTGATATCTAACTAATATCATTTTTATGCTTCGAATATTAGGTTTTCATCGAGCATATTTAAAATTATGGTAATAAAAAATCAAATTCATTGAACTATTTTCAAAAAAAAAAATGATAATGCACACTATATAATTTTTTTTATGACAGAATAATTAAAAAATAAAAATAAAAATAAAAACAACTAAAACATAGAAAAAAAATAAATCAACAACTAAATATAACTGATTGATTGTGAAAGATCTCAAGTGCTTTTACTGAATTTCTTTATTTTAATTCTTCTGTTATAGGCAGGAATTTTCATTTTTGTAAAAAAAAAAAATCTTTGTTTTTCCTTTTATTCTTTTTGCCTTATGAAGTGGGGTCAAACTGTAAACGGTCAAATCAGTTTACCGCTTCACTTGACCGTTTACAACGTGAGTCAACAAAGCTGGTCAACGTTCTTTCGTGACGGGGTTTACTTTTCCGTCAACTTTCCAACAACAAAACGCCGTTTTCGTCGGCCAAGAAACAGATATGATGACGTGGGCGAATCGAAACCGATCCAAGTCTCTGCTTTGTCATCACCGTAGGATCTGTCCCGCGTGATTCCCACTTTTTTTGATTACGGTACTCGGCGAAATAATTACCATGGATACGGGCGTGGCATAACAGAAGATTCGCTGTTCAAATACATAACAGCAGCGTGATATTTTATGGTCTCGTTAAAAAAAAAATTATATTAATTATAACATAAAGTTGAATTTTTATATTAAATTTATAAATAATTAAATACTATAATTTATAATGCTTAATAAAAATTACTAACCTCTTTTACGATCGTAAAAGATCACCCTAATTTCAACTAAGGAAAGAGGGGTTAGATTTTTCATTCCATCACTTCTCCCCGTGTCTACGCTTGCACATTTCTAACGCTTTTCGCCCTTCCATTGTCCACTTCATCGGGAGGATTGTACTGGTTATAAGTTATAACGCATAGTGGGTTGACCTTTATGTCACATTTATAAGAGAAATTTTATAGAATATATATATATATATATATATATATATATATATATATATTTATATATTTAAATTTTTTTTTACTTAAATTAATTAATTGAGAAAAAAAAAATAATTAGAGAAGTTGAGGATTTAAACGTTTAACCTCTCACTTATTAATATACTGTTAATATCATTTAAAATACAAGTTTACATTAAATTTTATATATATCTCTATTTTTACAATTATACAAGACGATACGTTCGTTTAACTTACCAAAAATATCCAGTCCGTCTTCCTTTTTCATTCCATCACTTCCCCACTTGCACTTGTCTAACTCTTCCCCTTCCTTTCACTTCATCAATTTTAATTCCTTTTTCTTTATTTACCGGATAGCAGGAACTATTGAAAATATTGCGAATAATCATACCCGTAAAGTAAATCATGAGACATTATGCATAAAAAGTTTGTCGGGATACTCGGTGAGCTGTCGGTGGACAACTGGATATGCCTCTGTCTGATATGTACCTTAAACAAAATTAATTACAACATAAAAACTAACGGAATGCTAAAGGCTACTTTGACGTGGGACATACACATACATCGTGATATTTTTATAAATTATAGATTATAATTTTGTAATTTTTATCGTTAATTATATTAAAGTGTAAGAATTTAAAAAATATATAACTTACGATCATGTAATGCAACTTGATATTATTAATACATTCACATTTGTCTTGAGTAAAAAAAAAAAAAAAAAACTTACTTCCTTTTAACCCGTTCGATAGCTTGGTTATTATACTGACATAATTGCAATTGTCAGATTTGTAACTATTTAACTATTTTGAGATTTAAACCAAATGTGAATAAATTTAATTATCAGAATTAATTGTCCGGTAAAAATCTCAATTTAAAATTAGTGTTAATGGGACCATGGCTTCAATACACGGGATAAAACACAAGCAATTAAATATTGAAAAGGTTAATAACTTTTATTTGCAAAGCTACATTCTGATTTTGAGATTTTAAAGTTTAGAACACGGAGCATCTAAAAATCTTATCTTAGTTCTCTTTGTCAGTGGGTAGCCTTAAGCCTTGGTTTCTTTTTTCCCCCCTTGATACAAAGGTCGGCCCTTTAACCGATTAATTGTGCACTGAATTAAATTATTAGTTCATATTCCCAAATCTCCAAACTCAGCCAATTTTCCCATTTTGTTTATGGAAAACTGCTACATAGTACATTTGTGATGAAATTTATTGGTGAGATATATTAATAAAGAAAAGTTTGGTGGCTATAAGAACTGAATACAATCATAGAAATAAGAATGAAAATAATATTAAACAAAATCAAATAATTAATTGTTTTGATATGTAAATTGCCACAATTGAATTCTGTTTTAACAATTGATTATTCTCATGTCTTCAACGGTGTTCACTGTCCCAATACTAAAGTTACTATTAACAGCGATAAATTGTGATTCATACAGAGGCTGACAACGAAAAGGGTTTTGTTTACTGATCAGTCTTTGGTTGAATGATTTTTTTTTAAACCACAAAAATAATTTGTCATAAGCATACATCAAAATTACAATAATTTTTGTATTGAGTCTGATATTTATTGTCGCGTTATAATCTTAAGTCACTTTAACAATCACTCACTTATGTGCCAAGAAAAGTGTAGATATATAGACTTAAACGTAAGTTATAAGTGTAAAAATACACTGATTTATTATTAAATTACCAATCTAAATAATTGGTTGATTGATGTTGAAAACCGTTTTTGAGAACAAACTTAAATTTTAATATCGTTTGCTTAAATAAAAAAAAAAAAGAGCTTTTCTTAGGGGACAAAAAGGATTAATTAATTTTAAGTAAGTTCAATATTATTTATCATTTTTAAAGCCATGGTTGCTACAGAAGGGCCAAAGAAGCTTCTTTTCTGCATCAACAAAAACCAGACCAGCTCTTGCAGGCTAACCAGACTGCCTTTGCATCTCTCTCTCTCTCCAGGGCATTCTTCTTTGTCTTGGTCACAACCTTTTGCTTGGTCTAAATCCTTCCCAAGTTGTGGCAGTGTGTGACCAACTTTGATGTCTATACCACAAGAACATGATTACATAGGCTTGTCAGAGACTCCTTCACTGGAGAGAACCTCTGACAAGCTCTCCTCTTCTTCTTCTTCCTCCTCCCCTATTCTCTCCACTGAAGAGAGCAACAACAACAACAACAAGAATAGCACCACCACTTCTCTGAACCTGAAAGCAACTGAGCTAAGGCTTGGCTTGCCTGGGTCTCAGTCTCCTGAGAGAAAACCACAACCTGGGGTGTCTCTTTTTGGCAAAGATATTGACTCCAAAGGGTACTCTGTTAGCCCATTGAAGAATTCAATGTCAGGGGCCAAAAGGGGTTTCTCAGATGCCATTGATGGGTCTTCAGGAAAGTGGATTTTCCCTGTGAGCAATGGATCTGAGGTTGATTTGGGTAAAGGTGCTGCCTTGTTCTCTCCAAGGGGTGAAAGTGGTAGTTCCCACAAATCTAGTGTGCCTGCACCTGCAAAGAAGGAGGTTGTTGGTGTTGCTAGTGCTCAATCTCCAAAGCCATTCCAAGAGAAGAACAAGCAGGTGTCTGGTGGAAATGTGAACAATTGTTCTCCTGCTGCAAAGTAAGCTGAGCTTGTCTTTCTGCTTTAAGATATTAGCTTGGCAAGGTTATTTTGCTTTATTATTCTGTGTTTGTTGTTGTAGTTACCAAATTCTAGCTGGTATAGAAATCATGTAAAAGAGCAAAATAATCTACAATTTTCGTTTCAAGTAGATTCCATTGTGAGCAGGCCAGAGTGTTAATTTTATGTTTGATACTGCTTGGGTTTTTGGAAAGAATAACTGAAATAACTGCTGAAAAATTATCATCCATTAAGTCGATTTCCATTTGGCTTGCTTATTGCCCCTTGGTACAATTTTCGGTTTTATGTGTACTTGTGTATGTTGGTTAATATTTGCACAATTGTTTACTGTTTACAGCTGTTTTAGAGCCTCCTAGTTCTTTTCATTTTGATAGTTTTACCTTCTCTTGTGATAGGTTGATATTTATTCAGTATCACAATGTTTGCATCCTTTTCCTCGCTACTTTCCAGACCAAGGGATTTGCTATGCAATGAATCTGCAGATTTAAAGCTATGAACAGAAAATTTGATTATGGGTGTCTTATAGTTAATTGGAGATTTTGTGCAATATATTAATTGTCATTGAGGTAGCTTCAATAAATTCCTTCCGGTAACAGGGCACAGTTAGTAGGATGGCCACCTATCCGATCATTTCGGAAGAACACCATGGCCTCTAACTTGGGGAAGAACAATGAAGATGCTGAAGGCAAGTCAGGAATTGAGTGCCTATACGTGAAGGTTAGCATGGATGGCGCCCCCTACTTGAGGAAGGTTGATCTCAAAACTTATAACAATTATGCAGAACTCTCATCTTCTCTTGAGAAGATGTTCAGCTGCTTTACAATTGGTACTCTCTCTCTCTTTCTGTTTCTATGTATCTGTTGTCATCTGCACACAGAGTTTATATGCAAATTGTTGCAATTAAAATTGCCAACCTCGCTTTGGTTCGGGTCCAGGAAACATAAATGCTTAAAATGAATGTTTTAGAGCCAGCCTCTGGTAAATAATATAATTATTTGTTTGATCACTAGATTTCAGATTTCCATTGTTTCCCTTCGACGATTAAATTTATTTCCAAACTTAAGATACAGCTGCTGACCTTCTCTTTTTTTTTTTTTTTTTTCCGGGTTGCCTTGTATGCATGACTGCCCATAATTCAGGTAAGTGCAGTTCTCATGGACTTCCAGCGAGGGATGGCTTGAATGAGAGTCGTCTGAAGGATCTTCTCCATGGTGCTGAATATGTTCTCACTTATGAGGACAAAGATGGGGACTGGATGCTTGTAGGCGATGTCCCATGGGAGTAAGTGTAATTCCATTGCATTGTACTTCCAACTTCATGTGATGCAGTCCATCAACCTTTTTTTTTTTCAGACGAATTTCATAATTTGCATTGAAAATGTACAAAAGGCTGCAAAAAGTGGAATATTATGAAGGTGGAAACAGAACTAACCCAATATTTTTCATGCTTAAATATTGTCTATTTGATCTTCAGAAGTCGCTTCATGTATTCGTTGATGTGCTTCTTGCAGCAACACTTGCATTGAGCTCGCAGTCTTAGTTGAATTTTTCTTTTTGTGATTTGATGTTGTGAAATTTAGTGTGTAGCATTACCCATTTAGTGCTTCTGATAGTATGTCCTTTGATGTAATGACAGGATGTTTACAGACTCGTGCAGAAGACTGAGAATCATGAAAGGTTCAGAGGCAATTGGGCTTGGTAGGTGTTCATATATATCAAAAGAGGTTGAATTTTTAACATTCTTTAAAGATGTGTAGGAGATAACTTCAACGAACTATCATAGACATTTGCAAATCAGAAACCAAATTGATCAAACTCTAATTTCCTCTTGCGTGCATGTCCTAATTTGAACTCTTTTGCTCCATTCTCAAATTGATTCCAGTCTGTCATCTTGTTTGCAGCTCCAAGGGCCATGGAGAAATGCAAGAATCGTAATTAGAATAACTTTGCTGTTAAGTCATGAAGCGCCAAAAGGAATTTTCTGAGTATCCCAGAAGCCTTAAAGAAGCTTGTTGGGTTGTGTGCTCACTCTTGAGTTATATATATTTGGAAGTGTCTGAAGAATGTATTGTATTCTATTGAATTGCATGAGTTCCTACTGGACAGAAAGTCATGGGATATGTATCCATAACTGTCTTAAATTGCTTGTAGTTAACTTTTATGTTCAGCCTCTCTTTGATCACGTGTACTTGGCAATTGTGTAAATGGATGGATTGCTTGTAATTGATTGACCTCTCTCTCTCTCGCTCTCTCGCTCTCACTGCCGGCACCTCCCCTCCCCGGCAGTCCCCAATGCACGAAGACAATGCATGCACACACCCAACATTGTAAGTTGGTATCATGTGGTTGAAGCTGTGTGGAACAGGCGCCCATATGCGTGCAGTCTTATTTCCATTGTTCCTGCTTCCAATTCTCCAGATTACTGATCCATAAACATAGCATCAACTACCGTCCCACCATTAATGCCAATTCCATCCCTATCTCATTTAAGCAAGGGATACATGAAAACACATCGATGGAGTTATACTGATATGCAGACACCCTTTGTGTCCAGTTACTTTTGATCAAGCAACAAACAGAAGTTAACCCATCCAGGTTCCAGGTGGTTTGCCCTCTTTACAAGCCACTAATCATTTGAAGAAGCTGACAACCCCGAACACATGAAAGATCACAACAATGCTAAAATTCAATCAAAAACAAATATGGCAGTTTGTGTGTGTAACTCAGAAAATTGATGGATCATATGGGGAAAAAAGGCAAAAACAACTAGCAACGTTCTATCTGAATAGCTATGGGAAAGAGTATTCATATTAACAACTTTGGTGTTTCAATCCGGTGCAGAACTAAACGGCCATGTCATCCATTCTGGAAAGATTTTAAGGTTGAGAGATTTGAAGATATACCATCTGGGTGTAACCATTAAAAACAGAAGTCTCAAGTCTACCTAAACCCAACCGCTGGAACAAGCCATACCGACCATCTTCAACAATAGGACTGGTGGCACGAGCAGGATCATATCGTGTTTGATGAGTGAGGGAAGGACCAGCCACAGGAGGAAGCTCCCAATACACGTCGAGTATTGATTCGATAAACCGGCTATTCTGAAAGTGTTCCTCATAGGAAATTGGCTTATTACTATGATTAAAGTTATCCCGCATCCAACCTCTAACACCCCACCATTCTTCATTTGGTCCGCATAGTTCATCTACATCAACTGCCTTTTCCCAGAATTTCTTCCTTTTCGATCTAATCCTGGATTCATCACTCTCTGTAAAGCAGCTGTGGCCACCTCCTATACTTCATTCAAACCAAAAAAAAAAAGAACTGAGTTATAGAGCAATCTGGAAAAGAAGATCCCATTCTGAACCTGTACGTCAAACTATACTGTTATGCAAACTAATAGAGTAACAGAAAACCAGACATATGATACTAATTATGCAAACTATACTATACTCTTCAAGCCAGAAGATGAGCTGCCAGGCTTAAGACAACACTAAAGAAAAGGGTGTTCTAGGGCACGAGAAAGAGTCAGGTGTACACAATCTTAACTTTGTTTTCACCAAGGAATTCTTTCTAACTCAAGTCTTTGACCTCCAAGTCACAATGAACTAACCTTACTGCTATATTAAGGCTCGCTCTTCATTTAAGACACCATTAGTGTTATTAAATTGGAGAATAGCCCAAATAAACCAAGATGTGAACAAAAGACTGCATGTCCTGTAACTCTTGTAAGCTGTAAAGACAAGAATGCTGAAATATTATAAGATCAAAATAGTCCAAAACAAAAGTTTCAAACACCAACATATAAACAAAGAAAAGCAGCTCTAGCGGATCAATCAACTGAAACCCCACAATACCAAACAGCCGTATGATCTTATTCACCATAAATTATACGTGCCAGACATCATGGGTCAAAACCAATTATAGTAAACTTTGTAAACCTACACTTCATTGGCAAGCACCAGCGTCCTTTCACAACAGAGTTGAACTTGCTCAAGGATAAGAATGAAAGATTTTCAATAGAATGGCAAACTGAATTGCAAAAAAATAAAGTATGAGAATTATCAGAACAAAAAAGGGAAGGCATTTACCTCTTATGTAGAACTGATCACATATCTGCCTCAAGGAGTAATGATCTCCAGTTCCAGTATCATAATTATCTTCAAAAATAAGATGTCGAAACCCTGCATTCAGTGCCTCCTTCACCCTGCCCACAGAACCATTAACTAAGAAAAACTCATCCGCTAATCTAGGAAACGAAATATGCACAAAGATTACCAGACAGATCCTGAGTACCTTTTTAATTCATTCTGATGGTCATCAAAAAAGATGAGAACCCTACTGAGGTCATGGATCCCATGCTTCTTCATCACACTTCTCCAATTAACACTTCCAAAATCCACAAAATCTTTTCCCGCAAAGTAGGTGCAGTTTCCATCAACATAAGCAGGCCCCTTCTTTAGGTATTTCTCAGGATGTCTGGGTGAAAGAGAAATAATTGGAGCATGCGGGATGGCTTGCCGCAGCACCCAAGTTGAATGCCCCTTAAAAGCACCACTCTCAATCATCAGATCTGGCTGCAGCCAACGAGCAATGAACCAAAGCCCAAAGCTGTGGTCAAAACCCATTCCATACAAGTTATTTTTTATTGGCCGAGTTTCATATATTGGTACAAACTCTTCTAAGCCTTTGACTAAATCCTTAGATGTCCACTGAACTGTTCTTCCATCTTTCGATCTGCCTTTTGCCAAGGACAACATTGAAATGTGGAGCAAACAATAAGAAATCATGCTACAAAACCAAACTCTAGTTTAAATGCTTTTAGAATATAAACTCTCCCCAACCCCCAAAAGGGAAAATTTTAGAATTTTCCAAATATGGCAGATCATTAATTATCAGAGAAAATTGTGTTTGGTCATTCATCTATTCAATTATCATCCTCTACATTCCCCACCCACGCCTACTGTCACTCTCTACCAGTCTCTGAGTGGGAGTACTGTTAAACTGGGACTCCATTGTAATTCCAGAAGACAATGATTTATTATCAAAATATTTAGGGAAATAAACACCAATACACCATAAGGTACTTGACACACATAATAAATCTGCAAACCAACACTAACAAACTCAAAACCCACATTTAAGAATAGTCCACCAGATTAACTCATTTAGTTGATCTACCTTCCCACAGTCTCTCGACATTCCACTTGAGCTTAGATTGCAACCACAGAAAAGCAAAATAAAATTTCCACCAACCATATTTGAATATCATATCACAAAAGTAAACCAAAAAATTAAAAAACAAACTTTACAATGAGGCAGGTTCAGAGGTGGTATCACTTTTTCTTTCTTCCCCAGATAATGAAATCCCACCTTATTTCCAAAAACATCAATCTGCCTTCTTTTTCCCACATTTTCTTGGAACCCAAACAGAATGTAGTCAACATAAATTTCAGAACTTTAATCAATTGCCACCCATTAACGAAACCAATCCCAGATTTGCCCCATACCCATTTCCCCATAACCCCAAAGATATCCATCACCGAAGAGACAAATGAAACTTACAACAGAAAGACATTTTCTTGGCAACCAAATAGAATGTAATGAACAAAAAGTTAATAACTTCTATCAATTGCTACCCATTAACCAAATCAAACACAGATTTGCCCCAAACCCATTTTTCCGTAACCCGAAAGATATCCATCACCAATGAGAAAAATAAAACTTACACCAGGGAACGCCGAGGAACCCAAATTCGGAATCAAGCCCATCAAGCCCAAAGAACCCGACCCGGGAAGCTGGCGAGACACAGACAAAGCTCCGAGAATGGAGGAGAAGAGACGCGAGGGACACGAAAGCCAAGATGAGGCAGAGGAGAAGGCAGGCCATCGGGGCAGGACAGAGGCAGCAAGATTGGGAGAAACGGTACAAGTAATTGGAGGCCATTATTAAAGGGCTCTGCCTTTTGTTCTTGGACTCATCGGCGCCGGAGACGGTGGTGCCGTCGCCAACATCGGAGTAGAGGGCGACGCGTCGGGAGGAGAGGACGCGATCGAGCATTTTGGTGGCGGCAGAGGCGGTGCCGGACGGTGGAGTTTTTGGGCTATGCGGGTGCTTTAGTGTAGGCACTGGCATAGTGAATGTTTAGTGCCATTTCTCATTTTTCGTTCGAATACTATATCTAATGTTTTTTTTTTTATTTATTGAATTTAGTTTGTTTTTTTCCGTTATGAACAAGTTTAGAAGAGTGTAAAAATAATACTAATGATTCTTATCATGAAAAATATCTTTTGATATTTACTAAATTTTTAATTATTAATTTTAATAGATTAATTTAGGAATAAATTCTATATTTTTACCGTTAAGTAACATTTTACTAATTTTATCTTTTTTTTGATAAATTTTTTAAAACAGTTTTTGATGAGTCTATCATGATCTGTAAAAAAAAAATAATAATAATAAAATTTAAAAATAAAAATTAAAAAATATTAGCAGAGTGTTTCAATTATTAGAAACAAATTTTCTATAAACAAGGTATAAATTTGTACTTTTCACTAAAAAGAAGGTATAAATTTGAACAAATGATGACCCCTAGGCGTTTTCATAACTATTTTCAAATTAGTAAGTTCCACTTTATTCTTAGTTTTAATTAGAAAAATATTGGTGGAATATACTTTTTATCAAATTTATTTTTTAAAAAAAAGTTATACAAACTTGTTTAATATCTTGAAATTTCTTTCGGGGTTGGGCCAACAATTGGTCCACGTTAATCTAAATCACTATTTCCATGGTTGGATTTTCATCATTAATCTAAATCATTATTCCCATGTCAAAAAAAAACAAGAAGAAGACCTACCATAAGTTTGGAGTCATCATCCTTACTAGATTTCACCTTAGAAGTTACCAATTGATATCTTGAATTCTTGATCAATCATTTTATAACTAAAAAGGTCTAATAAGAGAATCGGAGATGCCAACAGAACGGAATGAGATTTGGACCGCCAATTTCAATTAAAAAACAAGATGTTCATGATTATCAAGGGCAATTCACGATTCAAAACTTGTTTCGTCCACCCACCTCCAATCTCGCGTCACCTCATTAATTTTGATAAGTAAAACCTATCGGCCGTATAGTGAATCTGCATAATGAGTCTATTTTCATTGAATTTAGTTCCACTACCAACCATCATATTTGTTCCCTAACTAAGAGCAAGTTGATGTGCATGCTTAATTCAGAAGCTTAAGCTCGGACCTCGGGTGGTAGCTGGGACATCTTTAATACCTTAGCCTACTATTTCAAGCCACGTAATGCCAATTGCCAACAATGTTTTCTAGGCACATCTGCATTTGCATATTACATTGGGAAAGAGAAAAAAACAAAAAAAAAAAAAAAGGAAAGAAATGGCCTCACTAGATTCCCCAAACTCACCTCCAAATCCATCTTTTGCAGTAAGAGGAACAACACACAAGTTGACGAGAAGCATCTCCACAAAAGAACCACCCTCATTCTCACAACTTGCCTACTCCCCACCTCGTCTAAGCAATCCGACCCACCACGCTTTCCTCTCTCCTCCACATCCTTGCGTCCAGTCTGCCATTTCTACCTGCCCCGATACCACATATAGATGTGTATCTTCGATCCTCAAGAAGGATGGTCAAATACTTTCTATAGCCATGTCAAATGGTCTCATTTATATTGACTCTGATACTAATTTGATAGGGTTATGGAAGGTGCCTGAGTTCACTGAATGCGGTCAACTCAAGACGAAGGCATACATGGTGATTGCACTAGAAGTGTCACATGATAGTAAGGTTGGCAACAGAGAGGATTGGGGCCGAAAATGGTCCCCCGTTCTTCGCATTCGTTTGTTACTTTCATTCTCGTCCCCGTCTCCAGTGGGTATGAAAATTTTATCCCCATCCCCATCCCTGCTGGGGATTGGGGATTCTCGTCCCCGCTCCATACCTGTCCAAATGAAAATTAAAAAAATTATATATTTTTACTGCCCAAAGTACTCGAAACCCGTGGTTAATGACAAACTAGCTGCATATATTACAAATATCCTTTAACTTAAAAATATAATGAATAAGTGATTTAAGTATTAAAGTTCAGACGCACGAGTTTTATATTAAGAATCAGTAATATAAATTAAGGTTTTACAACTTAATACACAACGTGCAGAAAAATAATGACATTATTTTTGTAGATATTATATTACTCAAGTTTATAATAAGCAAGTATTGAAACTATATTTCTCAAGTTTATATACTGATATAATGACATTATTTTTGAAGATATTGATATAAAAGAATAATTTAGGCAAATCATATTTAATGTTTCAGTTATTGCATAATACTAAAATTTAAAATTATATTTTATAAAAATATAGATTACTCAAAAAAAATCCAATAATGAAAAATTCAATGAATGAAAACTATTAAAACTTTATCCCATAATTTTGAATTTTTTCTTTTTTATTTTTCGTACAAAGTGTTAGATTTCTTGCAATGTTAGGAGTTTTAACTTTGTTTCTAACTTCTTAAATAATTTATTCTCATATTTTTAACATGTATATGCTAACACCTTTGGAAAGAAAGAAATAATAGTGTTTTAGAACAAGATTTCCAGTAAAAAGATGGTCTTTCAGAACAAATTATTGTAATTTCTACATTATCCATTAATAATTTTGTGATTGTCATTAGAATTTATTATTATTTGAAATTTTGACCCTAAGGCTATCAATATTGTGAGTAAACTATCGAGTTAAGGGAAAGTAATTTCAGTAATAATTTAGTAATTACATTAATAATTTTAAAGTAATTAAAATATAAGTTATTGAAGAGTAAAAGTAACAAACATTAATAATAAAAATAAATAAAGATTGAAGAATTAAAAAAAAAAAAAGGGTGGGTATAGGGAGGGTATGGGGATGGGGATAGGTAAACTCATCCTAGTCCCCATATCCGTTAAAAAAATGCAGGGAATAGGGATCCCAATCTTATTTCCCGGTCAACTGATTTTGATCCCGTCTCCGTCGGGACGGGTACGAATAATCCCCGACGGATACAGGTAAAATTGTCATCCCTACTTGATAGAGTCTATGTTGCTTATGGTGATGGCAAGATTAAGGTGTGGCAAAGAACATGGCCTGATCTTTCAGGCATGTTCGGTTGGCAACAATCCCCAAAACCAGTGGCTATGTCCGGACCTACATTTCCGGAAAAGATAAGATGGTAAGTCTGGTCTAATGTGACTTTGGTTTGTATTTACGTTTGATTTACTATGCTATTGGTGATAGTTAATGCACCAGCGGATTTCTAATCTAATTTAACTTTTTTGTGAGTGATTTATAGTTATAATCGTACACCACATATAAATGGAGTTTATTTAAAATAAAAAAAAGATATAATAAATTTATATTGTATAAAATTATAAATAAATTATACTTAAAAAGAATAAAAATAATAAGCACATTTGCAGTGCTATTTGATATTGAGGTGCTACTTGAAAAAATTGGATCACATATTAAATTTTATTAGGTCCTGTTTTGTGCTTAAATTTATTGAGATGAAAGCGTAAATAAAACATGCATTAAACTCTCCACTTAAGTTGAAATCATCCAACTAAAAAGGTTAAGCTGTTGCTGTGTGAGGTTCATGCGTAGATGGAAATTGAACTCTAACGTAAATTACACAGCACATCTATTGTATTATAACTAGTCTCGAAAAAATGCATCGATCAAGGTTTTAGATTGTCGTTGATGAATGACAAATTGTTATAGTTTAATATATAATATACTGTTAGTCTCAATTAACAACTTAAAATTTTGTTAAATAGTTTCTTGGCATGATATTAAGTCTACATTAGAGTTTAATATATCATCATTCCTAGAGTCTCATTCATCAGTTTAAATTTTTGAGTGAACGGGTTCTTGACAACCACAATCTTATATGTTAGCAAAAGGTACCCCAACACTGTATTTGCTTTGAGTGCAGTTGCCTTCTACTTGCAATTTAAAACCTTAGTTTGGATGCGATGTTCATACTCATAATTTATGGAAAATTTGAACTCCAGTCTCCATATCCACTGGAAGATTCATTGATAATGTGATTGACTTGAGACATCACCAAACTGTACATATTGATGTGTTATACGTCTTTCTGACCTTACTAGCTTTGCATTAAAGAATTTTCTTTTAGCTGTTTAATGAGGCACACCAACCTACATTAATGCCATATACCCCAAACAGCCCATGTATAAATGTGAGAATTAAATGGGTAGCCTGTGTCCTGAAAGAATCAGCATGATCAATTCTGTCTCTAAGTAGTTGCAAAAATTAAAACTACTCGACAGCAAAACTTTTGGTTTCTTGGCGGAGCTTATTAATGAGAGTTGATTTCTTAACACGTCTGATTAATTGATATTAATCAATTAATTATGTCTTCTGGTCGGCCCACCTTGTGATGTGAAATGTGGTTGTGAGCTCAGCAGATGATTGTATAGTTGAAGTTTGGACTTTTCTAGAGGTATTTAGACCTGCCAGAGAGAAAGAAAGAAGTTATATTACACATCACCAAAATTTTTGCCTTTCATGGTTTTATTCAACTAAATCCACGGCTAGTTGTGATTTAATGATTAATGCCAAACATGCCAACCAATAGATCTCAAATTTGACTTTTGTCAAGACATTTGGTGAGATTAAATCTATGCCAACATGATATTCTACATGTCATAATTATCTGAATTGAATGCACACTCCTTAAACACAGACTTAATGTTCCATAATGTGACTGTTGAGACATCATCGCTATTTTCCCATTTTTTCAAGCCAAAAAAAAAAAATTCAACTGGCTTTTGTTCACTGGTTTTTCAATTGATTATGTTATAAGAAACAATTAAGTTTTGTTGTCATTATGTAGGTAACTAACACATAATAATTTGTCATTGAAATCAATTGGATAGATGAAGCATATGGGGCCAATAACATCACTGGCATTGGCATTCAACAATTCTGATGACATCCTGTACTTTGCTTCCCTTGATAAAACAATAAAAGCTTGGAGAATATTAGACCTCAAATGCATTGAGACTATTCAAGCCCATTCGCAGCCAGTCAATTCCATTGTAGTATCAGACGATGGAGTACTCTTCACGGCCTCTGATGATACCACAGTGAGAGCTTGGCGGCGCAACTTTGGCAATGGAGACAGACCCCATTCTCTAACTATGACCTTACCTGCCAAGAACTCACTTGTAAAGACCTTGACACTTACTATAGATAATGGGGTCTTATATGGTGGTTGTAGTGACGGTTATATTCGCTATTGGCTTAGAGGCTGGTTCTCAAGCACATTACAATATGGTAGAACACTCCAAGGTCACACACATGCAGTCATGTGCTTAGCCAATGTGGCTAATTATGTGATCAGTGGCTCAGTTGACTCAACTTGCATGGTTTGGGCAAGAGAAGCTGATGGCCAGCACATATGCCCGGCAATTCTAGTTGGACACAGAGGGCCTATCAGATGTGTTGCTGCATTTTCAATGCAATTTGGGGAGGGTGATGAAGATGGTTGCACAATCTGCAGTGGGAGTCTTGATGGAGTGCTAAAGATGTGGCGCGTGACGCGGACCAACAAAGAAAGTGATCATCTATCGCAAACTGGTTGCGAGTATTTTAAGTTGCAATAGGGACATTAGTGTCCCTGCATTTGAACCTTAATATATTTTGCAGCAAATTTTATCCAGATAATCTGTGTTGTTGTAGTTAAATTGACCAAGTTTAGTAGTAAGATTAGTCTTTACAGTACATACTTCAACTGAAAATTGATCTGATCAAGACCCTTCAAATCATTCATTTTTCAATTGTAATAAGCATTTCTTTTATGATTACTTCTAAAATTTTCCTGATATTTTATATACAATTAGCTGCAACATGTAATTGAATTGATGACCTTAACAGAAATTCCTTCAACCTCAATGCTAAAAAGTTAAAGCTGTAAATGTTCAATGCATAAAAAATAATCTACACAAACTATTTGCTTCTGAAGTTTGCATGAAGAGAAACAAGAACCGCATACTATAAAACAGCAGCCTGCTAACTAGTTTAAGATAGGTTAAAATGTTGAGCAACAGAACAGGCCTCCCCTGTTAACACCACAAACCTGCTTTCTGGTGCCAAAGCTCTTGCTGAGCAAATCCTATGTGCATGATGGACAACATGGCCTGTCCTTCCTGTAGTCAGTTCCAACCCACTACCCCAATCCTCCCCCTGCCAGCACTGTGGTTGAGCCTCCCTCATCAACCGGTGAATCGCATAACAAAGTATCCTTAAACATATTAATATAGCTATAATCGCCAAAGCTGTTACGATATAATCTTTGATGCTATGTTTGCATTCAAACAGAAATCCTAGGCACAACATGGCTATAAGCATGTAACAAAGGTCTCATCATTTAAAAAACATTTTGGATTTAGGACATCAATATGTTTTTTCTTCTTAGATTCTTTGCTTAGGTGAAGCGGAAATGGTTTAAACTCTATAGAAGGTTTCTTGGTGTATTCGTGCCTTGAATTGTTTTGCTTGATCACTTGTATTTCAAGTTTGGTTTGAAGGGATTTACTGTAAAGAATTAAAGACGATCAAAGTAAGAGCCTCTTCTTTTTTCAGAATGGCTCACAGCCTCACAATGAATTGTCAGTGGGCTTGTAGGTACTTTATTACTTTTTTTGCCTAGATTCTCAAGAACCAAACAAGAAAAAAGGTAAACTATCTCATGACTTCTCCACATTTGGTTTGCCATTCCAATATGGGTGGGGACTGAGGGGTGATTATCTCAGATTTTGAGTGAACATTTCACACTTTAAGGTGGTAAATACCTCCATTTTTAAAGCAGTTAAAACATGATGTACCCAAAGAAAAAAAAAAGCAGGTAGAACATTCATGAAACAATAATTGTTTGGTAGAAATTGAATTACAATATAAATTGTGTCTAAATGTAATCAAGAAAAAATTGTTTTAGAAAACGGTAGGAATTAGGAAGTTTTTGCATACACTAAAAATTGATCTTTGAGACTTAATTTGGCTAGCACTCTAAAAAAACAAATTATAGTTTATTTGGTCCATAATCTAGTTCTTCAATTTTTTTTCTTGCTTCATCGATTCTTAGGTTAAAATTTGAGAATATAATTGAGCAGAATAAAAATTTAAGAGCAAAGTATTTTAAAAAAATATCTTGTTTTTAATATGCTAGCCATTCTCTAAAAGAAGTTCTCTTTAGGAAACCCTTGTTTGTTTCCCAGGAAAATTTACAAAGAGAAAAATGAAAAACTATTTCTCCATTGTAATTTTCTTTCTCTCCATTTGATTTTTGTTTAGTTTTTATGTGAGTTCTATTTAAAGCAATTATCTTTATAGCTATATATAGATAGATAGATAGTCAAGTTACAGCTTATACTAGCACTATTCTGCTTCATTTATTGTTTTCCTTTTTGTTTGGAACTTTTGAGAGAAATAATAAGCACTTGTTTAATTTATAAGTAATTATAATTTTTTTTATATGATTGTGAAGTAACTGACATATTTGCTTCAAGTGCTTTTGTTGCTCTTAGTTGTTGTCGAGTAAAGTTTACTAGCCCAGTCAGGCATAAAGTGCAAAGTTAGGGAAATTTGTAAATTTGGAGCATTGCATAAGCTTTTGCAACTTATTTTTATGTATCTAACTCCAGTGCAATGTTTGTCAAAAATACAAGACTTTTATATTTGTTGAATCTAGAGAAGAGCAAAAAATACGCAACTTGATCATTGTTTTTACAAAAATAAATGGAGGCCAATGTCTACGCAAGCAAGTTCAATTGAAGGTTTCAGGTTGTTTTGCTTCTTCCGAGCCTTAATCTAAATGCTTGAAATCACTTCCCCTTTTGTTATTTTTGCGATCAATATAAAGTGGTACTCAGTCGCACTATATAGCGAACATAGGCAGATAGGAAAATAAGACACATAGTGAACAAACTCATTTGCGTTAGTTTTACAGTGTCACTTTTTGAATATGCTTTATTACTTTTCCTTACCTTTCTCAGAAATCATTATTGATAAATCTGCTAAAGCTGGCCTTGTTCTCGAGAAATATGCAAAGATAAATTGAAGGTGATTATTTTTTTTGATAAAAAAAATATTACAAATATACTAATAATTGTAAATTGAGGTTGGATGGAACCCAATACTGAATTTTAGTATAAATCTTGTTTTATTTAGAAGTATAATAACAAGAGAATTCGAATTTTGATTAATATGAAATAAGTATACTAAATTACCACTAAACTATTATTTCAGATGATGGATCGTGGTATAATCACATTTTCACACAACCATCAATATGTTATGCTTTCGCCTTTGGGGTTCCATGGGTTCTCAGAATTGTTTACACCTCCGAACTTCAGCTTTGTAACAGTATGTCTTCCTTTAGACCTTTTAGCCTTAGGTTTAAGGTAGTTCCAGCTGCAAAAATTTGAAGTTCTCTGTCACTTCATAATTGATAACCAATCTCATAGGCAGATGTTGGGCTAGATACCATGAGATGGACAAACGGGGAGAGGGTAGAGATGGTCCCCAACATTAGCCCTCCGACAAGTTTTCTTTTTTGGAGTGTTTGGTATGTTCATAGATCAAGGTTGATACTTTTGTGAACGAGTTTTAATGATGACCCGAGGGATGGAGATAACTTGGGCTTCAAAAGAAGGGGCTAGGTCCGATAGGCAACATTCGGGTTTTAACATGGGCTTGAGAATTTTTGCTGGAGCATCCAGTAGGCCCATGAACTAGCACCTAGTCCGTAGGGCAGTGAGATCTGGTCAACAGATGGGCTTTGGAAGCCTTTTAGGCCCAATAAGTTACTGGGCCCAATCCTTATCAATGATCTTGGGGGAAAATAGATGGAACTAAACTGGGGCCTTAGCTACTGTCATTTTCTATGTGAAATATTTGTGTCTGTTACTGGTATCTTTGGTTTTATGCTTTTCATGTTCTTTTTCTACTAATGTGAATATACATGGTTTTATGCTTTTCTACTAATGTGAATACAGGTAAACCTGAAGTTAGCTGACCAAATTCACTATGGTGTTTCCTATACGTTTTTTTTGCTCTCTACTCATTATTGCATGTACCAATTGGTGTCTGAACAGTAGTAATGTTTAGGGTTTGTCCCTGAACCGCATTTGCATGCCACAGTGATGAATGTAAGAGGTAGGAAAGGGTATTAGTGTTGTTTCCTGCTCCTTCTGTTTGGCTCCTGCTATTAATTTATTTGATGTTTTTTGCCTTCACATCTGACCAATTAAGTACATTGATTTCTTGTATTGTATTATTGGTATTACATCAATATTACAATTTTCATGGATTTTCTCTTTTCAGAGAGACTATCTTTTTGATTCAAATTTGTGATTTCTTTTAAGTCACAATAGAATAATTTTATTATTTCACCAAAACTTGCTCTAGAAAACATCCATACGTATTGGTCCCATGAATAGTTAGGGTATGATTTGGTTTGAGTCACAACATGTGACAACTCAGAATATTTGCCTGTGACCTTAGAAATAAAACAACATGTCAAGACTACAATTCTTTCATGTCTGGCTATGGATATATGCCAGCTAATCGTACTGCCACACAATGTCTATAGATATTGTTATTTATTATTACTATTTTCATTAATTATTGTATATGCATTATTCCTCAAAAACTTACAAAACAAGGAATCACTAATGTTTGCGGGTTCCAGTACATTTGTGGTTACCCCTTGAAAAAGAAACACAAATCCCCTCATTTATGGGGGAAAAAAAGAAAGAAAGAAGAAAAGTCGATTTTATACACCTTTGCAATTGAGAATTTGAACTTCCGAATTGGATAATGGATATTCTAGGATTTATTAAATGGGGAAAGAGAGTCCGTGGATTAAGGTTTTCTAACTTATGGTCTAACCGGTTTCCTTTCCACCCAAAAAAAAAAAAAAGAAAAAAGAAATTCAAGAGCATACTTTCAGCTTATCTCCCCCCCCCCCCCACCCAGGAGAAAAGAAAAAAGATTTGAGGATGTTGGCAAAACATGATATGTTACATATGAAAACATTCATTTGAAAAAAGTTACTTGAGGTCCTTCCTAATCCCAAACATGAATAGTACTTTAGTCTGAAATAACAGTAAAACTATATGGTCAATTATATATGTTATAGAGGTGGATTTACATAGAACATTTTATTACTATCGGTTGTGTTTTTTTAGTCTTCAATGGATGACACAATTGATGAATACTACAAATATGCATTAAATAGTCATAAACTGAAATTTAAGCGTGTTTAGGATTCATCAAATTGACTGTATTTGTGTGATCAAGATCATAATATTAGTCGCTTTCGATGCTTAAACATGATGATCTACATGCTATTATTAGTATTTGCCCATCCAATTCTTATGCAGGTTAATGCTCTCACTGTGACATCGGTGGCAACCTGCTGGAGATGACGAAAAATCATATATGTTCTTGTCACATGATTCAGAGTGTGCTTAATCTTACATATTAAATTTTTTAGCTTTGACAATAATATTTAATGCATTCGTTAAGCTCAGTAAACAAATGAATTGATGTCAAGCATATGCTTGAGCATGACTACATAGTTCAGAACAACTGGCCAATTTCCTAATCCATTGTTTAATATAGCCTTACCCCTTTTTTTTTCCACCCCCCGAGGCTCTTCTTTTTGTCCCTCCCCCTTTTACTAAACAAAAACACAACTTTTACACTGGTTTTCAAAAGTTAATTAAGATTTATTTGGCAAGTAGTAATCCCCCTGGATTAGTGGATCATGGAGACACACCGTGTGATGTTTGCAACTTATTCCCCCATTTAAAAAAAAAAAAAGTAATCTTTTGATTAACTTTTGGCAAAAGACATACTCCAGCTCCTAATTTGGCAAACTTTGCCATATCATTGAAGCCATGATGTGTCCAAATTAGAGAATGAAATATATTATAGAAAATTGTTATTTACAAGCTTCATAAATGCTAAAATTGCTGCCTTAGGTAACTAAGATGAGGGTCGTACATGTTGGAATGTAAATAGCAAATACCTATAGAAGATCTACACAGTCATTCTAACATTTTAAGAATAAGTTTATTATACAAGTTAATATTTATTTATCCAATCATATCTAACAATTTATCTTTTTTTTTTAAAATTTCAATCATTCAATAACTTATATCATTTTTTTACTATTAAAATATTACTACCAAACATTTCACTTCAATAATATATTTTTTTAAGAACAACAACAAAATCTAGTGATAGAATTAATTATTTGAAATTTTAATTTCAAGTACAAGATTTCAAATGCTAGTTCTTACGAATAAAAAAGAACAAAATATTCTTGTACTATTTATGCATTAATTTATTGTTTTATGATGAATACAAAAGAATAAATATATCTTGTGCGACACCTACGATAGGTCATAACTAATCATATATCATCAATGATGCAACCCTATTTTATTACTATTGATAACAATTTATTGCTAGTTTACCATATGTAATACGTGACATCTTGTGATGTTGTAAATACATGGCTCAATTGAAGTACACACAAATCTAAATGAAAGATTGTATTAAACTAAGAAACTTAAACATGTTTTTCGCCTCATCTTTAAAATGATTATTGTACGACAAATACAATGATTAAACAGCCATCAATTATACTGTATGTGGACACCTTGCCAATTTCTGCAAGGAATTGTGCCCATTAGCATTCGAGAATTTGCCATAGGACAGAAGAATCACAAGATGGGATATCCGAAATCCCTTTTCCTACAAGCAAAAAGGAAAAATAAGATGATTATCCCAACATGGAACACAAGAAAAGTTAGTGAAACAAAACAAACATCAACAAGAACTTTTTCTTGGAGAGGAATATTACATAACTCACGTACAAGAAATCTTGCATAGAGATTCCTTTTTTTCTTCTTTTTTTCATTTGAAAAAGTGCATTGTAAAAATATTAGTCAATGTTGTTGTGAGTTTAGGTCAAAAGTTACTGATTCATGTCGGGGTACACCAATTATCGAATTCAAAACCGAGCAACTACACTAAAGCTCAACAACTAGCTTTTGTGAGGAATGATCATAACCTAAAGAATTTAAATTTAAAAGTATGTGAAACACATCGACTAACTACAAAATTTTCAAGTTCCTTTCAATTCTTTTCATTGGCCGACCATCTCATAAAAATAACCAAAACCAAATTTGCTGATGGGATATAATAATTGATCAAACCGAAACAATTATAATAAGTTAAACGCCACGATATACAATTGATAAAAAAAAATAAAAACACCACTATATGCAAAAAGCAACTCCATCAAACTTATCTGCTCATTTTTCAAATCCTACAAATTTCATAGCCCATTTTGGAACATGGTCGGTGGAATGTGTGGCCAAAGTTAGTCATGTCCCCATCACCTCTCTTTTTCTTTAATCATCACTGTTTCTCTCACGCATGGCCCCCATCACCAAACGCACCTCCCTCTCTCTCTCTCTCTCTCTCTCTCTCTCTCTCTCATGGAGAGGTTTGGTCACATGGAAGAGTCATTGATGTGGATCCAGACAGTTCCATTAGGAGCATCCAGACAGGTCCAATAAAGATAGCCATTGACAGCTTGGACATGCTGAGAAACCTATTTGGACATGCATGGAATTATTGCAAACATTCAATATTCCTTTTACCCTTTCAACATTATACGTACACTATACAGGTATACACTCTAGAAGATGGGACTTGCCCACAAGTTGATCTTAAGCTAAAATATGTTTATTTAAATCCTATAAATGTGAGTACAAAATAATTCCCAATTTTATAATGTCATACGCTAATTAACAAAACAATAATGGGTCCGATCTTACATGTACTAAAGTTGAGAGCTGCTCACACACACAAACATGTATAAAAATGCCAGTTTATTTGTGACTTTCACCATGAAATAAGCTTGCTCTTACATGAAGGCGGACCCTTGTACAAGTATATGTTTCCACACACATAATATGGTAGTTAACTAATGACATCGATTTAACTTATAGAAAAAGTTGGTTTCCTCAATTTATTTTTTTCCAAGAAAATTTTTTGTTTAGGTTTATAGAAATCGACATTTAGGCTTTATGATTTAAACTAAAACTCATTAAAATTAAAATTTGTTTAGAATAACATCCATTCAAATTTAAATTTTATATAGTTTTATTCAGAATATAATTCGGTATATCTAATCGTTCTTTAAAACCTAACCTACTGTGACCTGACCTCATATAGTCACATTATACTCACATTCTTTTATGTCCTAAACTGCAGTATATATATGTGACTCCATAAAGGCAATTCTGCTATCTGAACTTCTCTTCATCCTTATCCACACTTATTTTCTTTACTCCATTAACTCCTTCACTTGAGCTATTTCTTCTCTGCAAAATGGCCAAAATTGCTTTCGGTCGCTTTGATGATTCATTTAGTTTAGGATCTTTCAAAGCCTATCTTGCTGAGTTTATTTCCACTTTGCTCTTCGTCTTTGCCGGTGTTGGTTCAGCCATTGCTTACAGTTAGTTCTCTTCCATATAATAACACCAATTTTGAGCCCCCTTTTCAACTGGATCATAATTAAGCTAAAAATTGCAACTTTATTTTAATATCTTGTTACTCAACTAAGTAGATTACTGTTGTAGATTCGTATTTGAGTTAAGATTTCACACAATTATTCACGCTCTTGGGTGAATAATTTCCAGATATAGTATAGAGACTTTATAGTTAACTATGCAATTATTCCATATTGAAATATATTTACTATGAAGGGTAAATCTTAGCATAAAGAAAAGGAAATTCTATTGTGATGCTGATGGTCACAAGTTACGAAGACTACTGGAAGCATAGTTAATATAGAAATTGATAGTTTATAAGTAAAATTTTAGATCAACTTTCCTCCTTCATTATTCATAAAGTGTATATATAGTTTATTAATTAGCTTGAACATGTAATTACAAGTGAGGTTAAATAATTGTTTTTCCCTTCCTTTTTTTTTTTTTTTTTTGTTTGGTTCTTGTGCAGATAAGCTGACGGCAAATGCAGCCCTTGATCCTACCGGGCTAGTAGCAATTGCTATTTGCCATGGATTTGCTCTCTTTGTTGCGGTCGCCGTCGGAGCCAATATCTCCGGCGGCCATGTCAACCCAGCTGTCACCTTTGGCTTGGCCCTTGGTGGCCAAATCACCATCCTCACTGGTATCTTCTATTGGATTGCCCAGCTTCTTGGCTCCATTGTTGCATGCTTCCTTCTCAAAGTTGTCACCGGAGGCTTGGTAGGTTTTTTTTTTTTTTTTGGTCTAATGCCTTTCCTGACCTCCCAATATTAAAAATGTTCATGCATAATGGAAGGACATCTTTGTCATTTATTATCTTCCTTTTTCAATTTCAAGTTATAGAAATTTATTTTTTGTTAATTAATTTAATTTGCGTACATAATTATCATGTTTGTACTTATAATAATCAAATGCCATGCAATACCCTTACATATAATTAGAGTTATGTTATATAACTAGAGGATCTAACTAGAAGTCAGAATGATGCCATGTTTATATTATTTTGGCTTGATTCTAATTTAATCTTTTGACTAAGTATCTTTTCTCATATAATTATCAAGTGCTATTATGCTACCTATATGAAGATTTTTTTTTTCTCTAGCTAGGGAACTTTGATAGTCTTAATTCAATTATTGTTGCTTCTTGTGCAGTCGACCCCAACCCACAGTCTGGCAGCCGGAGTGGGAGCCATTGAAGGAGTGGTCATGGAGATAATCATCACATTTGCCTTGGTTTACACTGTCTATGCAACTGCAGCTGACCCCAAGAAGGGATCACTGGGCACCATCGCTCCCATTGCCATAGGCTTCATTGTTGGTGCCAATATCTTGGCCGCAGGCCCGTTCTCCGGCGGATCGATGAACCCGGCTCGCTCGTTTGGGCCTGCCGTCGCTAGCGGCAACTTTGCCGACAACTGGATCTACTGGGTTGGGCCTCTCATTGGTGGTGGGCTAGCAGGGCTCATTTATGGAAACTTGTACATTAGTTCTGACCATACACCCTTGTCCAGTGAGTACTAAATTGTGAAGATCAATTATTGTGTGTGTTCCTCATCTTTGTTGGCCATTGTCTATAATAAAAGAAAGGGAAGCAGACGTGCTCTTCTTTCTTTTCTTTCACTTTTCTTCTTTGGGTTCCTTTTTGCTGGCCTTTTTTCCCCAACCTATCGGATGTGTAAAGTCTCGTGATCAATTCATGGTTGCTTTTAGAGAATTGAGTAAGTTGATCATCAGCCACCAATTTATCTTGCAATTTTCAATTGATTTTACCAGTGAGTAATGCTAATTTACAAGTGTAAATTTGAATGGTCCAAGCCTTCATAAAGCATAAAATTACCAATTGATGGTTAGTGAAAGAAAACATGAGTGACAAAATATGAGCATGCTTAGAAATTTTTCAAATAAAATTTAGAATTTCAATATGTGAGAATGTGTTAAGAATATATAAATAAATACAAAGTTCATCTGATAATATTTAATAATTTATTTTTTTTATTTTTTTTATTTAATTATTTAATAACTCATATTACTTTAATACTGTTTAAGTTACACATACCAAATATTTCCCTAAAATTTCTAAGCTATATTTGCTTGTCATGGAAAATGGAACAAGCTGATATTCCCAAGAATGCAACCAAGAGAATATGGACAATTGTAAGAGAAAACAATTGAATATTACCCACATGATGTGCTGTCATTTCCAACTCATATTGGTGATCGCATGTTAATTGCCAGAACGAATAATGGCATCACTTATGCGACAACAGGCTACATGCCAATTTGTCTATTAATATTAAAATTTGAATTCTAGTTGCTGAAACTAAGAGTCAAGTATCTATGAAAAATGTAAACCACAATAACCATCGTGTTGAAGGTGTGAGACCACAACTGAGTTGAGTGTCTTATAGAGATATAATGAAATTGTCAGGTTGCGTCTAATAATGCTAAGCGAAAAAACCTAATCCTGCTTGATGCCAACATACAATAGTGCAGGCTGACTTGAACTCTTAACATGAAGATTATAAAGAAAAAGTTTGAGTTTAACTGAAAAAGTTAGAGTAGTATGTCACACTATATAAATAAGAATTAGAACTCTCACACATGTCTCACCTATCACCTCTAAAAGATAAAAAATAAAATAAAATAAAGAATTTTTGAATTTTTTTTGTCTTAAGGAATAGTTCGTGGTGCGCTCAAAAGAGAGAGCGGTATAAGTAAGGTTAAGCCCAACCATCAATTCTCAACTTTTGAGTTGATGTAGTCCATTGTAGGATAATGCTCTTTAGCAGTGGTATGGGCCTTAGCCCGTTCAATACTCATTTGCTTCTTTCAAGTCAATGTGGCCTCACGCACCATACAGGAACCTGTACTTCATTGGCTGCTGGGCGATGGGGAGTGCACCCAGGCCTCGATTAGGCTTGGCAATGTGGGTATAAAAGGCTTTGGCTGGAGGTGGACTCTAAAGTGGTCCTTGATGGTTTGCAAAAGGGTACAGCTGCTATGGAAAAAAAAAAATAAATAAATAAATAATTAAACATTTACTCAACTGGTTGAGGGAATTGTCTTTCAATCCGTAGGTGGAGAGTTTAAATCCTACCAAACCTCACTTTTCCCTTCTCAAATGTCTAATAGGACTCTTTATAAAAATAAAAAAAAAAGTACAGCTACTAGTCATTCTCAAAGTAATCTATTGCGTGGGTGTCTGGATTTGTTACGGAGAAGGTAGAGCATTCGGGTAACTCATGCTTACAGGGGGACAAATCAAGTTGCCGATTGGCTAGCTCAATATGCATTTTCCCGGTTTATGCGCTGAACGATCCTTCTGTAGGGGTGCTCCCTTTGGTCCAGCAGGATGTAGTGGATATCAAATGGCCTAAACGCCTGGTTCTGTAGGCTAATTCAGGCTTAGTGCCATCCTATACATCAAATTAAAAAAAAAAAAAAAAAAGTAGCCTGACGCTAGATAAAAGGTTTGTTTTTTTTTTTTACAATAAAGTACTAATTTTTATTAATTTTAGATGTCCGAAAAGAACAAAAATAAAAAATTACAAGAGAGATTATACATTTAGTTAATAAGACATATTATCTTTAGATTGTTTTGTAATTCAATCAACAATTTTGTTAATATTTATAAGGATACATACCACGTCACAATAAGAAAAAGATGACAAAGAGGCGTTTGATGTCTGCCAGCAAAGATGAAAGGTTTGCGTGCTGGCATTGGGGTCTGCTGATCGCATTAGTATTAGTTCCATAGATCAGTCAATTAATCTGACCAATTTTTTAAAAAATTGTTACATAGATAACATAAAATTTCAAATTTATAATGTTATCTCTCCTTTAATCAACTACTTAAAAAAAAAAAAAGCACGTAGATTCGGACACGTTAAATATGCAAACAAGTACAAATTCAATATATGTTATTGATACGTAGTTACAATTACAATTATTATTATTTTATTTGAAAGATTAAATGTAAATACTAAATAATGGGATTTGGTGTCAAGAATGTAATAATATTAGTCTTCTCTCGTTATGTTTTATATAATACTAGACTAATTTATTTTATATTATCTTACTTTATACTATACATTAAATGCATCCATAATTAACTTAACGTTAAGGGTTAATTTTAAATTATATGAGTTGAACGCACGGTGCAATAGGTATGAAATGTCCTATTAACAATCATCGTATTATATATTACAATTAAATTACAACTATAAATATTATTTTTGTAATTTGCACGCTAAATGTATATACTAAATGGTGAGATTCGGTCTATAAATATTATTTTTGTAATTGGCACACTAAATATGAATACTAATTAGCGAGATTCGGTCTGTAAATATTATTTTTGTTATTGGCACACTAAATACTGAGATTCGGTCTACAAATATTATTTTTGTAGTTGGCACACTAAATGTAAATACTAAACAGTGAGATTCCGCGTTGAGAATGAAATAATACCCTTAGTTAACCTGATACTAGGACTATCGGACCTAATTTTAAGTTGTCTGAGTTGAGCCCCCGATACAGGGAAATGCAGAATGCCGCGCTTCAAATTTGGTGCGTTAGGAATCCCAGGTGAAAAATGAGGTTCGAGTGATATTAAAATTTAGTAGTACAGTTAAATATACACAAATTTTATTAATTAATAAACGGTTTAAGTAACATTTTTTTGGGTTCAAGATTTGTTCTCACCTTAGTTTAATATAGATAATCTAAATTAGACATTGTTACATGGGTAGACATTGGTGAGTAAACATTGGTGAGTAAACTGCATCTACATGCGCCTGATTTGTATAATTGTGAATATTTTTTATGCAAACGTAATTAAAAAATGTAAAATAAAAAAATAGTAATATTTTTTTATATTATTTTTTATTATTACAGTTATATAAAAAATATTCATAACTGTACAAATTAGACGTATATAAATACAGTCTGCCCACCAATATTTGTTCACCAACTTTTTCTGATCTAAATTATATAACAACCATAAATTTTCACAATATTTTCTGATAAATCTGTAAATTACTGCTCCTCCTTATTTATTACAAGACCAAAAAAAGAATGACGAAAAATTGTAATAAGGGCAGTTTGGCAGAAAATCCGAATGCTGGTCGGCAGTTTGAATACCCCGTAGTTCCAGAAGGAATTAGCCACCACCAGAACAAACCCCTGCTAAAACCCCTACAAATGCCACAAGTTTCAAGTCTCCGCCTCCTCCTCTTCTCTCCCCTAAAACCCTCTTTCCCACACCCGCTCTCCTTCTCCAAGCCCAGATCCTATTCTCTCCTCACCACAGTCTCTTCTTCTTCCTCCTCTAAACGACACCGTTCTGCACAACCCAATCACCGGCTTCTCAGTTTCAGAAACAGAAGCAATAGCAGTACTGCCAGAGAGATCAGAAAGAGCAGTAGAGAGAAGGATAAGGATAGAGATAAAGTGGGTTTAATGGAGGAGAGTGGAAGTGAGAATGCTGAAGTGAGGTTTAATAAAAGAAGGGCTGAGGGCAAGGATAAGAATGCAATAACCAAAAGGAATTTACAGCTCAAAGTCAGGAAACTCAATCCTACTAATACAATCTCTTATGTTCAGGTACTGGGATTTATTTATCTTGTATTTTTCTGAACTGGGTATGTTTTGGTTCTTGGATTTGAGATGTGTAGGTGGAGTATTGGATTTCAGAAGAAGAAGAGGGTATTGCATTGGCTTTTTTTTGTTTGATTTTTAGATGTGTAATTAACCAGTTGAATGAAGATAGAATCACTAATCATAGGTTGTGGAATGTGAAAAAGAATTACACGTATGCAGCTTTACCTTGTTTATAATAAAGAGTTTGTTTCCGACCTCCAGGTTACAATGGAGAACCTTCACCATTACGCGATCAGTCAATGTCACTACTTATAGATGCAGGGTTTTTTTTTGTTTTTTTTTTACGAATTTTGTTTCTTTGAATTAGTTATGATTGTTTGATTGATGGATAAGATGCTAGCTATCTGGGAAGTGGCATGTCTTTTGGTGCTGTAGTGGGGTTGTGCACGTTTGTTTCTGAGATTCTGTAAGTTGTAATTGGAAAGGTGGCTGGAAATTTGTAGCATTTGTGGGTTTGCGGGGATTTGGCAATTGTTAGTCGGCCAATAGCATTTGTTCATGTTTTTCTTTCTCTTTTTTAAGTTGACAACAATCGGAGAAGGCCCAATATTTTTTTTTTCTTTTGGCTCTATGGTTTTCATTCGTTATGTTGTAGGGATTTGAATAAGTTTTTTTGGTTAATTATTATTTTTGGTTTATTCAGTTTCTATTTTTGGTTTCAAATAGCCTAATAGAGATTCAGTGTTCATGTTTAAACCATAATTACGTTGAATCATAAGGTACCTAACAACATGCTAACATGTTCAACATAATGGGTTTATTGCTTTGGAGGTTTCAAGAATTGTGTACAGTGCACTTTTTGGGTTTTGGATTTTATAATTTGAAAGTATGGATTTTTGTTGAAGCTCAACTGTCAACTTGTTAAATCTATTTTTTTTATCCTTAATCAAAATGAACTGCATTTGGGCATAGCGCACATGACTCGTTGTTGGATTTCTGGAAACGTTCTTGTGGGTTATTTATATTGATTATTCTTATACTTCCTTTAGATTCTGGGGACTGGAATGGACACTCAGGATACTTCACCGTCAGTCTTGCTGTTCTTTGACAAGCAAAGATTTATTTTCAATGCCGGCGAGGTAGCTAGAATGTCAAAATATACTTTATGTTAATTATTGTATTTGTCGTCCAGAGGGTTTGGATAAATACCTACAGATTTATCATTCCTAAATTTACTATCATTTGCAGGGACTACAGCGATTTTGTACAGAGCATAAGATCAAGTTATCAAAGGTATGAAATATCTCAAAAAAGTTTTATTATGCGTCCAAAAGATATACATATTCAAGCATATGTGTGTATGGATCTTTCTTTTATAGATGTTAATTTATTTCTCATTTTTATTTGGTTTCAAGTTGTAAAGATTGTCTGATAGAGAAGGAATGCTAATCTCATAGATCTTTTCAGATAGATCACATATTTCTCTCTCGTGTCTGCTCTGAAACAGCGGGTGGAATTCCAGGTTTGTTTTCAATAGATGGGGATCAACCGTTATTAACCTTTGATCATTTTGCCCCTTAATTACTGAGTTCTTGCTTCAACAGGGTTGCTGTTGACTTTGGCCGGCATGGGAGAAGAAGGAATGTCAGTGAGTATCAACTGGAATTCTCACCTTTGACTCCATCAAGTGTAATTTGTAATCTATTTGTTAAGAAGTGGGCTGCTTGTCATTTAAAATCTAGTTCTGCTTCTGTAAAGGTCAAGCTATGGGGTCCTTCAGATCTGAAGTATTTGGTTGATGCAATGAAGTCTTTCATCCCACATGCTGCTATGATTCACACTCAGAGCTTTGGTTCTGATGCTGCTGCTTTGATGGAAGTCAATAGGTTTTCTGATCCAATTGTTATTTTAAGCAATGAGGTAGTCAAAATATCAGCCATTCTCCTGCGACCAAACTGCCTAGGAGGATCTATAGTAAAACCTGGTGATATATCCGTGGTATACCTTTGTGAATTGCCTGAAATTATGGGAAAGTTTGACCCGGCAAAAGCTAAGGCTCTAGGTCTGAAACCTGGGCCAAAATACAGTGAACTGCAATCGGGAAAGTCTGTGAAGTCGGACCACGAGGATATCATGGTGCGTTAAACATGAATGGAAGGGGGTAGAACTCTATGGTTCTCCTATGCTTATCTATACTGATGCTAGCTCTGCCTTCTGACGTGTAAATATATTTTTTTTGGCATTGTTTAGGTCCATCCATGTGATGTGATGGGTCCTTCTGTTCCCGGTCCCATTGTTCTCCTTGTTGACTGCCCAACAGATGATCATGCACAGGAATTGATGTCCATGCAATCTCTCAATAGTTACTATGCAGATTTTTTGGACAGCCCACCAGAGAATGTGAAGACTGTGACTTGTATCATTCATTTAAGTCCTGCTTCTGTATTAAGCAATCCCAATTACCAGAAATGGATGAAGACGTTTGGTTCAGCCCAGCATATTATGGCTGGGCATGAAATGTGAGTACGTTTTTAGCCTGAGGGAAGTATATTGTTTGTGTACTTGTTGCATCCGTTTGTCCCTTGCCCAGGCCTCATAGCATGGGAGTCTTGAGACGCCCTCCTTTTGTGTACTTGAGGTGTTCATGCTTTTTGCAGGAAGAATATGGAGATTCCTATCCTCAAATCCAGTGCAAGAGTTGCCGCACGACTTAATTACCTCTGCCCTCAGTTCTTCCCAGCACCTGGTTTTTGGTCCCAAAAGCATCTTAACAACTCAAGAGCAGCCTCCAGTCTATTAGTTGAGGTTTGCGTCGACATCCCCAGTTGAAATTCTGGATTCCTTGGAGTTTATGGAGCTCATATGAAAATGTTTGTGCTACCGAATTGTTAATTTTGTTTCCTTCAACCAGGATCCTGTCTCAATGTTTGATGTAGGTATATCTGCCGAAAATCTCCTTAAGGTACGAAAATTTTACATAATAATTTTATGTTTACAAGCGCAAATTGCTCCTCCTTTCCCTTTCCTGCTGTATCACGTGTTTCTAATCTTCATTACAATAGAGTGCCTTCCTGCATTTTCCCTAGTTCAAAACATCATTATGAAATTGCCATGTAAAGTGTCACTTGTTTATTCAAGTCTTAAAAAATTTGTGTCAGAAACTGCCATTTACTTCCTTTTCAAAGTTTTAAATTTGAGACACCTCGGTTCTCATCTGAAGCTCAATTCAGGATGAGAAATATAGTCCAAGTTTTCTTCTGCCAACTCTGAGTTTAGGCTTGAGAATTGAATTCCACTTATGAATTTTATTATCCTATTTTCTCCTCCTCAATCACACCTCCTCCCCCACCCCACCCGACCCCCCCCCCCCCCCCCCCCCCCCCCCCCCCCCCGGGGGGGGCGCAAACAAAATATTAAAAAACATTGAAGCCATCCATTCTCTCAAAGGAGACTTCTTTAGACTTCTGATACTTTCTATATGGTTTGTTTTCTATTCCCTATTTTTCTTAGATCATTTCTCATTGTTCATTATCATGACATCTTTATACCATCTGTATCAGAATATTGTATTATGCGATGCATCATGCTTCTGTCCTCTTTCAATTCTCCTTATTTATGAATAACATGGTTGCTTGTTATCTGAATGTTGAGCAGTTCACTTTGCGTCCTCATGCTCATCTTGGATTGGACAAATCCAATATTCCAAGTTCAATAGCTCCCTCAGGCGTCATTGATGACCTACTTGCGGAGATTCCAGAAATTAAAGATGCGGTCCGACAAGTTCACGGGTTTTGGCAAGGACCTGGTGAAACAAAAGGAAATGCAACTAATGTGCAATATAATAAGGGTGTTATTGAAGAGCCATGGTTTGAAGGGAATTCTCTTCCTAGTTGTTTGGAAGACGTAAGAAGAGATGACCTTGAGATTGTCCTTTTGGGAACTGGTTCATCCCAACCCTCTAAGTATAGAAATGTTAGTTCTGTCTATATTAACCTCTTCTCCAAAGGAGGTCTGCTCCTAGATTGTGGTGAAGGAACACTTGGACAACTGAAAAGAAGGTAACAACTTGAGATATTATATGATTAGATGTCACTGTCGTGATAGGTAATCCCATTTCTTTCTAACACAAGCTATTGATGGCTGGTTGGAACAGATATGGTGTGGAGGGTGCTGATAAAGCCGTGAAAAATCTGAGATGTATTTGGATTTCTCATATTCATGCTGATCACCATACAGGATTAGCAAGAATACTTGCTCTGCGACGTGATTTATTGAAGGGCTCATTCCATGAACCATTACTTGTTATGGGACCAAGGCAGCTTAAGAGGTTTCTTGATGCATATGAAAGACTTGAAGATTTGGACATGGAGTTCATCGATTGTAGGAGCACCACTGAGGCCTCATGGGATGCTTTTGACAGCAATGGTGAATCAAAGAAGGATCACTTGTCTCCAGGGAATTCAAGTGATAGTGGTGATAAAAACAAATCTGCCCTGAATACTGAAACAACATTATTTGCTAGAGGAAGGCCTATGCAGAGTTATTGGAAGAGACCCAGTGGTCCAATCGATGATGGCACAACTTTGCCACTTCTAAAGAGCTTGAAGAGAGTTCTCAGTGAAGCAGGCTTGGATGGTCTAATCAGTTTTCCTGTTGTCCATTGCCCGCAGGCTTTTGGTATTGTGTTGAAGGCAGCGGAGAGAATGAACAGTGTTGGAAAAGTCATACCAGGGTGGAAGCTTGTGTACTCAGGTGATACCAGACCCTGTCCGGAACTCATAGAAGCATCTCGTGATGCAACAGTTCTTATCCACGAGGCAAGTCATCAAACTTGATTCTAGTTAGTTGCTGTTTTTTCCAGTCCTTCATGCACAGTTTGATTCGAACTTAATGATATTATATCTAATAATCAACTACTTGACATCGATTTGTGATGCTTGCACGAGAACCATGGAGTTTTCGCTATTTGGGTTGAGCGATTGGATTCTGTTATCCCATTGTGACCAAATATCCTTCAATTCTTGTGGCCTGCTAAACGGGTTTCTGGAATTTGTTATGCAAATGGCTATTAGTCGAGTAATCTCAGACAGCATAAGGTGTAACACAAATGCTTTGCACAAAAGAGGTCAGAATGGCTATGATTGACCTGTTGTTCATGGTGTTTCAGGCAACTTTTGAGGATGACTTGGTTGAGGAAGCCATAGCCAGAAACCACAGCACAACAAAAGAAGCCATTGAAGTAGGAAACTCGGCGTGCGCATACCGTATCATCCTTACCCATTTCAGTCAAAGATACCCAAAAATTCCTGTTTTTGATGATACCCACATGCATAAGACATGCATTGCTTTTGACCTGATGAGTGTTAACATTGCAGATTTGCCTGTTCTTCCTAGAGTGCTTCCATACCTTAAACTGCTTTTTAAGAATGAGATGTCAGTGGACGAATTGGATGATGTATTGGGTGCTGTGAGTGCAGTCTCTTAATACATATATTATTATTGTGAGATTTTTTTTTTTTTTTTGGTCTATTAGTTAGCAAATGACTTATTAATATTGTATAATAACTATTTGAGAGAATTTTTGTTAAAATGGGTACTAAATATTCTTTTATTAATAAGATGGGGCGAAAAATTACACCAAAATTTTACGGAAAGAATATTCTAGGCTGTAATATTTAAGTTTTTTGTTTTACATTTTATTTTTGCAAAAATATAGGCACCAAAATGAGAGTGCGTTTTTCAAAGGATGATGTATTTTGTTGGAGGGATAATATATTTTGGTTTTTTCAAATAACGAACATTTTACATTTTTTAGAGGTAGATGTATTATGTTTTACATTCTCTAAAAAATGTAAAAAAATGATATAACTGTACAAGTTAGCATCTCCTACTTACAGTTTATTGAATTAAGATTCATTAAAAAAAAATATCATACAAAAAGTCTAATAACTTGACTCACATCTACTATTCAATTGTCTATTTACAGCATTAAAGTTGATCATTGTATCATGCATATGGATATTATAATTTTTTTGATATGTAAAGGAGGACAGCGTCGATGCGGAAGAGTGGAGGATAAGGGAGGGGGCAGCACTGTCATATGAGTTGCTAAAGACCTACGATAATGGATAACAAGTTACAAGTTCGAGCAAACGATATTTATATAATAAAAAAACACAAGATAGCAATAGCATCTGAATTTCCTTTTTTTTTTTTTTTTTTTTTGTAATTCCCTCGCTCCCTAAAACTTTCATAGTGTATTTAAATTGATAGAAAATTGTGAGAAAGAAAATAAATAAAAAAATAATATAATAATAATAATATTATAATTAATAAAAAGTTATGAGAAAGAAAATAATTAAAAAGTTGTAAAAAATAAATAAATAATAATTTGTAAGAAAAAAGTAAAATTAATTATTTAAATTGATAAAAAATGAATGAAAAAAATATATAAAAAAATAATATGATTATAATGATATTTGTTAACTTTAATTTTCCTTTCTTTTTCTTTTCTTTTTCTTTTCTATCGTTGCCAAATGAATGGTCAGTTTTCTCCTTTAAGAATTAGTGTCTCCCATTGTTGGCATTGGAAGCTCTCTAACCACCAACATTAGATCTAGGTAGAGTCCACAAATGGTCCTTCCGACATTAGATTTGGGTTCCCCTTCGGTCAAGCTTCATTTTTGTCGCTTCAGATGCTTGTTCTACTGTTGTTTTTGTCATTGTCACGACCGTAGACAACGCTATCGGAGCAGGTTCTGCCAGCGTCGTCGTACCGATCGCCACTGATACTACTGTAGCAGGTTCTATGGTTGTTGAAATGGCCATCGATGCCGCTCCACCTGCGTCCGCCTCTACCTCTGACGCCATTGCCTTCGCCTCAGTTGTCCCTATCCTTGCCGCCATCCTCCTCCTTTGGTGAGCCGTTGTGGTCGTCGCCGTTGCCACCACCCAGGATCTCTGTTGTCTCCTTTGTAGCTTTTTGGAATGTATTTTGTTATCTGTGATCCATATGGGTGTTCTGTTGTAGTGTGTCTATAGTTTATATTTTAGTTTATCGTGTTCTATTTGTGTGTTAGTGCTTTATTGTTTATTATTGTAGCTTAACACTATGAGAAATTATTGTCGGACATATTCAGACGATTTCTATCGTAGATACGTTGAAAACAGTGCGTATTGCTGTACGCAATTTTATCTAAACGAGTTAAATTTGTCTAAGACTTTAGTTTTAGGTAAGTTTAGTCTGAATTTGGTTTCTTTCCTTATAAGGAAAATTTGTCAAAATGAGTCTCGTTTCTAATTAAGTAATGATCATTAGAACTATATTAGTTATAAGCTTTTGCTAATTTTTATTTCTACTTTATGTAGATTTTTTTAGTACTTTCGCTTTGAGTCTATATATAAATTTGAATATTAAAACAATGTTTCCATTTAATCCAAAAAAAAATTATATAATAAAGAGTCCCCCAAGATAATTATATAATAAAGAAGAAAAAATATTTTCTTAAAAAAGAAAATCATCCCCATCTCCCATTTATTTTTTTTTTATTGGCTTTTTCGACTCCTCACCTTTTCTGGCACTTACTAGTTTCTCTTTTTTTTTAGTTAATAAAATAAATAAGTAAGAGTGATACTATATAACTTTGTGAATAAGAATTATATGAATTCATTGCCATCAAGTAAATCAGGGCATTAGTGTTGGGCCTGCGAGAGAGTAAATTCTAAAATTTCAACTAACACACTTGAATTTCAGACTTTATAATCAATACATTCCACACTTATTATTAAAACATAATATTCAGAGATTCTAGTTATTTTTTTGCCAATGGGCTCCGAGAGAAATCTTTAACTTGAGGCTTTTAATATTTTTTTTGATCCACAACTTGAGGCTTTTAATTTTGAAGGTGATTTCGGTAGCAATACGAGTTTCTCATGGTTAGTTGTTGCAAACTTTCGGCCCCATTTAAAACGTGGGATAGCTCGAATCCCAAAGGCAAATAAATCCACACATTAAAAAAAATTGATTAACCACATAAATTAAAAACCAAAAAAAAAAATTAGACAAGTGCTAACGTGCGCGGGGGGCGGCGCAGACCAAGCAGCCAAAGACAAAAAGAACCCACACACGTCGGTGACTCACCCGCTCATCAGCTCCCATCTCGCGTCCTCGCTGTCATCGTTTCTTTATTTTCTCTCCCTCTCTCTTTCCTCTTCTTTTCGCTTTTAACCATTTCGATCGATCCCCCAATTCTCTCTCTAGAAACCCTTATTCTGCACCGATATAGGTTTCCAGACACCGACCGTGACCCGAATCGGACCCGATTTGTTTTCGTTAAAACTAATCGGCGGCGGCGTCGGCGGTGGTGGTGAAGGAGATGGATTCGAGCAGGAGAGCAGTGGAGTCGTACTGGCGATCGAGGATGATCGACGCGGCGACGGCCGACGAGGACAAGGTGGCGCCGGTGTACAAGCTGGAGGAGATTTGCGAGCTCTTGAGGTCATCTCACGTCAGCATCGTCAAGGAAGTTTCCGACTTCATCCTCAAGCGCCTCGATCACAAGAGCCCCATCGTCAAGCAGAAGGTCCATTCTGTGTTCTTTGCTTTTGATTATATATATATATATATATTTTGTTGTAATTCTTTGTTAGCGAATAATTAGCAATTAGCTCTGATACCGCTGTTAGCGAATCGTTAGTATTATTAATCAATCAATCAAAAGTTTACACTAATAACACGAAATAGTCATCGGGCCACGAAATTAACTGATACACTCGAGTCCTTATATGATAATAGAGCAGTAAAGTACGCGTAGTGCTAATCAATTATCGAAAAGATATAAGAATAAGACTCAACTATCTAATTTGTACTCAACTGCAGATTTTTAGTCTATTTCTGACTAACAAATCTGGATTAACTCTAATGGGTGTTACTTTTCTTGGCGTGGAAATTTCCTTTTTTTTTTTTTTAATCTTTTTTGTTTTTGTTTTTATATTTGTTTTTGGCGCGTGCAATTTAGTTGTGGAGTTTGTGGCAAGTGATGTAAACAAGAGCGTGGGAACTTTTTGTTTTTTGTTTATGGGGGAAATTGATTGCTTCGTTTTATGTGATTTGTTGAAGTGGAAGCTGCCGTATCAGAAATGTAATGATCTGGTGTAACACCATTATTTTCTTTGAAAGAGTTATCATCGGGCATGTGAAAAGTTTTGCCGTGGTAGGAATATCATTATCTTACATAAAATTGTCTAATAGAGGTCACCTCATTTGTGTATTTCTTGGGGAAAATGGATCGCAAAAGGGTTATAGGAGTTGTGACAATTTCTTTTTCTGGTGCTGGGATTATGTTGGGAATAGGAAAATTTTGGGATATTGGAAGTTGTGGCTGCATTTAACTTATTGCGGCTTGGGGACTGACATGGGTTTTTGGATCAGTATTGTTGAAGGTTTTGTTTTCCAGGATTGTGTATTTCAGCAATTTGTGATTTGGGAATTTGCATTAATGTTTTTTTCTTTGAAAGAGAGAAGGGGGGGGGGGGTGCTTTAATTTTTGTTTGAGTGATGCGTAAGCTGTATAGGTTGAAAAATGAACTTTTTTCTTCTCATTTGAATTGGGAAATTGTGTTGAAATGATGTATAAAAGTTTGCATTAAGTTTTGTGGATTGTTTTCCTGAATGATTACTTGATGATGCTCACTGTTCTTGAACTTTGTGTAGGCTCTGAGGTTGATAAAATATGCTGTTGGGAAGTCTGGTGCAGAGTTCAGGAGAGAAATGCAAAGACATTCGGCAGTTGTGCGTCAATTATTTCATTACAAAGGACAGCCTGACCCCTTGAAGGGTGATGCCCTTAATAAGGCAGTTAGAGATACAGCCCATGAGGCTGTCTCAGCCATTTTCTCGGAGGAAAATAAGCCAGCCCCAGCAGAGAATATTAACAAAAGAATACAAGGATTTGGGAACACAAACTTTGAACCTCCATCAGAAGATAAGAAATCATTTCTTAGTGAGGTAGTCGGTCTTGGGAGTGCATCCATCAAGCAGGGGCTCAATAGTTTCACGCAGGGACATTCACTAAGGAAAAATGACAATGGAAGCTACAAGAGCCCAAATCTTCATAGATCATTGACGACAGAACATGATTATTCAGGTGGGTATGAACCAGTTCGGTTAACAAATGAAACACAGGGCAGTTTTGGGGTTTCCAAAAATATTTCTGGTGGTCCTTTGGGTCAGAGCTCCAGAGGAATGGACACTGAAACAAAAGACAGGGAATCCAGTTCAAGTGCTGCAGAAGTTAAGACTCGTGAGGAGAGGTTGTTGGAGACGATTGTAACAACTGGTGGCGTAAGATTACAACCCACTAGAGATGCCATTCAAGCCTTTTTACTAGAGGCTGCTAAGTTGGATGCATTGGCTTTAAGTGATGCCCTTGAATCCAAGCTTCAATATCCCACGTGGCAGGCATGGTCCTTTGGCTGTTCTAACTCTAATATTGGTTAATTCCCTCACTTCTAAAGGGAGATATACATGCACATACAAAGTTCATCATGTTGTGGGTTGATTTTTGCTAATTAACATTTTTTGTTTGTTAAGAAAGCTTGGGTGGATTGTTTAGTGTATCATTTGTTTGAAATAGGTATAGTTTGGCTTATTTTGTACTTGTTGGGAATTATTATTGTTTAGGTACGAATGAAAGCTGTTTGTGTGCTGGAGTCAATCTTGAGGAAAAAGGATGATGAACATTTTTCGGTTATAGCTTCTTATTTTTGCAAAAATAGAGACGTTGTGCTGCAATGTTCCGAGTCTCCTCAAGCATCTCTCAGGGAAAAGGCTAACAAGGTATTTATTGCTATTTATAACATTTTTGAGCTTCTTATTCTTGTTCCTCAAGTTTCATTTTGTAATTTTGCTCCATTCTAACTTACTTCAACATGTAATAAAGTATAAATTGCTCTTTTTTTTTTGGTATCAATGCCTTCCTTTGAACCTTCAACCTTGTTGTGCAACGTTTCTGCTATTCTGACAAGCTTTCATGTTGTTCTTATTCTACTTCCTTCCTCATGTTCTTGATAGTGGTTGCACATCTTTCATGAACATGTACTTGTGGTATAATCGGAAATTCTTAATGTTAGCATATGGGTGACATGAGTTGTAATTTCTTGGGGCTTGACTTTGAAGGGATGCATTCTCTTGACGGCATAGACTTTGGTGTTTGATAAACAGGTGTTAAGGCTTTTGGATGGGGAACAGACTGGCGATGTAGTGGGATATTCAAAAACGTCAGTAAGGCCTGAGGCCACATCTGTTCAGTTGCCTGATTTAATTGATACTGGAGATTCAAATGATTTATTTGGAAATGAAGAATCTATAGAGAATTCAAATGATCAGAAGATACCAAATCAGACGACACCAACAAGGCCTTCGATTGATGATTTACTTGGAGATAGTTTTAACTCTGGTGCAAGCACCCGGCAACAAAAAAGTGATGACGATCCGTTTGCAGACGTCTCATTTCATACTAGTGAGGCTAGAGTGCAAGTAGACGATCTCTTCTCTGGGATGGCTGATGATAATCCAGTCACTAATGAGAATCATGTAGCAACACATAAACTTGGACACGAGCTATTCGATGTTTTTGGGTCCGGTTCTGAACTTCCAGAGAAGCAGGATAATCACAAAGCTGAAATTGATAGTTTAATATCTGGTTTATCAATTGATGAGAAAGTCTCAAAAATCAAGCAGCACGAAAACTCTACTGGTCTTTTAGAAAATATTTTCTCAGATTCCAGTATTCACTCCAGTCAGGTTTCAAATGATGCTTTGAGTGGCATGTTTGGCTCTCAGCTGTCTGGAGTGAATGCAAACACAATTTTTTCCTCTGGGACTGCTCCATATAATATGCCTCCTGGCATGATGCTGAATCCAGGATTTCATTCTCAGCCACTAAATTATGCTGCCATGGGGAACTTTCTTGCTCATCAGCAATTTCTCGCAGCAATGTCTAACTTCCAACACCTAAGTAACCTGAATACTCAACATGTTGGTGCTAATCATGTTGCTGGGCTCAATGGGGATGGATATTCTTCACCGTTGCCAGATGTTTTCCAATCAAGTTTTCCAATTCAAGCTCCCAATTCAATGATGAACAGCTCAAAGAAAGAGGAGACCAGAGCATTTGATTTTATATCGGTGAGTTTTTAGTTCATGAACTGCATCTTTTACCTCTTATCTTGTCTAAAATTTGAGGTAATTTTTTGAAGATATGAGAGGAAAGGTCGAATGGCATGCACCATTATAACTCTTTTTGTTTGGTATTGTGAGGACCTGAGCATCCTTGGTTTGTTTTTTATTGTAGTAGGCTTTTACATAAATGACCATTGCGACGCAATTTGAAGTTTTTTAATGGATTTTATATTTGTCCTATTTCCTCTTTTTAGATTAGCCCTCGTGTTGCTTAAGTTTTATTTTAATCTTTTGGGGAAGTTTAGTTGTATTGTAATATAAGCTACTTCAGTTGTCACAGGGTCTATCCTACCATACTGCTCTTAGTCCTCCTTCTATAGTGCATCCTAAGGCCATGCTTCTCAATTTAACATTGCGTGGTGTTTATCGCTGCCACCAGACTTTACATAAACTTTTTTCTTACACATCATCTTATGCGTTATTTTTCTTTGGCCCTGTGATTACCTTAGTCCAGCTTTTTAGGTCCATTCTTTCTGCAGTAAGTTTATGAATTGCCCCCAAAAACTGATTCCTGTAACTTGTTGATTGTTTCTGGACTGTTGCCTTGACATCAGTATGTATTTCATTCTTGCAGGATCATATTGCAGCAAACCGTGATTCAAAGAGAGTGTTATAAAGCTATGCGGTGACATGATTGTGCTTAAGGACGTCCTTGGTGTTATAGGTTGATGGCATGTTTATGTGAGATTTGTACGCTGGACTAGGCTTAACATTCTTTACACCAATAATGTGGTCTTATTTTGACTACATTTTCCTTGAAATAGAATTGTGAGCTGAGGAAGTTGTGTGTAGAACCCGGAAATCGATTCTGTATTTGAGATGAATAGAAATAGAGTTGTACTTGTCCTTTTTACCGTTCCTTGGTCATGCAAGCATAAATTGTATGTTTCCCCTGTATTTATGAAGTGCTTATATTTCATCTTTCTGTATTTCCTCGCCTGCACTTAGATGCTGTGCTTGTGTGTCTGGTATTTCGACGAAGAAGTCATCAAAAGAACAATTTCTTCCTTTTTCCTTGTAGAACTATGTTTTTTTTTAGCATCAAAACTGGTGGTAATAATCTGACGTTTTTGTTAGTTTTGCCTTCTGCAATGTTCCATGAACTAGTTAATTAAGCATTCATTCTCCGGAAAAGTCTGTGTGTAAAAAAGGGGCAGGGACGGCTTTTGCCGCATATGTACCCGCAATCAGCTTTGTTAATGTGAAATTTTACTGCATTCTGGCCGGAGAAAAATTGCAAATCAGTTCACCACATGGTATGCTTGGTTGTCTTGTTTAATACTGCCAGCTCTGAGGCTTTGGGCTCTGTTTTGTGTCATCACTGTCACTTCCAGGAGCATGTGCTTACTTGGGTTTACCAGTGAACAGGTTTTCTCTTACTACATCAAGGATTAAGCTGCGGCTAAACAAAATTGAGCACATGGTCCAAAGTAGGCGTCTGAAACTTTAGTGAAGTAGGAAGGGAAGAACTAATTGGACGATGAAATGAACCTTTCGGAGCAAATATTTTGTTCGGAATTTATTTGATTAAGGTAATCAGTTAACGGTAAAATTATTTTACTGTAACTTAACTTGAAGGTAGTTGTAGAATAAATGCCATTTAATGTGGTAGTCAAATTGGTGATTTAATGTGTTTTTTTTCGTCTCGAGTAATGGAGATTTATGCAAAAAGTATGGTGTTAGGTTACAGATTTATTAATACTGAAATTGGATATGAGAAAAGTTTATTAGGTTTAATAGTGTTTAGGTGGTATGTCTTCTCTATGATGAAATTGAATGAGGTCGTTAATGGTTAATCTTAATTTAGGTTCATAAGTAGGATGATGAATATATTTGTGATATATTTTTTTCATGTTAAAAAAAAAAAAAAACAGTCAGGAGAAATAACTTTCTTTCAAAACAATGATAAGGTTGCATAAAAACTCTTTCCTGACACCCCTTTTGTCATTCTTTGGGTACTTTCTGGATGGTATTTTGAACCAAAAGAGGGTTCCTGGACCATCCCTAGATTTTGCAGTTATGTAAACCTTAATCATTTCATAATCATAAATCCAAACGACAGTTCCATATATAAATGATATGAAAAACATTAATTTACATTTTTTGGTACATAACAACATTTGTTCAAAAAAGGTACATAACAACATTAACTTTCCCGAAGTGCAAACTGCTAACTAGACGTTTGGGAAATTAATAGAGGGCCAACTACACATAGAAAGGAAAGCCATTCCAGACGATACTTAAAGGTGGTAAATAGACAGGTCAGGTTGAATTTCGGCTCGGATTATGGCTCAGTTAATTTGGGTCTTCGGTTATTTAGATTTAAGATCTCTTGGATTCCAAATATATTAAATCTTAGTAGATTTTAAGTATGTCGAGTCTCACTTATATTATATATCAGGTTCATTGAGTTTTGAATTTTAGTTTTCAGATATATTAGTTTTCAGGCTTTTCATTATTTAAGTTGGGTGACTTGAGTTTTTGGTCGTTTTGAGTTCAAATTATTTAAGTTGTGCATCAGGTGGAGTCGAGTTTTGTACGAGTCAGACAGGTTTTTGCCACCTCCAAGTACACCCTGTGAGATACAAAAGTTGCATGTTGTATACTATCAGACAGACGCTAGTGACATCTAGGATAAGGGTCTCTATATTTCTCAGGATAGGATAATAACCATTCAACAACAATCACTTATGCTTGTCTAGAGGATGGCTCGTCTAGGACACAACTTCCAAGTTGCTTCGCGACCAAACTTCCATCTTCTGAGTTCTCTTCAGCTGTTTCACAACATCGAGCCGCTCGTAGCGGTACGGGGAAGGGATCTAATCATATTAAAAGAGAATGAGATGTCGTTAGCAATACAGTTAAATTGAAAATGAAAATTATAGCAGCTAGAAGCAGCCAGACGAACCAAAAATGGCGTATATCTCTTGATGGCAGCAAGAATGGCCGCATGCCCCACTGCAGACACCTGGTTATCATGAAGCATAGACTTAAATCAGTTCTCTCATTAATGGTTTACTTCTGTTTATATCAACTTGAGTCATTTGTGTAATGCATAAAACTACAGTGTGTATACGTGCATTGTGCACCTGCACCATCGTGGGACCTGACTTTTGTAAAACAAGGGCATTTCAATGCATTAAACTCCCACTGTGAGCTCTAGAGAAGGATGAAATCTACGCACCCTTCCCTTTGTTTACACAAAGAGCTTGTTTCGTAACTTAAACTTGTAACCTCCAAGTCACAATTGAGTAACATTACTGTTACACCAGGGCTTGTGCTTCAAAGATCTAACTTATGTAGGCAACAAAATTTTCCTATGAAGAGATATGGCGTGTGCATAATGGTGACTGAAACAAGCATATGCTCTGATGTGCAATTACTTTTATTGCAATCTCAAATAATTGAACTGCTAATTGACTATGCATATGTAAAGGATACGAGACTTTTAGTATAGAGTCAGAAGGATCCATCAACCCCCCATTCTGTGGAAGCCATCCATTTACAGAAACCATTTCAAGGGAGACAGAATGACCATGGCATGAGATTATTTGCAGAACTTTTCTGAGGTCTAATTCCAATCAGTAATAAAATCATTTCCAAGCTTCCTACATGTCATAACATAATATAGACAATTGTAGACGGTCTTTTAAATAAAGGAATCGTTGTATGGACTCCAGTAAGCATAACAAAGGATTGGAAGTCACAACCTTGGACATTATTGGACAGCTATTGCTAGAAAAGTATTACTATGCTAATTAACAATAGAATGGTCTTATATGATTGAGTAGGCCCGTGTAGTAACATTAGTCGGTTGCAAACTGAGTATTGAGGCAGAGTTTGATAGACATAAGTTCTTACAGGAAGTATCATTAGAATTGTAACTGGGATAAGTGCAGCAATGTCTTTCAATACTTTCTTTAACTTTCTTTTTTGCCTCCTTGAAATTTTTTGGCCACGCAATTGTGCTAAGATCAGCTTCACAGCATCGTTGATGTCTATAATGAGTAATTGGGTTCCCATCCACAGGTCCTTCAGAAAAATCCAACAACCAATATTAGTACTACTAAAATTTCACATGCCTTTGCTCGGAGTCTAGAAGTGTGGTTGAGCTTACAGTGCTTGTAGATACAAATTTAACGCTGTATTTCTTAAGGAGACCATCATGTGCAGGCTTCAACTTTGTTGTGTTGGTGGAGATATCTGTAAAATTTTCTGCTTCTGTTGCCGCAGAACTGCTTGTCTGCTCCTACAGGTAAGATAAACAACAAAAGAACAATAATAGAATTATTTGAGATTAGTGTAATAGCATATCCACTTACTTTATGGGTCCTTTTTTGTATTCTCCCTTTAAAGATTGTAACATGAGGTAACAGGTTCGAGTTGTGGCTGCGGATTAACCTCCTTATTAAAAAATAAGGATGAGGCTGCGTACATCTAATCTTTCCCTACACCCACAGCGTGGGAGCCTCATGCACTGTGAATTCTCTCTCGCTCTCTCTGTTTTTTTTTTTTGACAGTTGTGGAATCACTCATCTTTTCATCCCCCTATGAGTCAATTAACTATACATAGTCTTTTGTCCGATCTCAGCTCAGTTTTTATATTCTGGTTTTTGTGCAACAAACTATGATGCCAACAACCAGCATCGATGCTTCTCCAATGCTTACAATTGAAGGTCGTGGTACAAATTTACTACTACAAATGTTCTGGGGGCCATGCCTTCTGCAGTTCATTGATCTGTTGAGTTCTAGCTTTTAGGCATCCCTGTAGTACCAGTGTCTTTGGTCTTTGTTGTGCTTCCAATGCCACAAGCAACTTTTCTGTACCCTTTGTTTCTACAGACAACCATTGGTCAATGTTCCCTGCTTCTGCAGTATTTAGCAGTTCGCTGCTGGAAAAATTCAACAGAGGCATAACTTTTAGCCTCATCAAGGAAGTTCACATTCAAGTGCATTGAAAAAATATATATTTTTAGTTCAACAAGGACAGCATACCAAGATCGGCAATCGTAAGCTGCCAAGTAGTGGTCCATACATATAGTCAACAGACTCTGGCTGAAATATTGGAAGCACTATGTTTTAAAAATCAACAGGTAACATACAAGAAAAAGATTTCCAAAAGAATAACTTCGTTGCTCAAGTTGAAATGCGGTTGCATACCTGCGGAGCAAGAATGCCAGTGATTCTGTATGAATGACATGTTGACTCGACCTGCTGAAGTGTGCAAGACCAGAGAAAACATCATAACAAACAGTGAATACTGTGGACAGAATCATCTCTTTCTCTGCCTGAATTGTGTGCTGCTTGGATCTTTTTCTCTCCTGATTGCTCGGAGAGGAATGTGCAGGATAAAAATCAAGCCATCCAATTTCATCAATCACTAGCTGCACAGACGAGCTCACCTATTAAGTACATTGGGGTTGCATCTAAACAATAATCAAGCAAGAGCCTACCTCCATGAAACACTGGTATGATGATACATGAGCAAATTGAGGGTAGATGAAAATGCAACCACATTCCAAGTAACTGCACGCAAGGTCTTTTGATCTCTTAGAATATTCATATCAAGAATAAGGTGAACATTCAAGGCTGCCATAGAGCTTCAAAGTTACCTGAGAAAATCCTTTACTGGCTCATCCAGATCCTTAATGCCCATTCTTGATAGGTATAATCTAGTCTTTCTCCCTAAATATGCAAAAAGTCCAATAGTTGCCACACTGTCTGCCTCAACCTGTGAAATTATGTAGTACCAACCCGTCTTTTGCATTTATTACGAGAGAAATGTAGCTTTACAACTAACACATATCTGCATCAGCAGCTAACCGGGCAGACATTGTGAATATACAAAGTTTTCAAGGCATTCAAAATATAATTTATGAACTCGTTTAAACCAGATATTCAGAGCTGCAAATGTAGAATCGGACTTTGAATTGTGCAAATATGTCTTTCCACATCTATAATGCCTCTATTGTAAAAGAGTTATTATTTCTGTTCAATATGTCCAAATAAAATATATGATCAATTTACAATCTGCAGAAGAAAAATGACCAGAAGATATTATTAGCCGCATATAACTGACCTTCTGGGAAAATTCTTTCATGACTTCAACCTCAAATTCTTTTTCAAATGCTGCGGAGAGTTTTTTCTGAGCCAATCCAATCCAGAATTCTATTTCTTCAGCTTTGTCACAAGGCAGAACCTTTGCACCAAAATGGGTTAGGAAGTTCAGTTCAAATCCTGCCTCAATTGCTAATCGGTGTAATTTTTCCACCGTAACAAGATCGTATGAAAGATCCATAAGCTCTACTAATAAATCTTCCCATGGTAATGGACACGAGGGACAGGAAACTCTTCCAGAACCCAGTTTCCCAATAGCAGCACAACAGCTTATTGCTACTACAATTCCTGCAACACCACTGTATGCGCATTTCTTTAAGCAAAATATAAGACTCAAGATTTACATCAAAAAGAAAAATGTACAAAGCCAATAACAGATCATTTTTTTCTAAAGACCTTCCAGCATAGTCGGCAGACCATTTCTTCAGCAAGGGAGCGAAATAACCTCCTATACGAGGAAGTTCTACAACTCTAAACCATTGAACTAAATCTGAATGCTTCCTGCTCAATTGGCTTTCAATGTACTCCTCCAGTGTGGTTATCCTTGGGGTCAAGCTAAAACAAATGAAAGGGAACAAGGATCAGAAATAGCAAATACAAATATCATTAGCTTCTGCAATATGCGAAGGAAGTAGCAATAAGTAAATTAATCTCCCAGGTGTGCTGTAGCAAGAGGCCAAAGCATTGTGTACGGGTATCAGACAGGTTATGTATCCTCACTGGCTGTCAGTTTCCACAGGTCCTTAAGTTAATCTGTTTTGACTGCTAGAATTAAATCTGTTTGAACAAAAGTATCACTTACATCTCTATAACTGGAGATTGCTTGTCATGACGATCATGGGAAAGCAATATCTCTACTTCAATTGCCGTCCTTAACAATGCACAAACAGCTACCTGAACAGTAAAATCCATTAATGACTTTAGTTCCAACATTCTTAATGTTCAAATGATTCAAACAAATGCTCCACCTGTATTCTGTTGATAATCTAAGATGATATTTGATAAAGTAATAAGACACAAACACAATTCGTGTAGTAGTTAGATATTGTGGATACCATATAAGCAATACGTTTATGCCATTCATGGACATCCTTTCCGTTCCAGGCCATTGCAACCTCAGCACCACTTCCTGCAAGTCCGAGTGATTTCACAGCAAATGAAAAGCTCTCAGCAGCTTCATGCAATGCCCATACTAGACAATTTACGCGATCAAACTGCATCTCATCTTGGTCACCGTTATCTTCATGCACACCAGTTTCATTCTGACTATCAATTTGCTCAAAAAATCCCGTGGATGATAATGCTCTTGAAGAAACATGATGCGAAGAAGCTGACCACACAAACAAATATCCAAATGAAATATTGTTTTTATTAAGGAGAGATTTCCCGAGCCTTATTTCCTTTAATTTTGACAAGTTGGGGGCTTCACATTTGGTCTGTGTTTTGCTGTCCGATCCAGAAGACTTCCTGTGACAGCAAGGAAAAACCAATCAATAATCAAATTCTCTCTTGTCCTATTACAGCACAAGCAAACAGAAAGATAATGATTTCTTGCTCGTGCAAGTGTTCTTGTGCGTTAAACTTTCTGACAACAGAGAGCACTTACGTGAAGCAGATTGGCTTGGCGAGTTGCAGTGCCAAATGGGAAGCCATGGATGAAGAGGGCAGAAGGGCGAGAGAGGGAGAGAAAGCAAATGCGAAGCCATAGACATTTTGTAGGTGGAAGCCTATTGAAATTACAACCTGTTAAGCAGACAGACAGAGGAAGACAACAAATAGTTTGTAGTTATTCCACGTTGTGTCCTGAGCTGTTATTGTGTCTTTGGATTCATCTCCCACCAGCTGTCTCGCTTTTGAAGCTGTTTGGAGCCTATGGGGGTTTGCTTTGGAGGATAAACCATCATATTTTGGCTGCTCAAATCCTTTTTATATTTTAGTGTGGAGTTTACAAAGAATGCTGTCTCATTTGATCTTGAAAGGGACGATTGCAGATAAGTTTGGAGTCCCCATCAATAGCAGAAGTTAACGGGGCAAAGTGGTGAGTTCTTGTTTTTGGAAAAAGGCAAAGAACAAGAAAATGTCCTTTTGACCTTCTCCTTAGGAACCATACCGAGGAGTAGCAGGGCATAGGAAAACAGAAAGAACAAGAAAAGGCCTTTTCGACCACATGTCCTTGGGGAGTTTTGGGGGGAAACCGTACCGAGGAGTTGCAGGGCATAGGGAAACAGATAATTGTTATAAGGGAGCATTTGGATGATCTCATTGACTTTGGTGATGTACCTTCGTTTGAATGGCCAGAATTGATTAATTTGGCAACCTTTTGAACTGTAAAAGACCAAAATTTTGTGTAGAACAAATAATGTGATTCCAGGCCACACATTCGAGTTGTTCTTCATGAAAACCATGAGTAAAACTGCATACATTTAATCATTCTTTGAACCTAGAGTCACACTCGTGTACTGAGGATGCCCTTCTAGACCAAATAATCATACTTGTTTAACAAATAGTTGCCACTTTGCTTTTCTTTTTCCTTGAAATAGATGCTATTTCGTCAGGGTGCTTGGTTCAAGGACTTGAGAAGAAAGCCAAAGTGATTCAACATTCAAGCCCTTAAATTGTAGAGCAAAGTAGTAACATTTTTACACATTGGGCCTCAATGATACAAACAAAAAGCATGTGGACTTTCTCTTGGGAAATATCATTGCAGTTTGTATAAAACCTTGCGATGCTACCATGTATCTTCGTAATCTTTGATCGGAGTGAAACGTGTACTGGAGTAATGAGAAAGAAAAACCCTGTTAACTAAAGCACATTTCAAACTTCACCAATTTTTGTTCCTTAATTCCTGAACATCTTGATGGCCCAATCAAATTCTGTTATTGATCCTCTCATTTGTCATTGCTCATTTTTCCGGTGGTTTGCATTTCAGATTCCTTTCCAAACCCAAGTTCCGACATGTCTTGCTTTGCCATCAAGTTTCTGTTGCATACAAGTGAGAAATCGGTTGGTAAGACAACTCTGTATGATGCAAGGAAATGCACATAATAGACCACCAACTGAAAATGGGAATAAACATGCTGCTGACAAACACAATGTCACTTTATTTTACAAAATCCACGGCTGCACATGGTTGCCATATTACTGTATAACAGATATAATGCATGACTAAGTACTACCAGGCTCTCATATACCATTTATGCTACAAATAGAAGCCACAGAAATACAAATATAGAAAAATTCAAGGTTTAAATCACAAAAAAGACAACATGGTTTCTTCCATCTTTTCAGACTATGCTGCTTTTAACCTTCCCCTTCTTGCTCGATGTTGTAAACCTGTGGTTTTGCCTATAGTTGTTAGGTTTCGTTCTTGCCTACAACGATACCCCAATGTTGTTTTACATTCTTTTAAAGGGACAAAAATCAAGGGAAAGGATGCTTCACAACCTGGCATAATGTCTAAACATAATCACCATAAGTATCTTGAGCAAAAGGATAAGAACTTCCACAGTAATTGCTCAACAATTAATAATCTGTCTCCCGATTTCTCATGACAATACTATCTTGGATTTAGAATTAAACCACAATTTGAATGCAACTAGGTGTGTATAAAACAAAAATATACAGCAGGGATACTAGAGAACATTGAAAGACTTACTTTTCCATACGACATTGCAAGTACTTTTTCGATAAATGCCTACATTTTTCAGATTTGTGGCCTGAAGATTTGAGACAATTGAGATAGTCTTGCTTCTCCTAAACGAAAAAAATAATAATAATAAAATCTTACAGAAAAGAGAGGGAAAAAAATAAAGAGATAGAGCAAATCACAAGCCAATATTTAGCAATTCCAAAAAATTTTCTCCTTCTACGTGTAAAACTTCTAATCAGTCACCTAATGGAGACTTCAAGGAAACACTACCAAATCACATTCGTGCATGTGGTCCAAAGGGAAGATTCCTTTTTCTGGTGGTACTGGTCTCAGTCCCCTATTTCCACCGAATGCACCACCTGCCAGAAAATATTCAAATTCTTTTGAGAAAATGGAAAGAACCCATGAAACAGTGCATCCTAAAATTACCCCCATTTGCTCAAATCTTTAAATTTTTTAACAAAACATTCATGTCTGTAGGAAGATGTAATGATAACTCATCTTGCACGGTTCGATAGATTTAAGAGAAAAGCACATGTAGACAACTCATAAACACCAGCTGGTTGATTCAAAGCCACTAGAATATTTAGCTGTTGACACCATAGAACTATTATGCCCCAAGATGACCCAATACAATACCTCCTTGCTCTTTTCTCCAATTAACATTTGACATCAACTTACACATGAATCTCTCAGCAAGAAAAATAATACCCCAAACCTCAGAATCTAAACTTGACTTCATCTTACACTTAAAATCAATCACTCATCACCATCAGAAACATAAAAGTTTCAACCTTTTCATATACCCATCTCACATTAGAAAACAAAACATAACCATAAAGATAACCCACTCGCAGATACATATGAAACACACATAACAAGACATGGGTCATATTTGTAAGTGAAGTTTCATTAAAGCTGTGCTATATTGGAGTCTGGAGAGGACAAAAACCAGCAAATAAAGACCAAGAACAGGAAACCTGTTGAATTGTCTGAATTTGCGGAATTTGAGGGAAAAAAAATAAAACATAACAGAGAATGTTACCTGCACTCATTTAGGCTCTTTAGCAGGTGGCTCTGTGTCTCCGCCGCTTCGTTGTTCCCGGCTTGCAGAGCGAGAGGGTTATTATTATTATTATTTTTTTGGTCATACGAGAAGGTTATATTTTGCTTTGGGGGGTTATTAGTCGCAACCTTCGGGGTCGGATCACAAGGTGACCCATGAACAAGAAAACTATATGGTCTGAAACCCAACCAGCCCAGACGGGTATTAGTAGCCCAATCCCCAATAAGCAAAAATAAAATGAAAGGGAGACTAACTCAAGAGTTGTTTAATTGAGTAAATGAATTCAAATATGTATGAAAGATCACATGTCCAAAATCTTGTGATTGGATTAAATTTATAATCCATCGCCTAATATAAAAAACGTCCTAATCATCTGATAACTTTACACTTTGTTAGGCATAAGATCATAATATTACGAGACTGAGTGATTTTATACCCTATTTTTTATTTTAAAGAGTTGCGCTCCATCAAAACTTGCATTTCTTTATCGGATTTTTTTTTCTTTTTTTTTGGTTGGTGTGTGTGCGTGTGAAAAACACACTAGAAATTACTGGACTTAAGGCATCAACGGTGGGCACAGGGCCTTGTTTAGAGTTCTCCGTCATAGATGGAACATCATTAGTGAGCAATGTCTGCCATTAGCTCAAATGTCTGAGGTCACTGCAAAATTTCCTGACATTGAAATAAGCTCCAATCAGGTTTTTGCCTATCCAATTACTCCCAAGAGTCCAATGCATCATCAATGGGGAAGGGGAAGGAGAAAGACAAAGATGAGAACAATTCCTCTTCCTACTTTCAAATTAAATTTGCATAATTCAAATCATGGGAGCGTTGTGCTGTGTGACAATTAATTTCATTATAAGTGCTAAGACTATTGAATTTTTAATACCTTCCACTTCCACACCTATTAATTTCAATTTTTAGATGAATATGAAATTTCAAAATGTTATTTAACATAATATCAAAAATTAGTTTACTTTTTTATTTGCACTCTTATCCAGTGTTTTGACCAATTTCACATTTTCAGTCTAATCAGTTCATTTAACCTAGTGCCAGTAAGATCTTATTTTATCTATTCAATCCAGTTTGGTTGTGCAACATACTAATAAGATTTAGCACACGTTAAGAGGGTGTGTTAACTCATGCTACTAAAGTATAAAGGCTTAATATGGTTTAGAATATACATGAGCTTCTTTATCCACTAAGTTGAACTTCTAAAAAAATGTGAGGTTTCATAATATTTTTTTTGTCAAATTATTCTTAGTATCTTCAAATTAAATTAAAGGTGCCCAATTCAAATTATTGGAGCGTCGTGTAACAATCAATTTCAGTATAAGACTGTTATCGAAGTCCAGCATACATTTTTTTTTTTGGCACATTTTTCGTTGTTTTGATTATGTGGACATTGACTTTAAAAGGTCTTAAGCTCGAATTGAATATGTGAAGTTTACAAAATTAAAAAACGAAAACTAATCCTACTTCTTCCGACCAGTAGCAGACTGACAATGATAATTCATCTTATAATTTGAACATTGATTTAAGAGTTTGAGATCATACTCTCACTTTGTCACGTTCTAAACTCATCCCTAATATTTGATCAAAAAACTCATCCCTAATATGACAATTTATAATTATTTTGTCATTTCTTTTTGGAGTTGTATGTTTTTTTTATTTTTTTTGGCACTCTATTAGTTGTATTACAATTTTAGATATTTCTGAAAAGGAAAATACCAAGTAGTAACATTTATGTAGCAATAAAGTAATAATAAAATGATTTAAGCTATTGGATAATTGAAATTTAAAAAAAGAATTAGATGTTGTTGAATCAATTGCATAATTGCATAATTATTTTGTTACTATCTAAACTTAAACGGCGCAGAAAACTCTTTTAAATAATTGTAAATATTGGATGACTCATCATAATTAGACTTTCGAAATTCATCATATAATTTGGGAACAGTTTATATTCACTTTTGTCAACCAAGCCCTAATGTTGAAATTAATTATAAATGAAAAATTATGCTTATATCTTAATCCTAATTATGCTTGATTGCAACTTTTCTAGAAGATTTTGTTTTAAAAAAAAATGTGGGGAAGCTTGGGCTGGGGAAGAGATCAAAGATTCTGAATTTTGACCTTTTAAACCATAATCAATTGGTATTGAACTACTAGTTTAGTTTCATCGAATTTAACTAGTTTAGTTTCATCGAATTTAACTAACACTTGGGGCCTGTTCGGTTTATTTATTTGATATTGTTGTTACTGATTACTACTATTAATTGTTAATTATTATTTCTTGTTGATGATTGCATAAAAAATTAATGAAATATTTTATTAATTTTGTATTTACTTTTATCGTTGAATAATTAAATGACTGATTAGATAATTAATTTATATTAATATATCTTATTAATAAAATTATTTTTATATTTTGTAGCTTTTATTTTTAGAATAAATATTCTATAAGTAATATTGAAAATTGTCTCACTTAAAATACTAATGATTACTAGATAGTAAAAAAATAATGTTTGAAATATATTTTTAATTGTCAATATTAATAAAAATTTGAAGTAAAAAATATTATTTAAGAATTATTAAAAAATGAAAATATTGTGTTTATATAAATTTATAGAATAGAGTAACAACTAACAATTCATATAGTAAGTAAAAAAAATAAATTTGTATAAAATATTTTTAAAAGTAATTTAATCTATATAAATTATTATTAACATTAGAAAGTGAAAAGTACTCTAAAAAAAAAATAAAGAGTAACATTGAATTATTTTTTAATCAATTGCTTTTATATAGTCATATAAACAAATAAATAAAATTGAATAGCAGTACAAAAAATTTTACCAAATATTTATCTCTCTATTATTTAAAAGCAAAATGTAAATACGCCCTTTAAAAATTAAACTTAACACTCCTTAAGACCTATGCATGAAACTCCAAAAGAGGCTTCTGATTTGAGATTAATTAATCAATTAATAAGTAAAATTGCCAACTGCATTTCAACTTGTTAAGAGTGAATATCGATACAACAAAAAGACTATTTTATTATTCTAGCAGACCGAGTCTGGATACACTTGGAAAAAGATAGATGATGTTTGGCTTCGCTTTTCGGGGGTTGTGTTTGCTTTTTAATTTAAAAAAGTAGGTATATAGATATTTAATAAATTATTTTAGAGAGTTGTTGGTTGTTGAGTTGAATAATAGTCTGATCAGTTGTTATTTTAAAAAATATGTTATGATTGTTTTTTTAGATTTCAAAACAAAATAACATCTTTAATAATTAAGGTATATTGTTTTATGTATAGGTTATTAATAGAAATAAAACAAAATATTAGGTTATATATGGAAATTCTCCAAACATAATTTTCAAAATTTTTCATAGACAATTTTATGAAATTATTGATTTTTTTTGGAACTTGTTGCAAAATTTTTTTCTTGGAAACCGTGATATTTTAGGCAGCCAAGACCCACTAATGTATGGATAATCAAAACGAAATGATCTTTCTTTACAAGAATGATGCAAGTGAGAAAAAAAATAATGTACAAAATAGTTATTTTATAATTTAAAATTTTAGATAATAAACAGTAAATATCATTCTAATTAAATATTATAATTTTATTTTAATAATCATCAATAATAATTAATAATTAACAATTAATAATCAGAAATAACAATAACAATAAATAACATGTAAACCAAACTTCCCCGTAGTTATGGACTAGGTATTGTTAGAGAATCTAAATAATGCAATTGTGGAGATTTCAACGTGATCAAGTTAGAGTTTTAGCAATCAATCAATTATAGTGTTTTATACTTTTGGATGTAATCAAGTTAGGATTTGAATAATCAATCAAACATCAATCTAGAATTTTAATGTTATTGAGAATGTAATTACCTTATATTTAACCAATCTCCACTATGTATCAATGTTTACTTACCATGTGACATGAGATGTACAATTTAATGAAATACGTAATTTTTTTATGTTTTTAGACTATAAATATAAATCTTTACATCGAACCAAGTATTTATTTATGTTCGTCATTTTTCTCTTATTTATTCTATATTTTAACAGGTATTTGTATACAACTCGAAACCTATTCAATCTCCAATCAAAATAATGTGAGTTTTCTTTGGTAACGTTTGTTTGTTAATAATAATGTACTTTGCTTCTTTCTCAAAAAATAATGTAGTTTGCTTATTTTCCTAAAAAGAAAGTAATTTAGTTTGCTTATTAATGACCAGTGAGCCTTTTGTTTCATTTAAGCCATGATGGCGGTGGCCAGCAATGTTTTCATTTTTGGTACAACAATCCACTAAATTTTGTACTTCACGCAAAGTATTCATTGGGAAAGTGAAATTAACCCTTTGGGGTATCAATTCCATTGTCCAAAGGAGAAAACTCCAATCGTTCAGAATATTTGAGTAATAATTGTAATCAGGTAAATATAAATTAATTTAAGTACCCACCTACTGGACCTATAGACTAGCTAGGAGAGCACCATTTTAATAGCCATGTGAGGAATTAGTTCACCATTTCTTTTGATTAATAAAGATTCTATCATCAAATTTCAATCTTTGATGGGAAGACGAGGTATGTTTTAAAAAAAAAAAGAATGACTTGGTAACGTCGGACTTGAAATTGCACTATGATTGCACATGGAAAATGAAGCACATCTGTACATATATTATTAATTTCTTTTTTGTTCCGCTACACCAAATTCATTAGACTTGGAATGCACATGAAAAATGAATCATATATATTATCGAAATTTATTAGACTAATGTAATCCGATCCATAAAATAATCTATAATTTCTTTCTTTAAGCTAGATGTCGAAACTTTAAGCTTAAACATTTAAATTCTTAGTTATAAAAGTGTCTTTTTTTTAATGAAGTTGAGGTAATAATTGTTTGAATTTGAGATACAATTTATTATTTTATTTCACACAATAATTTAAGGTTTTATGTTGACTAGTTTCTCAACACAATATCAAAATTTATATAATCAAGAAATTGTGAATTCAAACCATATTCCCTCATTTTTTTTGACTAATTGTGAATTTGTACAAGTTAGCAGAATTTGCACTTTGTTCATACTTTCAATCTAATGAGTTTATGCGTGAAGAAATTGTTAGAGTTTAATCATAAAATTCTTTTTAAGCATCACTTAACAAGTTAAGGTTTTCGCTTGACTACTTTCTTGAAAGTAACATTAATGTGTATATAAAGAATTTCACTTTTGGCACTAAACCACAAATAATCTCTTGTTTTTAGCACTTAAAACCACGTTATATATTCTACCTTGAAACTTCAAATTAAAAAGTTTGCATTGCTAATTTCAAAAGGTGTCACATTTGTCATGTTTGGCCTCTTGTCTCCAATTTCTTGTTGTTTTGAATTTTCTATGAGTTCACAATATTGCTACGATTTAGAAATTTTTTCCTGTTTTGCATCCCACATCCTTAAAATTTTTATTTGTACTTGAAAATTTGTTTAAATTTTTATTTATTAAATAAAACAAGATTGAATATCACAATATGTAAATTTTATAAACTTTTTAAATCAAAAAGAAAATTTAAAATTAATGGAATCTGACGATGGGTCTCAATTACTAATATAATAGACAGCAAGAGTCCTTTAGTGCAAATTAAGACTTTAAGGAGGTAGGAAGTAAATAACGTAAACAATAAGGAAGTTAGATGCATTTAGTCCATTTAGTTAAGACCGATTAATAAGAAAGCATCATATAGCTGTTGCAAACCAAAGAATATGAGATTTCCTTATTTCTGTAAAGTGATAATTCGCAAAAAAAATCAAAGCAAGGCATAAGTTGCAATAGAGTAATTCTATGTTACACCAAAATAACAGTCAAATGGGTAACAAAATGATTTCTGCTGATTGTTTTTTGGTTTTTTTTTTTCGCGACGATCTCTCTTGATTGTTGGGACGGAGAGGATCAGAATAAGCATGGGAAATTCCATCATTGGCAGAACGTACGGCCCCATTGCTGAAAAGAAATAATTCGGTGATTTCATCATATAATTTTATATAATTTTAAAGTAGTTATAATATATTACGAATAATTAAATAATTAAATTTATAAAAGTATAAAAATAAAAATATTATTATATATTATTAAATAAAATTATATAATTATTTATTATTTTTTATGTGAAATTATTTTGTATTATTTTTGCTAAAATTTGAGTTGTTGTTTTACCTACCAGTCATTTGCTTCCCTGGCATATAATTAAAATCAACGCTTTGGTAGGTGACCATGAAGATTGTGTAACCTCAAGTTTGATTTTTTTTATTTGATTTTTTTTTTAATTTTTGAAAATTTCCTTGTTGAGGTGCTAGCTAGCTGATGATCACCCTTGACCAACCCTATTTAAGAATAAGGGACATTGATGCACGTGTGACCACCCTATGGTTTGGGGCACTTTGGGCTGATAGCAACAGTCATTTTGATGTGTGATGGCTTTAATGGTGGTGGTGGTGGTGACGGTGGCAGAGGTGGTCGCAGTGGAAACTTTCATTAATCCGACGGTTGATTCATTGAACTTTATTTAAGCTATATATTACTATAAATTTTATTCTTAAATTTAAGTAAAATTTGTAATTTGAATAAGTTCGAACCCTAAAAGGGTATATTTATATAGGTTAAGCCTTTGCATCGGTGGTGGTTGATTAGGAAGGGGCCACTACATGAGTTTTTAAATCATCCCACGTTTGGTATGGATACTATAGAAAGATTTGTATGCAGTTCACAAAACAAGATTAATTTTTCTTTCTCGCACTCAGGAGGCGTCCAAAGGCTTCCCACTTCAAACTTAAATGCACCAGACAATTTCCTTCTTTTTCAAAATTATCTATATGTATGTATGTGTCTATGTCTGTATGTGCGTATATATATAAAACAAAGGGAACAAAACAACAAAAAGAAAGATACATTGTATCTTATAATTTGTCATCAAATAAGGATGCATTTGGAGTTGAAATCTTCAATTGATGCGCGTGCAAGACACATGTTTGTTACACATGTTTGTTTATATAATAGAGGGAGATGTTTAGCTCAATTGGTGAGAAAAATAATAATAACCATAATGTTTAAGATTCAAGTTAATGTACAAAAATATCATCAATTTTACTTAAACTAATAAATATATCACAAACTTTAAAAAGTAATAAATCTAATATCAACTTTATTTAAAATAACAAATTTAGTACGCTGTAAAATTTTTTGAATAAAAGTTATCTATTTCGATAATATGATATTAATTTATATGATTATCATATTATCGAAACAAATATATTTTTATAAAAATGTTATCGAAACTGACAGATTCTATTCATATAAAATCATTGAATGTTACATTTGTTATTTTAAGTAAAGTTTGTGGTAAATTTATTACTTTTTAATGTTAGTGTTATTTTTTTATATTAATCCTTAAGATTATAATCGACTTTCACAAGATACGCATGATATATATATGTGTGTGTATGTATACATGGTTCAATGAATAGTTTAATTGTAAACATTGTAAGAAATCCTTGAACATATATTGGTTAAGGTTTTAAGAACTGAACAGATTATTAAACCTAAATACTCAGAGATTTAAGGTTTAATTGGTGTAACTGGTATGACCGTGGTTGAACTGGTAAAACAATATTTAATATTAAATACATAAAAAATTTAATATCTATGAAAATATTGAGAGGTAAAATGTGATAATATATAAAATATAAGTATTATATATATTATAAGATTATATTTGAAAATTTAATTATATGTAATTTATAATTTAATATACGATAATATTAAAAAATTAAGTACTATAGTATAGAGGTAAATAATTAAGGACAATGTAATTTAAAATAATTTAATACATGTTAAGATAATTAATATAATTTATTATAGAGACAATTAAATTAATTTCTTTAATTAAGGACAAAGTATATTTTCATTTATATATTTTTATTTTAAACTAATGTATTTATTTTCATTTGTTAAAAATGAATACACTAATAAATAAATAGTTTAAATTACAAATTTGCAATAAAATCAACAAAATATTTATTTTGTGGAAGTAACTAATTTATGTCAAAAGATTAAAGTATAAAGTATATTATAATGATATGTTTTATTTTAAAATAATTTATGTAAAATATTTTAATCTAAGCAAATTTTCTACATTAAAAAAATTATTCACAGAATGTTTTGTATTTTTTTTTGTTTATTTATTTTCCTTGAAATATAGGATTTTTAAGCAAAAAAAAAAGATACAATACACAATATACTAATATATATTTTATTAGTCATGTTGTTACTAAGTGAGAGTTGTTGGAGTAGTAGTAACCTCTTATTAGCAACTTTTGAGGAAAGGAGTTCGAGTCTTCTTTGTCATTTTTTACAAAATAGTCTATGATGTGGCAGAATCAACAAACCAACCAACCAAAGAGGTAGAATCTAGACCGGTTCATTGGTTTATAATTGAATTAATTTGGTCCATCAATTTTTAACTTGTTCTTAAACTACCTAGTTTTATGATATGAGTCAAACAAAAAATGAAGCTAATTTTTAATTTTTCTAATTAAACTAACTGATTCAATTTGGTTCTTATAATCATAATCTCTCCCCCCACCAAAATAAAAAATAAAAAAAAAGTGCTGATCTCAATTCTCAAGTCATTGAGTTGTTTTTCTGATTTGTCTGATTAAGGTGGTTCGAGTTTTGGTACCAGAATCCAATGATATAATTATTACGAATTCCTTGGTATTGACCTAAATAAGTTGTTTTTCGCTTGCTATGCTACTAATATTTGTACTTGCTCTACTATTTTGTCTCCTATTTTGTCCAAGCCCGAGTGAGGAAAAGTTACATACGTTAAAGAAAAAAATATGCTAATTTGGTCTGGGCATACTGTAGGGGGATTTTCCACTATTAATGATAAATAAGAAATAGAAAGAAAAAGAAAAAAAAACAGTAAGACCATCTATTTCGACAAAAGACCAATACCCAAATTTCATAGGACGTGTGGACACTTAAACACCAGAATATTACCTTTGTGACATGGATCATTGTTTTTTTACCGCGACTAAGAGAGAGCTGAATACAATTAAGTGCAAATTGACAAGTGATATCCTATAAATATGGTGTAAAACAAAAAAGCAATGAATTTGTCAAAGAGCCTTATCCATTTTCCAATCTTAGCTAAGCATCCAACGTTTGCAGAATCTAAAATGATTGCCCACTTTTTCTCAATTCACCGTTTGCACCGAGACAACACAACTGTAACTAACACGTGGAGGCAAGATATAGTCATTATTTCTCTCTGTTATGGGTTTAAATTTATATTTTTGATATTTTAAATTTTAATCTTAAGAAAGAGAGTAAAATTTAAAAAAAAAAAATTATCTTTATTATAGTTCAAACTGCAAACTAAAATATGAGTACGCCATAAATGCAAACTGCAAAGAGATTTAAAAAAAAAAAAGATGAAAGACTAAAAAGCAACAGCCTAACGGACAAAGCAATTTAACACTTAGAGATAAGATATATTCATTATTTTTCTCATAAGATACTTAAGTAGTTATGAGTTTAAATTAAATTTAAATTTTTATTTTTAAGATTTTAAACTTAATAAATGAATGGTAAGATTTATGATAATAAAAAAAGTTATATGTATTATACAATTTATAACTCGATGAACTTCTTAAAAGTAAAAAAAAAAAAAATCATTAATTCATTATATAAGTATGCCATGAATGCAAATTGCAAAGAGATGCGAAAAAAAAGATAGAGGAAGATAAAAGACAAATAAGCAATGGCCTAATGGATAGATACGTGGACAAAGGAACAAGAAAGGTAAGGAAGAAAATTTAATTGATAGTCGTTTGGTACACTAGCAATGTTACCCCACCACCGGGATTGCTCAATTCTTCGTTGAGTCGACAATGGCCACCTTCTCTGTACCCTACCCTTTCACTCTCCTCTGGTCTTCTTTTTCCCATTCCTGCTGGTACACTAAAATGTTTTTTTTTTCGAAGTTGACCCCTTTGGTTTAATTATTTGTATTTTGTAGTATACGAAATTATTGTTTAGTTGTTTAATTGCATTATCAATAATTATAATTTTTCATTATTAGCTATATAAGTATACCAACCACAAATTATGAGTCTGTAATTGCCCATGGTTAATGTGATGGTGACGACAAACTTAAAATTATATAAATATTATGTATATCGACACATCACATTAAGTACGAATTCCAAAGTATTCCCCAATGTGGAAGCTACAGTAACTTCAAACATACTAACAACCAATTCATATATTATACTCTCATAACTGATGATTATATTTTTATTTTTTATATATATAAATGCGAAATCACCAATGTGTTTCAATAGCGTACAATAAAATATGGGTCTACATCAATTTGAGAATCTCTTGTTCTAAAGAGATTTCAACACAACAGTCATCAACTGCCTCTAATCAATCAAGTAGCTTGTATGCTATTAATCAAGATCCAATTTTTATAACTAAGTTACCAAGTGTCAAACTAAAAAAGTGTATTTATTGTTAAAAAAAACGAAAAAAAAAGTGTATTTAATACAATTTCAACTTACACACTCAAAATAGCACCAAAATTAATCAAACTGACTAACACATTTGACCATTTAATTAAAAGATAGGAAAAAGATTCGAATCTCATTCCTTCGTCTCATTAAACTTAGACTCTATAACAAGACAAAGAAAAATATCACCAAAACAAAAGAAAAAATGGATAAATACATATATTGCCAATACTTTTATAATGGCTTTGGCTTTTTTTTCCCTCTCTCTCTCTCCATATGTTAGTAGTAGTGAAATAATGGTAGGTTAGGGGTCACTTTAAAGGAGCGTATTCTACCATTAATATTTTTCCCCACAAAAACCCTTCTCATTATATTGTCTCATCTTCCTCCATATCCCCCACACACGCCTCCCTCTCTCTCTCTCTCTCCACTTTCTCTTTCATTGATTGTTTCATTATAACTATCTTTTTGTGCGCATATAATATATGCTCTGAAGCAGCTTCAAGAATTATACCCCCATTATAGTAAGCAGGCTAGTGGAAGCTAGTATCCATAGCCCCCCATTAAACAATTTAATGGCTGCAGAAGAAAGCACAAGTTGTAACTCCTCGTCGTCCTTCTCCTCATCATTTTCTTTGCCACAGTCTCCTTCGCCTCTGCAATCTTTAACCGCCACTGCCACCGCCACCGCGGCCACCACCACCCATGTGGCAAAGAAGGCAAAAATTCATCCTATTAGACGAGAAATCGATATAAAAGCAAAAGCTTCATCGTCTTCCAATGGAGCTGGGGCTACTACCAAAACAAGAGATGAAAAGCATCCTGTGTACAGGGGCGTTAGAATGCGGGCTTGGGGAAAATGGGTGTCTGAAATCCGCGAGCCCCGGAAGAAATCTCGCATTTGGCTCGGAACCTTCCCCACGGCGGAAATGGCGGCGCGTGCCCACGACGTTGCGGCCATGACCATCAAGGGCGAGTCAGCGATCCTCAATTTTCCAGAACTCACGGAGCTGTTGCCTCGGCCTTTGTCATCAATGCCCCGTGATGTCCAGGCTGCTGCTGCCAAAGCTGCCGCCATGGTCGAGTTGGACCAAACCTCGTCGTCAATGCAATTCTCCTCCTCGTCCTCCTCGGATTCCTTGTCGTCCATGTCTGTTTCCGATGATGTTAGAGAATCAGAGGAATTGAGCGAAATTGTTGAGTTGCCAAATATAGAAGGGAGCTTCGAGTCGTCCGAGTCGAAGACCGAGTTTATACCGTTTGACTCGGTTGATGGGTGGGCTTATCCGCCACTCTTGCCGGACTTAACTGGAGAATTCTGTGATCAGCTTTTGGGATTGGAGAGTTTGAACTCGATCAGCTTCGGAGCTCCAATGTGAAATTAAGAAAAAAAATAAAAAGGCATTCAAGTACACTGAGACTCGCAACAAAGAATTAGTGCCTTCAATTTCTGATTCGAGACGGGTGATTCAAGTGATTAGATTCGGAATTTGGGATAATATTGTTCTAGGTGCGAGGATAATCTGACTGTGAATAAATTCTGGAATCGATGACAGCAATTTCCAAAAGGGCATATTGGCTCTAATTTGAACATGATCATGATCATCGAGGTTGTGTGGCCGCTTTTGCTGACTGGTCAGGTTCATTCCATGGCTATCTAGTGTGGTTGATACACTGTTTAATGTTTCACTGTTTACAATTTATTTTTCTCTTTCTTCAGTAATTGTAGTAATGATATACATACATCCCAAGGTATTTTATTTGAATATACACATTTTCAATTAGTGAGTTTAGTCATGTATAATTTTGTGTCAAATATGTGTTGTTTTGGTTAGTTTTATATGTTGAATTCATGGTAGATTGTTTTTTCTGATCAAAATCTTGTGATGGGGTTATACAATTTCAAAGCTTTAATTAATCTGTATTATAATGTCACCATGAAAAAGAAACAAATTGATGTTATATCCTTTTTTTATTTTAACAATCTCGGTGTTTTTTAAGAAAAAAAAAAAGTGTCCTGAAATCGACTTCTTCCCTAACGCTTGGGCAAGAGGGAATGGTTAAGATTTTTTTTTTTTTATTCGTTAAGAAGTCCACTAAATACACAATAAAATCAATTCTTTACATTCTCATAAATTTTATAGGAAAGAATGATTAGATTAATGTTTTAGCTTACTTTTTATTTTTGTAGTGAATCATTCATTTGCGGGTAGGTTTGTCTTGTTGGCAAATTGTGGAAATTAGTTAGAACAATTTTTTTCTACTTTTCACAAAATTAGTGTCGCCTATTTATCTACAGTTGGAACCTTTTTGGGTGTGTCTGCCTTAATTTAGGCGTCAGCGGGCCGTCCACCGTCCGATCTGATATTGGACTAAGAATCACATGGATCACGAGCAGACCTTGGGGAAAAAAAAAAAGAAAAACAGAGAGAAAAAATAAAAAAAATAAAAACCTTATGGTACTCCGTGATTGCTTCAATGATTTTTTGTTGTCTTCATTTGACCACGTACGTCTTTGGGGTTCCATGATTGCAACCATACACTGATACACGGAAGAATAATGCCAGAAATATGAAAAACAAAATCTGTACTTTTTTTTCACTAATTCATATAACTTTAATTTGTCACTGAATCCTAGCCATGTAAAATTTATAAATTTTTTTTTTCAAAAATCCCCTCAAGATTTACTGATGATCAAGTCAATTTAGGTTTTCTCAAATAATTTTGATATGGTATCAATAAATCATTTCGCTTAAGAATTTGAGCTATTGGGTAAAATTGAAGAATTTATCGCATTTCCAACTCTAACTTTTTTTTTTCGTACAGATTAAACTCTATAACAGTTAAGATGACGACAAACATTTTAGGAAAGTTTTTAGAAAATATTATAATTACTCAAAACGTTACTCTCCATAATAAATTTAGGAAAATAAAAAAAAATTAAGTAGTGGCATGGTACATCATCAACGAGTGGTCATCACTTTTATCTCTCTGTCTCTCTTTTTTTGTTGGATTGTGATGCGTGAGGAGCTAATTCAAAGAGTGCCGTTGGAAAGGTTTGGAACTTACGGGAGCTTACATGTGCAGAATGGCCCGTTGGAATAGTCTTTTCAACCAAAAAACGCAAAAAACGAAAAAAGAAAAAATCCAATTTGACTTGACATGAGATATTGACATTCCCATAACTTCATCAGTTTTATTTTTCTTTAAAAAAAAATAATAACTTTTTTTAATACGAAACTGATTGAGCAAACAAATATAAACTAATGTGCCTCAAAAGTGCTACTATTTATTGTAGTCTATTAACAGATATTGAACATTATCATATTGTAGATTTTAGATTCGATTTAAATTTTTAACACCTATAAAAATAAGTATAATATTTTTTAATAAAAATTATAAGACATCACTCTCTTTTTCATCTTATCCACTTATAAAAAAAATATGCCTCAAAAGACTTCATTATTATAAACCTCGGGGAACCTTTTTGTTCGTTATAAGAGACTTTTATTATATATTTTGTTTAATTTTTTCCTGTTATTTCTAACATTTTTACATAACAAAATATTGGTTCTTCCTAAATATTAATATATTTTGTTTTTCTTTCCTAAATATTAATATATTTGGTGACACCAAAGATGGTTTGTAATTTCACGTGTGAGCATGAAAGCATTCTACATGTTTTTCTTTTATTCGTTGTATTAAAATTTATATCATTTCATTGCCAACAAATAAGAACAATGCAATTTAACCAGCAAAATAAGCTAGATTTTTGTAGGACGAACTTTGATATAATGATAAAGTTACTTTATTGTAATACAGAGATCGTTTAAATTGCAATAATAAATTTTTTGTAAAATTAAAAATAATGATATGTACGCCTAAATTTTCTCAAAATTGCACAATATAGAAATTCATGCACTAGAATGTCCTCTTTGTAAAGCATATCTTTTATGTGGTATCAAATGCAAATCATTGAGTGATGACATCTTTTAAATGATTACGGATACTATTTATTTATTGATTTTTTGGGTTATATAACATTTTTAAAGGTTTAGATGAAAAATGTTCTGCCGAGAAGTTGGACATTCAAGTCATTTGAAACCCTCGTGAATAATGCTTGCAACCAATTTAAATTATTGTAGTTGAATTGGGAAAAGGAAAAGTTACGTTGGCCCCTTTTTTTAAATATATTTGGAGCTACTAAAACAATGCTAACCGAGGGAGAAATAAGGAGATATACATTTATTTAATTTTAAATTTTTAAGTTTTTTTTATTTAAATCGTAAACTTTTTTGAGATTTCATTTCAGTTCTAATTTTTTTGATTTTGTTCCAAATCAGTCATTCCGTTAGTCAAATCGTTAAAAATTAACATTAACTAACGGAAATTATTTTAAAAAGGTAAAATACACTATTTCAATTCACTAGTAAACAGAAATACGTTGTGTAATTTTAAAAAAAATAAAAAAAAATAAAAAATTCAAAATATCAACTTACATGTTACTATTTTACAGTAAAATACAAGCATTTAATAAAAAAATATTTAAATAATATATTTTATATTTTTTTAAAAAAATTTATTAGTGAACAGTAATGTTTAATGGTTTGACTAATAGAGAAACTGATTTGGAGCAAAATCAAAAGATTTAAAACTAAAATGAAATCTCAAAAAAGTTTAAAACTTAAATAAAAAAAACCTAAAGGTTTAGAATTAAATAAATGCATATCCAGAGATATAAGTGGATAAATTTTAAAGTATGAACTTTAAATTTTACTGTCGATAGCCATTACTCTCAATTACTTACATTATACTCAAACTATACAATTTCTTTTTTTTTTTTATTAAGTATTGTAGTTGGAGTGTTGGACATGTTCAAAAAACACAAAAAAGAAAAAAAAAATTGTTGGACAGCTGTAGATTAACAGCAAGGTTATAAAAATCTGCACAAAGCAACTAGCCGTAGTGTATGTTTGTGCATACATATCTTCTTTGTTAGAGCATAAATCATCCATGCCCAAACCATGACGCTCACAAAAAATTAATAATTACTCATGCTAATTCGAGTGGCCAACAGTAGAAAGGTAAAAGTCTTTTTATTTATTTTTTTTATTGTTGTCTATTAGAATTGCTAGAACAACAGTAAGAAAGAAGAAATAGTTTAGCTTCATGAGAATAGATCTTAGATCATGCAGTTCGCTCCCCCAGTTACTTTTTTTCAAATTCTGGGCTAAGACCCTTACACATTGATTGATTCATAAAAATCTTATTTTGACTGCAATAGATTTTCTAACATGGTCAATAACTTACCACAAACAGAACAAAGAAAATATTACGAGAAAAAAGAAAAACTATTTGGATCTTGATTTACAAGATGTGCAACACATTCACATTGACATTTAGATGTAAAATTAAGGTGAGAAATCTAATCATCTTAGTTTAGCAACCTATCACTTTGGAGTTTAAACATTTGACTTTCTTAATTGTCCTACATCTTAGTTGATAGCTACTTGAACATCGTTCACATTCAGTTATGAAGTCGATTACTAGGATTTCGTGCCGCCAATGTACATGAATTAAACATGGGGGGATGTCATTGCCCAATGAAGAGATTTCACAAAAGGTTAGATCTTACCTACTTGTTGAATGATATAACCATATGTTAGTTCATTTAATTCAACAATCAAAGTCAGATTAATTAGCGCCTAGTCACACTTTTGAGAATAGGTGGCAAATTGGTCGGTTTGAGTGGTTAGGTTGGAGTCATTATGCAGTACAGATTATTTTGAGTTGTGAGTTCTTCAAGTTGAGGTGTCTTTTTTTTTTTTTTTTTTTTTTTGAGAAAAACAAGTGGAGGTGTCCTAGATTTTGATCCCTAAACAAAATTGGTTCATTCGAGTATTTCGCTCAAATCATGCATTATTTAGGGTTCGTGTACGGTGAAATTGCTTTTTTTTTTTTCCTATTAGGCCCATAAAATTATGTGTTATATAATAAGTAACTCTTCTTTTTTTATGAATCTCACTCTTTCTTATAAAATTTAAATTCAAAACCTCTATAATAAAAATTTAAACTTTAACTGCTAAAATATCCTCTAAACGATAGGTTAAATTGAATTTGGGTCAAATTGAGTTAATTTCAAATCAGATTGTGCCGCTTAAGTATCAAGTTATTTAGATATTAGGTAATTTCAAGTTGAAGTGGGTCTCATTCAAGTTATATTGTACATTTTTTTTTTGGAAAAAATTTAATGCTATCACTTATGCAGCTTTAAAGTAATTACAAAGTGATATAAGTCATTGAATGATTAAATTTATAAAAAAATAAAATTAGAAAAACAATTAAATGTTATTTGATGAGATTGCATAGTTACTTGTTACTACCTACATAAAACCACTTAGTATTACTTTATTTTTTTTTTAAAAAAAAAGGTTTTAGGCAATCTGAGTTTTAAGTTAGCACCAAATTTTAAAACTGTATGCAGAAAGTATTCTGAAGTCCTAAATTCATAAGAGGAAATTTTGCTATGTAACGCGTCATAGAAGGTAAAGTAAATTAGGGATTTGTCAAACAAAAGAAAAGGATATCACGAAATTTTATTGGTCCATTTCTAAGCAATAATAACCAAAAATGTTTTGATATTTATAATATTTTTACAGATTATATGATAAAAAAATTCTCCCTTTTCTGCAAATCTTCAAATTAATGGGCCTAAAAAAATATTTTTGAGGAGGGGCGCCAAGTCTCAATTTTGATATTAGCCGTATTACATTTTCTTAATTTCAGTAGGGACATTTATCCTATTATGTTATATTGTATTGTCGTCAATTTCCTAATTTCAGTAAAAACAACTTTCGTTATAAAAAAATTCTGAAGATTAACAGACTATGACATGCATGTATAAGTTGATTGGAGTAAAATTTGATTTGCCATAAGAAAATAAAACTAGAGCTTGATGCATATTGCCTAAAATATTATTTCAAAAGGATTTTGATCATTTCATTTTTATTATTATTGTAAAGAAGAGTATTACATGATGGTAAATAGAAACCAACGTGAAAATTAAAAAGCCACCAAAACTTCAACTAGTAGCATCCGATTTATTTAAAGCAAATTGGCCAACAGATAAAGCTTTATTTTAGTGATGCTGAAGTCCGTTCTAAAACTGTAATTTTTTATTTCGAATTTTCGTTAGAGATGAACTAATTGAAAAATAAAAAACAACTTCAGCGTGCCACACCAATGGCATAATCTCAACCACAACGTGAGCAAGCTTGAATATGCAGGATCAAATATCATGATCTAGAACCTCAAACCGATATGGGTTTTACTTTTTTTTTTTTTTTTGTCTATTGAAATGTTTATGGTCAAAGAAAAGGAGATAAAAAAAAAAAAAAGTAAAATTCGAATTCTCTGCCTCCTTCTTGATCAAAGAGGTTAGTAACTATCCGACAAACCCAGGTGATCAACAAGATTTTTACTTTAGGGAAATATTGAGACGTTGTTGGCCAATTAGCGTGTGGAATTGACATTGCATTTGGGCAGGAAGAAAAAGACATCTATGTTACAGTGTCCTTTCGTCCCTCACCTTACAATAGCTATATTTTTTTTGGTACAGTTGCAATCATATATTTAATTGTTAAACAATAGTTGATACGTAACTTTCACTTTTAGTGGATTCTCTTGTCTAAGAATGATTCTACAATTGCATTATTTTTAAGTGTCTTTTCTCAAAATAATAATAATAATAATAATGATAATTGCACAACGCTGCAGCCATAGGATCCCCTCGTTGCCAAGAAAACAATTTGTTTATTTAAAAGCTAACTATTTGATTGAGCAATGACTTCATCGGTGATTTTTCTTCCACTAAGAAAAAAGGATCCGTTTAAACTAGCTAGCACGAAAAAACAGTCTACTTAACCACTCATATATATATATATATATATAGGAATTTGATAATTTTATTTAATTAATTCATCTGTTTCAGTACCTCCCACGTGTATCAAATGAATTGAGTTCCATCACTTAAACATTTGACTATTTTATATCAATGAGAATGAGATCGATTATTATTGGCCCAGGTTTTTACCATAAAGTTGTGGGGTTGTTGTTTTTTCTGAAATGATAGACGGACGGAAATATGCTTGACATAGGGAAAGACCATGCTTTTTGTGTTTAATGTTAATAAATTTATTGCACATAAATAGTAATTATAATGCTTTTTTTTTTTAAAAGTCAAGTATATAGACTTGTAAAAACTTATGATATGCAGTGTAATAAAGGTTAATTCCTAATAAATTTATCAATAATATGTAAAAAGAGTTTGTCTATAAAAAAAGAAATGTAAAAAGAGTATTGTGTCTCTCTGCATTTGTATATCAAAAACCCCTTTTTTTCTTTCTTAAAAAGAGGAATCCTGTTAGCATGCAGTCTAATAGGAGAATATGCATTGATATTTGATTCAACTATTTTTACAGAGTGCCCGCAACCCGGACATTGATAGGTACATGCGGCCTACACTGCACGCATTCACCTAAGACGCAGGCGATATCAAACCTTATTCTTACATGCCAACACTATGCTTTCCTCATAACTCGGAAGGTAATTAAAGCACATATGGAGATCAGAATCTTGTTGATTGCACGGCGTACTCGCAAGAGCAGCACTCAACCTCCTCCATCTAGGGCGGTAAGAGACCATGAAATTGTCATAACCTTCCAGCGAGAAGCCCCGGGACCACAGATTGGAAAATGATTGTCCATATATTAAATTAATAATCTTTGGCAGAAATCTCACTGGGTGAATTACATAGGCTGGCGGAGATAGATAATTGAATAGTTAGTTGTATTTTTTTATGTCAATCTAGCTAGAAGGTCCACGTTATTGGCATCATATAATTTGACTTATTATTGCTACAATTCAACATTAGTTGATGGATTGCAACCTACAAGTTAATTAATTACTTGTTGATATAAATTAAGTATATAATGAAGTTAGCTATACTTCATGGTGGTTGGAATGATTTGATGTTGCAAATTAATTTCATTGATAAGAAGACATACAATATGAGGCCCATTTGCTTAAAGGAGCAGTGCAACTAGTGGGGTCACCACAATGGCTAGTCATGGAGGACAAGCTAAGGACATGGGCTTTAAATGGCACAGTTTAATAGGACAACAAGGCTTCTCTTTTTATCTTTTAGCACAAAGAAAAAAAAAATTATATGTATGTTGATCATTGTATTTATATGTCAAGATTAGATAAAGAGCAGAAATTATCTGTTGACGTACTCATTTAAACTCTTTTATAGGAAGAACCTATCATTTGAATACTGATGAACCCAAGCGAGACTTTATCATAATCAGATCACAACGATTACTAATCTTGACCCCAACATCTAACCCACCAATATGGGGGTAAATGCTAGAGTGGGATTCAAACCTAAGTGAGTTATATGGAATATACACTGGATCACCATCTAAAGTTACCACATTGGGTGGCAACAAATGTTCTTTTATGAAGGAATGGACAATTGATGATTGCTTGGTGGGCATTAGATTTTGCTTGGAAGAAGAAACAAATTTGAGGCTTACTTGACATTGGAGCTGTATGTTATGTCTAATCTTGTAGGAATGGCATTAATAAGATTGACCTTTTAAGGTCTGTTATTGTGCGCTGAAAGCAATTCGGTCCGTTTTTAGTCGATTTCGAATTGTTTTTCAGGCCTCGACGCTTGACTGTGCTCTTTTGTGGGGTAGCGTGCCCTTTTCGTGGGCTTGGTGCTTCGTTTCTGAAGCTTTGTCATTCGTGGTGGCTGTTCATTGTTCGTTGGTGGTCATTGTTAAAAGTGCTATTCTTGGGTAGTGGTTTGGTCGACTTGCTCATTTAGTTCCTGTCTTTGCTTTGTTTGGTTGGGTCTTTTGCTTGCTGTGTCTCTACTCCCCTACCTCCCTTGTTCGTGTTTGGGGCCGACACAGTGGTGGGGGAGGTCTCCTTTTTGCGGTTTCAGTCGAACCATGTATAGAACGTGCTAGGTGTTTTCTCTGATGGGCTTGGTGGCTTTGGTGTCCCATTTGGCTTTCAGGGATGAGTTTTGACATTTGGGTATTGGTCTAGCCTGGTGTCTCCGTCCGTTTCTGGGTGCCTTTGGTGCTTTTCTGGTGGTTTCAGTCGGGGTTTGTTATCTATGTAGCCATGGTGGCATGATTGCTGCTGGCTTTTGGTGGCCGTGCTCTCACCAACATGTCACCAATGCCGCCCCTCTCTATCGGAGTGGGGTTGTGGGAGTTTCTAGGGGCTGGTGTCTCTGCCCTCTGGCTTGTGAGCCATTCCTCCTAGACTTTAGGCTCGAGTTGAGCCATACTGGTTTCCTTGGTTGGTGCTCTACCTTCTAAACTTTGGGACTGCTTTAAGTTAGATTGGGCTTTCATTTAGGCCCTGTTACATGGATATATATTTTTTATCATATAATTCGGTCATATTACAATTACAGTTATATCTTTTATAATAACATATTTATTTTTTACAACAAAAAAATAAAATATAAATTTTTATTATAAAAAATATAATTATCATTATAAAAAATATGTAAGCGGTTGCAATATAACCGAATTATATACCAATTTTATATTACCATAAACTATTTTCCTTTCTTTTATGTAAGGATAGCTCTTCTTTTGATCCTGATTGTGTACCTTTCTTTCTAATTTAATGAAGTATTTTACTTGCTGTTCAAAGAAAAACAAGATTGACCTTCTTGATACAAGACAACTGGTCCCCCAAAGAACTCTACTACTCTAAACTCCCATTGCAGGTTGGGTCACATGGCTCCGATTCTAGATTTATATAATCCCCAAAAGTTTGACTGACCCATAAACTTCTAAAAGGAAGAGGGTATTTTATGCACCACATGGTGCTGCCAGACGGGCTACTCCATACTAAGGATGGTGGGGGCCCCAGGTAAATAATTACATTTTTTTTTTACAAAATTAAAGATAAATAGAACAATTATTTATTAATAAAATATAATTAATTTGATAAAATATAAAATATTAAAACTAAAATTTAAAAATAGATGAATGTTATTTAAAGTTTTAAAATATAAATTATTTATTAATAAAATACAACTAAATTAACAAAAATTAAATTGTAAAATTAAATTTTAAAATTAAATAAGTATTATTCTAAAATTTAAAATATAGATTCTATATATTATGCACTAAAAAAGACTTTTTTTCTTAAAAATTTTTTTTTTCTTTTTTTTCACCTCTTTCTTTTTCTTTATTAAAAATTAATTGTATATTTTTTATTTACATCCTAATTTCATAGCTACACCAGCCTTGCCACGTAGGTGTGGGACTGCGTGCGGCGGCACTAGCTGGGTCCAAACATTTTCCGAAAAAGGAAAATGCTGCTTTGGCTAAGATATAATTTTGGTTTTGAATGCGATAGAAAATCATAGTACAGTGGCAGAACCAAGAATACTTGGCAGTGGAAACAAACTAAAATATTAGGGCAAAAAAAAAAAAAAAGAGTGACTAAAAACAATTAAACTGTTCGAGAGATCCAAGATGTAAATTATCTATTAAACTTTAATACTTTTCCTCACTCAAAAGTCTATAGGATAAAAGCTTGAATGAAAGGAGACTTATTATAACTGTAAAAATTTATAATTAAATATAAAAATATTATAATTAAAATATAAGATCACTTTATCATAAAAATTTTGATATCATATGAAATTATCATATTACTTTTAAAAAATATATTGTCGAAAAAAAGTTTAAAATATATATTATATATTAAATTTTTATAAATTAAAAATACACATAAATGATTTTTTAGGTATTGTTATTAATTAGTATGTGGCATGTAAGTTTTCACGTGTCATGTTAAGCCTATTTCTGATTCAATTACAAAATCGGTCATTTACATCGAAGTAAGAGCATCCTCCCTCGAGGGCTATTTTAATAATTAAAAATTTAAATCTCTATTTTTAAATTTTAAACTTTAATTTTAAAAATGAAGTGCGTGATTTATGATAATAGAAAGTACAGCTCTTATTTTATAGTTTAGAGTCCATTAAATCTCTTAATATATTTTTTTTAAAAAAAAGAGCATCATCTATTAAATATTAGTTCTCATTAGAAGCCACACCATTCCCTCTACCTACAATACTTAAAATTTCAGCTTCTTGCACATCGGCATGGTCTAAAGTTAATTCAAATGGTGAAGTTGAAAAGTATTGGATACCTTTTTTTAACACAAGAATGAAAGTATTTACAGGTATATTAGTGATCAAATTTGTGAACTAAAATTGAATTTTTTATTGTTAACATACTCATTCAGTTTCTTTATAAAGATAACTCACTGTTAGAAAAAGATCTTTCAAACTGACCACAAATCCTACCTTGTTTTTTTTTTAGCAGATAAGATATACATCTTCCTGTGCAACTTGTCTTTATATTTAATTTGGCCACTAGAATGAATAGGAAATCAAAATACTATATATGAACAAAATTTAGGATAAACAATAATTTGACTAAACTCTCTCTCTCTCTCTTTCTCTCTACTCTCTCAACCCGTCCTACTTTCTCAAAGCCGTTCCCCCTGTTTTCTAGCCGGCAGAGGCCAGCCACCTCCGCCGGTTAGCCACCAGTTTCTCCCCACTTGTTTTCAGTCTATTTTTTCCTCTCCCCCACTCCGCAGTCCCTTTCCCCTTCATTTTTCTTTTAGTTTTCCTCATCAGACCCTGATATCTTGGCATATGGGGCTCTTTGACTCTGTTTCAGTCAGATCTGACCATAATAAGCTACCAAAGGCCTCCTCAAAGCCAAATTTACACTTGCTTGCGTTCAGATTCGTCTTTTGGCTATCCCTGACGTCGCTGTCTCCACCATCGTTGTCTTCTCTGTTGCAGTCTTCGCTGCTAGCCCGCCGTACCGGTCACTAACATTAACATCCTTGTCTCTGTCTCTGTTGCCGGCATCGCTCTACCGGCCACTAGCGCTAGAACCCACAGTGCTGCCGCACGAGAAGGCGTCGTTGGTGCCACCTTGAGGGTAGCAACCTCTATTGGAACAGTCACTGACGCCACTCAAGCTCCTCTATTGCCAACTACGTCTCCGGCTCTGCCGCCGCTAGCCCCATCGCCACATCCCACCGTCAACCATGTTTTTGGATCTGGTTGCGGTTGTAGCTGTTGGTGTATCATATTTAGGGTTGGAGGATCTAGTTACTATTGTTGCCTTTGGTTTACTAGTATTAATTTTAGGATTGCGTCAGCTTTAATAGTCGTAGTTTTGAAATGTATTTTTCATTGGTTTTGTAAGGTAGTGGGTTTGAAAATCATTGTCAGGCGCACACGGTTATTTTCTGTTATAAGTCTACCGAAATGCAGTATTTGTTATCATGTGCAGTTTTGTCTAGCTGGTCTGATAGATATCCTTGTCCGAGTATTTTGTGTTAATGGACTTCAAACCCATTTAATATGTGGTCTTTGGATTACGTTTGTTGTAAGTCCTTATAACCGTTTATTCCTATTTTGTGCAAGTAAATCTGACATTTTTGTATTGACTTATATACGAAATTTATACTATTAATATAACGTTTTCTTTTGATAAAACAACAAAACTCAGGATTAATCATAGCCGTTTACTTAATGTGACATCATAATCATGCAGCAATTGGTTCAGAATATTGTACTGAATTAAAAACTAATTAATATGGTGGCAGTTTATGTCTCATCAATGGGAACAGTACTGTCTGCAGCACTTTAATACTTCATTGGCCTCTGGCTACTTCTCTTTGCTGCTACCTTTTTTTTGTTTTTATTGTTTTTTTACTACTTAGTGCTAGAATCCAATGGAATGAGGCTGACTAGGTGGTTATGAGTAACTAATCAATTTTTATTTTGAAGCCATTATCCATGGAATATGATAGCTGGAATCAACCAATTTTTTGTTGGGTTCATAAATGAGTTAGTAGTGTTCTGCTATATGAACTGTTTTTTTTTTTAAAAAAAAATTTTAACTATTTAAGGTTAAGGCTTCAATTTTTTTGAGCTATGGTAAAACTAGTTGTCCATTATCAAAGAGGCAAAAAAAAAAAAAGGAGAGAATTGAAGTTCTCTCAATAGAAGACATATGACTTCCTATACTCCAACTAAGCTGGATCATGGGCTTCAATATATATTGATTGTTAGATGTGTTTGCATGCAACTGTATAAACACCGGGTGTTATAATCAGTTCATTACATGGTCATGGAACTTCATACCCGAGAGGATGTTGATGGACAAGGCGCAGATGGGAGAAGTATTCTTATTGACCTATTATAGCTGATTGTTTGCAACTGATAAACACCTTTGGGACTGCAGAGTGCAGCGTGAATTAAGAGAATGTTATTATTATGCAGATTTTCTTGCTAACCTTGGAATCTCGAGCGAAGTGGAGATCAAATTTTGAGACATTACTCCCCCTCTAGGCTTAGGGGTGTTGCTTCAATCGGAAATGGTCAATTTGGCAATTCTTTAGGGTAAATTAATAAATTTACTTTTAATTAGTCAATCAATGTCCAAAATCCACTTAAAAACAAGGGTAATTCAGCAAAGTAACTTCTAAATAAAAGAATTATTTTGGTCAATAAATTTAGAGTATTGTTATTTTGTATTTGTTATTTTTCTTACTTTTTTTTGTGAATATAATTTATTTATAATTTTATACTACACAAATTTATTTTAATATTTTGTTTTATTTCATGTAAACTCCACTTATATGTGTTGTAAAATTATAAGTAAGTGAGTTATACTCACTGAAAAAAATGTGTTAAATTAAAAATCAATTGGATAAATAGGGAAATTTTTTTCATTAAAAAATTAGCTAAAAAGGGGGTGGAAAACTTCTTTTTTTGGGTGACAAAAACACTAATTTTCCATTATTGAGCATACCCTTAGATTTCTTTTCATTTTCCGTGCTTAATGTGGATTAGGATACTTAAATAAAAGAAAGTTAGTGGCTTCAAGTCACTAAAAAGCGTCAACCACTTGATTATGCCTCATCCTCATCGTTTCTGAGTGTCATCTAGTGGAATGCGCAGCCACCGCATAAATAGTTGTCAACAATGAAACCAACATTGGTTTTGTAATTTTGTGGCAAAGGAGCTTTCGCCTCTTTGGAGTAGACGGAAGTACCAACTTTCCCATAAATTGTGAGAAGATACAGGGAATTGTCTTCTAGAGTGCCCAACTGTTTCAATGTTAAAAGAAATTCTCTTCTTAGTAATTTTGCATCAATAATGGCAAAGTGACGCAAGAAAATTGGCATGTGACAATATCATGTTGTTGATCGCACATTTGTAATAATCGTGCAATGCATAATCGTTACTAATGATAAAAACGAACAAATATGCAACTAATGATCATGATACTACATTCATATACAAGGCCCTTCTCTTATCATGCTCAAAAATGTATCTTTTGCCAATTTTAGTATGTTGCCGTAGTTATGAAATATGTTCCTGAAATGGGAAAAATAAATCATATATCGACATGGGGTTGCTGACTTGCTCAAAATAGTCTTTACTTCATTACCAAGAGCTTTTAGGCCTCTTGAATATTCCATTCATCGAGCAGTATTGCATGGATAAGTGATGGGATATTCTCTCTTTTCTAAGAAAGCCCATTTGTCACCTAACATCACATCTTTAATTTTGCCTGACCCCATACAACTTTTGTAGTTTTCACTTCTATCAAATGTTACTACCCAAACACCTGGCTTAGATCAAACTGTAATTTATACTCTTATACACTTTTTTGGCATAAAAAAAAAACTTCATTTATTTTCAAAATATTTTAATTCAGAAAAGGAGATATGAGATTTATTAAAATTAAGAGAACTATTTTTATTATATAACTCACGACTTCACGATTCTTTTAATGACACTAAAAAAGGTTCTAGTATCACGTAGTACAATTAAACTCAAACTACAAGAATTGAACTAATATTTTGAAATAAATTAAATAAAAATGTTGCATGTACGTTAATTAAGTTGATAAATTAAATCAAGCTGTAACCAACCATGTTATATATACACCTCAATTATGTAGGAAAACCTGTTTGTATTTTCTTTTGTCAATGTGGAATCATTGTTTTAACAAATTCCAGAACCTAAACTTTTGTAGCACTTTATGGCATCATTTGCGACAAATTTATTGGGTATATTGGCTTCAAAGAGACAATTTATGGCTCCATCATGTTTGGTCCTACTCAAAGCTGTAAGGCACTTTATTATTTCCAAACTCTTTCAATAATACTCTATTCTTTAGGGACCAACCGTCCAAATCATATGCAACTTTCCACTTTTGACCCATTCTTATTAAATCAATCTCAATCTCTCAAGGTGTCAATTATATGGGATTACAGCTGTCAACTTGGCATACTTGCATTGATAAAACCTAAGTTTCTTATCCTTTGGGGCTTCTCACATTAATTACTTTGCTTGGCTTTAATCTTTCCTAGACATTTGTTAGTGGCTTCTAAATCAAGTAAATTAGTAAGGTTTATTAATGCTAATAGTTGCTTAATCAATTTGGGGTTATCTTTTTGGCCTAGTATTATGGATTTTCACTCAAGCTTAAACCAAAGTTGGGTTTGGTTGAGAAGGAGAAACATTCTTGTTGACAAATATGAAATATGCAACTTTATGAATCATGGACCTACTTAATATATAATACTATTATCAAGATACTCCACCAATAAATGTTTATCGATAGTTTAGATGGCCCATATATTGCAATAAGCCACCATGATACTATAATCATTTGTGTCTCATAATTACTTCAATTAAAAACCATAAAAAATATTAAATTTTTAGATTTAGATTGATTTGAAACCTTAATTTCTTCATGATAGGTTTCTTACCTTTCTTTATAAAGTAAAAGGTAAGGCTAAGAAAGAAGCTCTAATCGTTAGGAGAGTGTTGCTCACTAGCCATTCTAATGAATGCTATATATATATATATATATATATTTTTTTTTTTTATTTTTTTTTTATTTTTTTTTTCCAGTTTTGACTTTAGAGCCTTGTGAAGTTATTGTGAAAGTAGGGCTACAAATGAGTCGAGCCAAATGGAGCATGAAAGTATTCGGGCTCGGCTCGATAGAAAAATTAGCAGGCTCAAAGTCAACTCAAACTCGAATTGAGCTTTAAAGATGTAGGCTATAACTTAGCTCGAAAATTGTATCTCAAGCTTGAGCTTGAACTCAAGTTCGGCTCAAATTTCTCTTAAAAGCATCAAAAAACTTGAGCCACTATCACATCACGAGCCAGAAGTTTGAAATTAAATAACCAACTTCAGCTCGTGGACTCGAAGTAATAAAAGAATGGATGTAGGTCTTTATATAATTACCCCACCCCCCCCCCCCCCCCCCCCCCCCCCCCCCCCCCCTCTTTACCTTCCATTCTCGACGTGGGATTGTGGAAGAGTTTTAAAAACTCTCCCACAATTTTTGAAACTCTCCCACAATCCCACATGGACAATGTAAGCAAAGAGGCAAATGTTGAGTAACTGTAAATATGACCACTTCCTCTTAAATTAAGTGTTGTTTTTGTATTAATTCTAAATCATTGAGCTTGAAGGATTAAATTAATTAAAGTTTTAAGTTTATGTTCTTAATATTGTTAATCAGTTTAGGAGAGTTTGTTAACGAGTTTTGGCGAGTTTTGTTATCGAACTGTTCATGAGCTCTAACAAGCTGAGTTTGACTATGTTTGAACTTGGCTCGTTTATGAAACGAATTTTTAAATTAACCTCGAACTCAACTCGTTTAATTAATGAACAAGTCCGAACTGAATTTTAATCAAGCTGAACCTTCGAACTTTTAACAAATGTATTGACTCGTTTGCAGCCCTATATAGAAGGATTCCACCCCAATACAGCAAGTCTCATAATCATCTCATGCCTTATTTTATTGGAATTTTTGCTGCGGCTCATGTGACATGTGTAAATTTGATTAGCTTATAAAATGATCATAACAATTAATGATATCAAAATCGTATTGTAGACGAGACCAAACAAACTAATTTAACCTTAAATTCAACTTCCTGAACCAATCCTTCAAATTACTTGCCTGAAATCTATCTATATTTATCATTGTAATTATTATTTTGCTTAAAATTTTTCCTACAAAGAGAGTGGAAAACGGAAAAGGAAAATTTTTTTTGATTTTTTAGAATTGATAGCCTAAAGGTTGAAGAACGAAGGGATGAGGGAGAAACAATAATTCTCAAATCTCTTAATTAGAGGACAATATCTCTAACCACTTTAGATATTACTAAAGTTTTTTAAAAAAGTTATTATAAAATAAATGTTTAAAACCTGAGAGTCATACGATCCTCGAAGAGACATCTATAAAATTCTCATGAACGAAGATTGGCCCAGAACAAACTTAGGGCCTTCAGACAGTTTGGATGCAAGTTCGAAGTACTAAATGCAGGGCTTCTTGTAGCCCAATGCGACTCCACGTCCTCTCTTTTTTGTAACGTTTCTTTTCTCATTCACACTCCCGTCAGCATAATTCTTCTTTTCTATGGGATGACGATACGGAATGCTTGAATTTTTCATCATGCGTTACCAGAAGGCAACTTATGCGCAGATTTCTTTACCAAGTTTGTTGCTATTGATCTAGACTTGGGGATTATTATGGAGGTTCCTCTTCAAATCAGTATTACTGGAATTCGACCAGATCGTACAATTTCAACAATAAGAACTACAAATCCACTCAAGATTCGGTCTGATTCGGCCTCCAAAATCACAAATTCTGAAAATCGGTTGAAAACTAATGAAATGGCCCATTTGACCGTGAAACATTGAATTAATCACAGTTTTCCCATCAGGGTGGTTTGAGAAATTACACAAAATTTCGAAAAAATAGTAGGAGGCTTGGAAGAGCGGCATCGAACCCAAAACATTTTTTCGAGTCCTGTAAAGCCGTTCAGCAGAATGACGACAGCAAACATTACATTTTTACCTCATATTTTTTTGTGAAAATCATTGACCATACCTCTTGGAAAAAGTTTTCAATCTTTTGTTTTGTTTTTTTTTTTTTTTTTTTTGATAAAAGAATGGGAAAACGAGAGTAGTGCTGCAATAATTATACTAAGAAGTATTGAACCTCCTCTCAATAGTACAAACAGTCCATATTGTTACAATAGAACTTGCACTAAAGAGGCCTGAATTTAACTGTACTCAAAGACTTTGACCCAAACGACATTACTCTTAACAATGCTGAAACCTAAAATCCGTATGCTTTAATAAACTCGATCACACCTACCCAAGGATGGTAAAGATTATGGCATGTACAACCGGGTTAACGGGCCACTCGTTGAGTTCGAGGGCCTCATTTATCATATTATTATTATTAAAAACTTGACATCGTGCCTTTGCAAACAAGGAAACTTTATACAATATCACTTCAAGTTGGTTATGATATGAAACGTGTCTTTCTTTTCATTGACTCGAGTTCGAGCCCCCACGGCGTCGCCATAATATGCTAGCAAAGATATACTTGCGTATTGTATGGGTTCATAACTCATTAATATCGTGGTCGGGTATGAGAAAGACTCACTCGACTCCAACAGTATTCAAGTGATAAATATGCTTTTATAGGGATAGTTAAACAGGGCATTCAAACACGAGAATTACTCGAGCCTTAGTCCACAAATGCTATAATCGATATATCAGCGAACATTTTTTTTGTTCCCAAAAAAAAAACCTTTAAAGGATGAAATGAATAATCATATTTATCGCCATCCAAATTGCGAGTCAAATCTCCACTTTTACTGACTACGCTAAGATGATCATGAAACAGCGGAGAAATTGAATGGTAATATAAATCATTATTCCTACCATTACGACTCAAATTTGCAACATTATGACATAATTAGTAAATTACTTTTCGACCACAGCTCTACCAAAAACTGCTTAAGTTATCTGAAGGGATAATACTCAATTCAGTCCTAAACGTTTATAAATTTTTTTAATTTAATCTTAAATGTTTTAGATTTTCAATTGAATCCTAAACGTCTCAGTTCTTTTACAAACTGGTCATTTCATTAACAGAAATTAGTTAAACCATTAAAAACGACAGTTGACCAAACGAAAATGAATAAAAAATTCATATATATTATTTTTTTCTGTATTTTTTACTTATAATATTTAAAAATGAAAAAATAATTAAAAGGTGATTAATTTTTTAAAAAATGGCAAAAATTTTTAAAAAAAACTCCCAATATACCCCCATTATCACCATTTTTTAAATTAGAGGACTCAATTGAAAAAATTTTAAAAGGTTTAAGCATTGAATGAAAATTTTTAAAACATTGAGGACTTGATTGAAACTAAAAAATACAAAAGAAATCGTATTTCGAATTTTTTTATTGATCTCCGTTTTGTCAACCATCGTTTTTAACGGTTTGACTAACTTCTATTAACGAAATGATTAGTTTGTAAAGAAATTGAAAAGTTTAGGATTCGATTGAAAAAGTTAAAAAGTTTAAAACTAAATTGAAAAGATTCATAAACGTTTATAACTGAATTGGGTGTAATCCCATCATCTGAAAATAAAAAGTATTCTGCGAAGGCAGATTTGAGCCTTGGGGGTCCATCTGTGTGCCAAAACCTGGCTTTTTCAAGATCAAAACGCTCGTGACCTAATCAGGGGATGGGACATTGGAAACCATTCATTTCTTTGTCTTTTGCAAAGTACTATCCCAAGCATCTTTGGTGTTCAGACCTAACTGAAAAGCGTGTTACATGATTACATTACACAAGCTACTATTTTCAGTTGCTGAAGTAACCAAAACAACTAATTCACTAGCTCTGGAAACCCAGCTTTCGATGAAACATCTTAAACTGTAGTCAAATTGAAAGTTTTAATTTTGGAATTATACGAAAATCGACCCTTATAAAAACAAAAAGAGTAACATAATATCAAGTATATCATCAAACCTTAGGATATAATGAAATATATAAACAATCCAAATCCTAGAATCAAAAAGTACTGACAATAATCGTAAGCTTGCACTCAAAAATAACCAAACAAAAAGTAGTTCAACAGTTTTCTTATGTAAGTATTGACAAGAAAAACGCAACTGAACAAATAAATTGTCAGAAATGATTTTTCTCAGGTATCTTCGCAAAATCCAATAAAGTATCTCTCAGTAAATATCTTCTTAGTAAAGTATTTTTCTCAACTGTATTAAAGATGATTTTTTTCAAGTATCTTTCTTCCCAATATATGCTTGACCAGTTGACCGAAAACTTTAATCTTCAAGCACTACGTTACTAGATAAGTGACAGCGAAAAAAAAAAAAGAAAAAAAATCAGCTATGGGACATTGTAAATAGATATCACAGCATAAAGAAAACCATTGGGTGGCTGAAAATAACTCACCTGATTGTCAATTTAACTCATCCATTGTTCTCTTTGATTCCATATGCACATATATGACCATTACCTGCATAACCAGCATCCAGTTTGAATGGAAAAGGTCTAACAGTCGGGTATTAATGACACATAAAAACACCAAAGAAAAGAAAAGTTGAATAAGAGACTTACAGTGCAACACAATTGATAATAGAATGAACTTCTACCAGAAAACTTTGATCTTCCTCCACAACCACATGCAAGGAAGAATCATCACGAGAAACAGAGAACTTAGTGTACCAAACTGCAATGCCATGATAAAACGGTTCGCAAACCCGACGAAGCATGCATAACTTATCCTTGGCAATAGCAACTAGATGGACATTTGAATCGTTAGAGAAACAAAGAGCACTCGGAAGGTCAACTGGATGGAAGCGCTTTCGTTGGACAAGATCGAAGGCACATAGGCGCGGAAGATCACCAGTGTAATAACATCATCATCTAAGAGCACAAAGGCATCAGGATATTCATATCCATGATAAACAACATCTCCATCGTGATAAAGGGACCACTCATCGGTCAATGGATCATGGAAATATAAGCGGTTATCCTTTGGCATTTGGACCAAAATGCCACCCTTATAACCAACCATAGCAAAATAATAAACACTAGAAGCATCAGGGGGCGCATAAAGGAAATAGGCCATATTAATTTTTTCAGCATGGAATACGTAACCCCATGGCTCCGGTTCCTCGCACATATCATCAACTTCATCAAAGATTACATAGATCCATGGACCAGAAGCTGCCGCAATTGCTCCGCAGCAAGGGAATGGCAATAAACAAAAAGTTTTCCAGCCAGCTGAATCATCAGAGCTTTTGACATCCAGATATTGGATGACACCAGAGCAGCGCTCCCAGTAAGGCTCTAAGCCACCAATGAGATAAAGGATCAAGGAACCGACAAGTACACATTTGAAAGCGTGAGACCAGTGTCTGGATTATGGGGTGGTTTCTTCTAAAAGACTGGGGATATTTTGGAAGTTCTTCCGCTGGATCTGATCACGTACCAACAGTTTGTCGTGGAGTAGTCTATTGCAGAACTGTTGCTCGCAGGGGCCCAAAAATTAACATATATGGACTTCTCTTCCTCCTCCCATCTCTCTCTCCCCACCTTTATGGCTATCTCTTTCTCCAACGCTGGCATCGACGATGAGGCAGAATCCATATTTGAGATCGAGATTATCTACAGAGAATTTCAGTAAGCAAGCAGAAAGACATCAAAAATTTCAGAGTTGGAATCATCAAACAAGAAAAAAGCTAGAGAAACTTGAATCATCAAATCTTACGCAAGAACTAAATAAATATTTCAATCATATTAGAGCGCTGAAAGCCTAAACCCCATGCGCAAGATAACCAACGAAATAGCATTTCAGTGAGCACAAAAGGCATCAAATAACAAGATCAACCCGCAGAACAAAACCCTAAAAAACTAATTTGATGAAACCCCAGCCCACCCAATCGAGAAAAACTAACAAAAGATACGTCCAATCGAGAAACCAGCTAAACCCCACTAACCCAAAACACTAAAGAAATTTCATCTGACTCAAGAATCTGGAATCCAACAAAAGAAAATCAAACAAATAAGCACCCAAAAAAAAAACAAAAAAGAAAACCACACCAAGTAAACTAATCAAACCCAAAAAAAAAAAAAACAAACGAACGAACGTACCTTTGAACAAAGATGAAGAAGGGAGGCTAGCAAGAGGACGTAGGGGAACAGCGCGAAAGAGAGAGATCCTCTCCTCTAGGGCTTGGCGCGTGAACTCTGCTTCAGAAGGATCTAATACAAGTATATAAACGAGGCTTCGCGGCGAGAAACTAATATTATTTACAATTTTTTTGTTTGAGTTTTATATTATTTACAACAAATTGTAAAGTAAAATTAAGAAACTAACATAGTAAATAAATTGGTTAATTTAAAAAATAGCTTGGTTAGATAGTGTAATGGAACTGTCATAAGAATCTGTCTTAATATGTTGAAAACAGTAATTAACTGTCAATTTTTAGTAATTATCATGATAAAAAGAGTAACAAAAAATTAAAATATAAACTATCACTTTATTACTTATTACTCTTTTTATCATGACAATTACAAAAAGTTGACATTTTATTACTCTTTTCAAATACTATCATTATATTTTTTATTATTCTTTTTTATCATAATGGTTACAATAAATTGACTGTTGGTTACTCTTTTTAAACATTTCAAGACAAAAATTGGGACACCCATCTCGGGCTCCCAAACTTTTTTCTTTAAAAAAAAATCATCACTTTTATCCTTTTTAATAAATTTAACATAACTTCTAAAAATTTACAAATTTAGTATAATTCAATTATTTTCTGACAAATATAACATGCTGTCAGTTAAAAATAGTTAGTTAAAAACAACTGAATCCTTTAATATACACATATAACACGTTTACGTGTAAATCTAACACAGTTTAAAACCTACAAATATCATATATGCATATGCGTATACTTGGAGATTTGATTATTTTTAACTGACAGTGTGTTAAATTTGTTAGAAAATAATTAAACTGTGTTAAATTTGTTAATTTATAAAAGTGATGCTAGATTTGTTAGAAAATAATTAAACTGTGTTAAATTTGTAAATTTTTAAAAGTTGTGCTAGATTTATAAAAAAAACGTAAAAGTAATAATATTTTTTGATATTAATCCCAAATAAATTATAATTGATATACTTTAAAGATATCATAATTAGTATATTTAATAAAATATAGATTATAGTTTAACATACGATAAAACTAAAAGAATAACTAAGGTCTCGTTTTATATGAATTATATTTTCTGTTTTCTGTTTATTTTTTCACAAAAAATAGAAAACATGTTTGGTATCGTTTTTGTTTTCTGTTTTTTTGTTAAAAAGTTAAAAGTATTTTTCAAAAAAAAAAGGAAAAACAATAAAAGATGTTTTGTTAATTTATTTTTCATTTTTTTCTATATTTTCTCTCATAATCTTTTCTCTCTCTATCTACCATTTTCATCACGTCTCTGTTTACTCATCATCTGTATATGCCTATCTATTTTTTCTCTCTCAACTCTCTCTATATTCATTCACTCTCTACCCTCTGTCTCTCCTTTTTCAATCTTAACCATTCTCTCTCTATCCTCTCTCTCCCTTTTTCTCTCTCTATTATTCTCTTTATTCATTCTCTCTATATCCTCTCTCTCCTTTTTCTCTCTCTACCATTCTCTATACTCATTCTCCCTCTACTCACTCTCTCTCCTTTTCTCCCTTGACTATTTTCTCTACTTATTTTCTCTCTACCCTTTGTCTCCCCTTTTTCTAGCTTTACTATTCTCTCTCTACTCATACTCTCTTCTTTTTCTTGCTCTACTATTCTCTCTCTACTATTCTCTCTCTACTCACATTCTCTATCCTTTTTCTCGCTTTACTATTCTCTTTCTACCCTCTCTCTCTCTCTCTTTTTTTCTCTATCATTCACTCTACTCATTCTCTCTCTCTCACAAGAGTAGAGTAGAGTGAATGTGACCACTAGGTTGCACATTTTGGATCCTGATACCATGGCCAACTTGGGTTTTGTTATGGTTAATGGCAGATGGTGACTCAAGGACTCTTCCCAAAGGACTAATGTAGGTGATGCGGGTCCTAGCAATGCATCGTTGACTTTGGTGCCAATGCCCAGTGACATAAGGGAGCGGGAGCGATTTGATGCTATTGAGCGCTAGTTGGAGGTTCATGGGCAGCAGTTACAACAGCTTTTGGAGGGGCAGTAACTGATTTTGCAAGCTTTTAATGCTCTACCGCCTCCTCAATGACTTCTCACCAACCCTTCACACTCGTTTATTTTTGTTGCTTGCGATATTTTGTTTTGTTTCTTTCTAGCTTTTGTTTCTTCCTTTTTTATGGCTTGCATTGAACTTTCAAAGAATGTTTGTTGTCATTGTTTCGTTGTATTCTCGTTATGGTAAGTTAGATTTATATGCATAATTAATTCATATCATACAACTCATCCAAGTGCTTAAACAGCTTTTAAATCAAATGATTTTTCGCAATTCATCCAACAATTTAAATTAGTTTTGGAGCAAATGATTTTTTACTACAGTATTATGTCTTCAAATTAAATTACAAATTTGGGATAGCATTAAAAAAAATGTAAAAATGGGGTAGATAGAAGCAAGCTCTATGAATACATATCAGTACTAGAATTTGCAACCAAGTTTAAGTCATTCCATGTTGGCATCCAACTTGAGAATGGCCTCAATTTGCCCAATGACAAGGCTAAATGTCACGAAGCAACCCTTGTCTTTAAAAAGCAGACAATCCCAACATTGCAGATTCTTAGAATTTATATGGATAGAAAAGTGCTTTTGATCAAGAGAACATTATTCATTTTCATTTTCAAGGCTATCTAAATTATTGTTCTTGCCTTTGTCGCATTTATTTTGTTTTTAAGGACAACACTTAACATCACATATGATGGTGGATCGCTGTACATGACTTTGATTATATTTTTTGTGGTCACAAATACATTTATTGGTTTTGCAAAGCTCTCTATGGCCATAATGCGGCTTCTTGTATTTTATAAACAAAGAGATCTCCTGTTTTATCCTACCTGGGCAAACACATTCCCTAACAACTTGCTAAGACTCCCAATTGCTGTTTTTGAGTCTGTAGTTTGGACTATTGTCACCTATCTCAATATTGGATATGCCCTAGAAGCTAGCACACAAGATTTATACTCCGAGATTAGATTGGATACAAATCCTTCAATGTGGATATTTGAGTTGATAGCATAATTTGAATTGATTACCATGTCAGGTTTTTCAAGCAGCTGTTGGTGGTGTTTTTTATACACCAAGTGGCTGCTTCCTGGTTTAGGCTCATGGCTGGGTTGTGCAAGTCTATGATTGTTGCATACACTACAAGACTACTGGCTGTGCTCATTTTATTCCTACTAGGAGACTTCATCCTTTCGAAAGGTATGTGTTTCCTCGGAACTTGGGATCTTAGCCATGATGACTAATATTAATTCCATAATCACGGAGATTGCATCTTCTTTTATGGATAATTCAATTCATTTATCAAATCTGGAAGACTAGCACGGAGACTAACTCTTGCTGTAACCTTGTGCATTAATCGTCAATCTCAATCAACTAAAGACCATTCATTCATTAGACCACCCGTTAGCTTACCAAATTTTGAGCTATAAAAAATTCTCAATTTAAATTCATATTCTATGTGCACTATCAAACTATTGATGTTTGAGGTATTACATTGGTGTAATCTACAATTCCTTTCTTTCTAAGAGATAAATGGTAGCACACCACGTTGTCCTCAAATAATAGATCCCAAGATTTTCTTCTGCAGGTTTCTTTTAGTCCATTCAAGTTCCCCTGCCCAACTTCAATCTTTTACAACCCCACAAAAATTCCTAATTTAAGAATGAGAACATGGGTAACAAAAAAAATGGTCTCTAGACTTCTCATTGATTTTACAAAGCAAATAAAAAACTTGGCACTATCGAGCCTCTTTTGATTAACCTATACTTAGTACTAATTCTATTAAGAATAGTAAACAATGAGATGAAGCCGTATTTAAAAATAAAACATATACCCAAAACTAACTTATACCAATCAACTTTACTCCTTTTAATTTTAATTAATCTTCTCCCAAGTATTCTTAATTGTAAAAGGAAGGAGGCATATACCACATCTTCTTTCTCCATCATTAAAAACATGATCCTTCAAACACCTACTGCAATTTTGTTATCTCTTCTGAAGGGGGAAGTACACTATTTTCGGCTATTATATTCAAGTATAAATCTTTCCCTTGCAAATATAGAAATGCTGGATTTTTCAACAATTCCATCAGTTATACTCTATTTAAGTTGATCCCATTTGTGTCTTCAGAATGTAGTTTGTATCACATTATTTCTTCAAAGGCACGCATTTTAAATGCATTGAATTAATGGCATATTGCTGTTAATATATCAGGAATCCTTCTTGTATAGTGGTCATGGGTCCATTGGCTTTCACCTCTGCCTGATGTCTTTGATGCCTTGGCTGCCAATGAGATGCTTGCTAAAAGGTGGATGGACATATAGGTTTGTTAGTCACATTGATTTTTTTTTTTCCCACAATGACATACAAGCAACATAATAATAAGTGGAAAGAGAAATCTTACAGAAAGCACATGTTGCAGTTACCAAGCAGCATAAAACAATTGGGTATGGCATTCCTAGATGACTTTGATGTAAATCCCCATGAATACTAGTTTTGGATCAGATGTGCAGCACTTCTTGGGTTCACCATCCTCTACAATGTCTTATTCACCTTCACACTTATGTTTCTGAATTGTAAGATTAAACTAATAGGTATGTTTAATTCTTCAATTGAAATGTTTAATAATTTTCTCTATTTGTCCTTTTCTTTTTTCTTTTTTGCCAAATCCATTATCATTTGGAATAACTCATGGAAAGCTACAAGCAATTATATCTAAAGAAAGAGTAAATAAGCAATCTGTCAAGGAAGAAACAAAAGAAAGGGAGAAGCCAAAAACAAAGATATCGGACGATGAACCAAGTACAAGTAATAATTCAAGCTGTACATAGTATATTTATGAAAAAATAATTTTAGAAGAATTCTTTGAAACTTTGTAGCAAGTGAGTTACTGACATTAACCTTTAATCTTGTAGGAGAAATGAAAATTTTGAGAATTAGTAGCTAGTCTAATGCCAAGCCTAGACATGGGGTTGCCATAAAAAAAGGAATGATTCTTCCATTCATACCTCAGTCCATGTCCTTTGATAATGTAAACTATTATGTGGATATGCCAATGGTGAGAATCTATCCTTCTTCTCTCTATATTTGAATTTTTTTTCTTTGGTCGATCGAGACATATGTTGCCGGTAACTGACTAAACTATCTTAAATGATTATGTCTTGTAAGAAATGAAACTTCAACGAGTGACTCGGGACAGGTTACAACTACTTAAGGAAGTCGTTGGAGTATTTAGGCCAAAAGTCTCGACTGCTTTGATGGGAGTAAGTGGGGCTAGCAAGATGACACTGATGGATGTTCTAGCTAGCAGAAAAACTGGTGGTTACATTGAAGGCAATATTAAAATATCGGGATTCTCTAAGAAGCAAGAATTTTTGGCTACTGTGAGCAAATTGACATTTAGTCTCCTTAAGTGACTGTTTGAGAGTTCTTACTGCTTTCAGCTTTCCTAAGGCTCCTTAAAAAGTTAGCGACAAAGACAAGATAGTAAGAATTCCAAATGTCCTCCAATATTTGCTTGTAAAAGTAAACAACATTTGATTCAGGTTTGATTGGCAACAAAATGTAAATAATGTTTTTTGTTTTCAGGTTTTTGTGGAAGAAGTGATGGATTTAGTTGAGTTTAACAATCTCAAGAATGTTATAATTGGGCTAACACCAATTACGGGGTTGTTAATTGAACAAAGGAAGAGATTGACAATCACAGTGGAACTTGTTGCAAACCATCCAACTTCCAGTCTTGATACAATGACAGTAAGGAATACTATGGACACTGCAAGAACAGTTGTCCACACAATTCATCAGCCTAGCATTGATATATTTGAGGCCTTTGACGAGCTGTTATTAATGAAAATCAGAGGAAAACTTATCTACTGAGAACCACTCAGCTAGCATTCTCACAAGATGATTGAATATTTTGAGGTACGGAACATTTATTTTTTAAATTTACAGTTAGTTGAACATAAAAATGTATGGTAGAGTGGTACAACTATTGGTAAAATTTTCCAGTCAATTCCTAAAGTCTGTCGAATTAGAGAAGCAAAACCGATAGCGTGGATGTTGAAAGTAAGCTCAATGACCCTTGAGTTTCGTCTTGGAATTGACTTTACTGAGCAATATAAGTCATCATCCTTGTTCCAGTTAGTACAGAACATAATCTACAAATCTAGTAACAGCATGCAGAGGTGTTGAGTATTTGAAATAACGGATTTGGCTATATTTGTAGACAAACAAAGGCTCTAGTAAAAGATTTGAGTATACCATCAGAAGGAGCAACTGATCTCTATTTTCCCACGAAATATTCACAGTGTAGATGAGGCCAATTTAAACCTTGCTTATGGAAGCAGTGGTGCACTTATTGGAGAAGTCCTTATTATAACTTTGCATAGTATATTTCACTTTAGCAGTAGCTTTTATACTAGCCACATTATACTGGCAACTTAGAAACAAAAGGTCAGTGCCTGCTATCCAAATCTGAATTCTCTCCATTTGTTTTCTATTTTATTTTTCATTGGTTTAAGCTGTATTGTCATCAATGACATTTCTTTTACTTTTCTATAACTAGGGAAAGCTCATTTGATCTTACGATGACAACTAGAGCCATGCTTGTCACAGTTATGTTATTTGGTATCAGCAACAGCTTTACAATGCAACCAGTTGTAGCAATAGAAAGAATAGTCTTCTCCCAGGAAAGAGCTACAGGAATGTACTCAGCTTTACCATATGCCTTGGCACAGGTAAGGAAAGGGGACTTCCTACATATCCAACGATATACACAGATCAATACAAGACCACAAAGAGTACAATTTGAAAGAAACAACCATTTTCTCTATAATAAATGAACAAAAGTTTTCGTTTCTATTCGGTCACGCAGGTGATAGTTGAAATACCATATACACTCGTGCAAACAATATACTATTTTCTCATAGTATATCCCATGGCGAGCTTTCAATAGATAGTAGCCAAGTTTTTCTGGTTCTATTTCATTACATTTTGCCCGTTCCTGTACTTCACATACAATGGCATGATGACCGTTTCAATCACACCAAATCTCAAAATAGCTGCTATTGTTGCCTCAACATTTTATGCCATCTTTGTCCTTTTCTCTGGCTTCTTCATTCCCGGACCAGTAAGTCCATTTTCTACACTTCAAAAGTACATTTCCCATGATTGATTAGTCACAATGCAGCTTTAGTGCTTAATGTCATGTACATTATCTGACATTGCAGAGACGTCCCAAGTGGCGAAAATGGTACTCCTACATTCGCCCTTGAATATGGAGCATTTATAGACCATTTGTGACAGAATTCGGTGATGTTAAGGACACTATCAGGTTGCCTGGTATAAAACCGTATCCGACTATCAAGTCATATATCCAGGACCACTTTGATTATGATGTTAATTTCAATGGCCCAATGGCTGCAATTTTGGTTGCTTTTAGCGCATTCTTTGTCCTCATATCAAGTCATAATGTGGTCGCCTGGCTCCTTTGTTATATGCTTCCAAGTGATAAGATTCCAAAGGCTCAGTTTCTCTTTTATATATTCACTAAGTACCTTGGAATGTAATAACCCTCTTCGTTAATGAGTTGGACTCTATTTTTCTTCTTGAGTTTTTTTTTTCCTTTAGTAAAGGTTACGTACATTGATTGCTTACAATAAAGTTAGTATGTTTCATTGAGCCATGATGTTAACCAATTTTTAAGATAGTCGCGTCTTCATCTTGTAAGATAAGTGAAAATGATTGTTCTCTAATTATTAATGTCTTTATATGCTAAAATCATTGCTTTATTTTTTATATGCAAATTTTTTTTTTTTGCAAAACAAATTTCTCAACACAATAATATCTGCGCGTATAGCACAAGTAAGAAAAATAGTTTATTTAATTTTTTAAAAATAATAATTATTTTTTTAATGTAAGGGGATTTTAAATGTATTATTGAAATTGTATCCCAATCATTTTAATAGGAACTGGGTGAATGGCATTGCTTTCATTAGAGGGCAATCGGTGTTATACAACATGAGGAGCCTAGGTGTTTTCTATTTTAATTTGAAGTTATTATTAATGTTAATATGTATTTTGTGATTGAAATTAGATTTTGTTTCAAACTGGCATGTAATTTTTTTCAGTACTAACATTGTCCCTTTCCTCTCCAGTATTATTTTTATTAAGTAATACTGTTTATCTTTGTTACAAGTATCTGAAGTGTTGTTTTGATATTCCATTTTTCTGGAATAATCAAGAAAAGACAGATTTCACATTGAAAGTTTGAGAATTTATCTGGTTGCAAGATAACGATTAATGAATTAACTTGGTGGAACCTCATGTTGTGTCAACTAAGTGGACTTGGGATAGTCGTGTTCCTAAAGAAGGGCCCATTAGAGAGCTATTTGATCATGACGTGGATGGATCCGATGTTACTAAAACTACCAAAACTCTTTGCATAAAGATTTATCAGAGGGAGTTCAACTTATTGAGTTGAGAGGGATAAAACTCGTTGTAAGACTCAATAAAATTACTAAAATTTATTTTACTTATACACCACAATAATACAAGTGACACACACAATAATCTCACTTTTATTATTTCTTTTCAACAACACTCACTTATTGCCTCTCTCACACACTCACACATTTATATTTCCACTCACTTTCCTTTCTCACGGCACACACGCCTAACACCTATTTGTAGGTTGGCTAGAAACATTCTAGATAGCTATGTTGGTAAAGAAAGGAGGTGAAGCTTCAAGAAGCTTCATGGTTGGTGTGCTTGGTGGAAAATTCTAGAAATGGACAATTGGTGAAAACTAGACATTTTTCTAGAGGTTCTTCTCATTTCTAGACTTATCTTTGTTTTTAGAATATTCCACACTTATGTTGATCTTCACAACTTTGTGCATTATTGTCGTGACGCTAGGCAACATTTCAAAGATAAAGTAAAAATAGTAATCAATCTTTATTTTTTGAAATTTTGATTTTTTATAAAAAGAACTTGAAATTGTGATAATATTTTTCATATTTGTGCGCACATTAGAGTTCACTTGAAAATCTGAAGAAGGAATTAGAAGAAACATTTGATGTCTATTGGAGGATCCATAAAGCTTTATGGGATGTTATCAACATCGAACAGAGAAAAAAAAACAAGAGAAAGAGAATGGGTCATATAGGTCTCTATTGCATGTAATCATATATTTTTGTTAACTATTTGTACGTCTATATAATTTTTCACCCTTGTTTTCTTGCAAGCAACTTAAGGCCAAAGTAAGGCAGCATTTAAATTGGGCATAATATATGTTTGTTCTACTTGGCTAGATTTTATTAATATACTTTGGCAAAATCATCTTTGTTACTCGCTTTAGTTAGCTGTTTCTTCTTGGTTTTTGTTTTTATATGAGGATTTTTGTTGATCTACAAACTTATACCATTAGGATGATCTGAGCTTGTGAGTGATCATGGCCGTCAATTTGTTTTTTTTTTGGGTCAATGAAGTTGCTTGTCAAATAAGAACACAAACGTGAATCTCCTATTATGTTGTGTATGCTTAGGAGTCTTTCCCCTTCTTTTTTTTTGTGAGTGGAAAGGATGAAAATTTCCATTGAAATAATGAGTGTCTTATATCATCCTTTACAATATCATAAACTGAGGAGAAATAGAAATCAGAAGAAAAAACACATAGAAGGCTTATCAATTCCCAATTTAGGTACGTTATGAGTAGCAGCATTGGTGTGTCTTTGAGAGTGAATAGCCTTATAATCAGTGAAACTTGCATAGATGTGGACAATATCCTCTGCTGCGAAAGCACCAGGCGTCCCTGAAAAATTTTGTGGTGCTACCATTTTGCCTTCAAGGTACAAAGTTAGTTTTGTTCCTTTAGAATGTCAATTATGACCATTGGCCCATGCTGTTGAAGTTAGATTACTTTAACCATTTAGTTTGCAATGTAATCATGTCTTCTAGTGAAAGACTGTCTTCTAGTAAGGTGATTTATGAATTAGTAGCTTGTTTAAACAAGTTTAAACTTTGTTTTGTAATTTAAATTCAAAATTAAAAAGCTGTCAATCATATTACAGCTAGTGCTTCTTATCTTATGTAATTGTAATTACTTCATATATAATGAAGTAAGCAACAACAATAAAAGGTAATCAAGCCATCTTTCTGCAACTTCTCTATCTCTCATTTATGCTCACTCACACACAAACTCAAAGCTGCAATTAGCCAACACTACAAAGTTTGCACATTTAAACCTTCAAACTGGTATCAGAGTAGAAGATCTTTCTGTGATCTGTGTGTTTGAGTGAGAAAAGAGTGAAAACACTTCTGAAGGAGTGGTGAAATTAGAGTGTAATCAAGCACAAACCAAAACCTGCTTCTTAAAATGGCCTCAGAAAGTTTTCAGCCACAACCTCCACCTAAGTTCACTGGTGAGAATTTCACACAGTGGACAATTATGATGAAAACATATTTGAGGGCTTTTGACCTTTGGGAAGTGACAGAAAGTGGCATTGATGTAGCACCTCTACCTCTAAATCCCACTTTAACTCAAATCAAACACTATAGTGAGCAAGCATTAAAAAAAATTACAAGGCACTCACCTGCATTCAAACTGCAGTGTCTGAACCAATCTTCAACAAGATCATGGCCTATGAATCTACAAAAGAAGCTTGGGATCGATTGAAGGAGGAGTATGGAGGTAGTCAAAAAACGAGAACAATGCAACTATTCAATCTCAGAAGCCAGTATGAGATCTTGAAGATGAAAGAGTCTGAAACTATAAAAACTATAGTAACAGATTATTGAAGATTGTAAATCAAGTCAGGGTACTTGGAGAAGACTTCCCTGATAGAAATGTAGTCCAAAAGGTTCTAGTGAATGTTTTAGAGAGGTTTGAGGCCAAAATCTCCTTTATGGAAGACTCAAAGGACCTGAATACTATTGCCTTAGGTGAGTTAATTAGTGCACATCAAGCTACAAAGTAAAGAATGTTCATAAGACAAGAAGATGCACTTAAAATAGCGTTACAAGTAAGTCACAAGCACAAAAATGAAAAAAAAGGGCAAGCAAGGAAGGAAGCAAAATATGATAAAAAGTCTAAATCAAACAAGACAGGTGGCAAAAAACAACATCCTCCATATGATCATTGTAAGAAAACAAGTTATGTGTCAAAGAATTATTGGAAAATACCTGATCTTGTGTGTAAGATATGCAACAAAAAGGTCCGCTCTAAAAAGATTTGTTGGCGCAAAGATAAACAACAACAGCAATCTCAACAACAGCAAACCAAACAAGCAACTTAATTGGCAGGTAAAGAGCAGTATGCAGAAGAGCAGCTCTTTATGGCAACCTCTACTGTCCAAAACAAGCATATTGGAGTTTGGTTGGTTGATAGTGGGTACACAAACCACATGTTAACAAACCTTACTACTTTCAAAACTCTCGACAGGTCCTTCAAGTCCAAAGTAAAGATTGGAAATGGAGATTTGATGCAAGTTCAAGAAAAAGGCACTGATATTGTTGAAATTGAAACAGGTACCAAACTAATAATTGATGTGTTGTTTGTGCCTCACATTAGTCAGAACCTATTCTATGGCTTCTAGAAAAGGGTATTTCTATCCTATTCAAGGAAAAATCATGCATTATTACTGATGCTGTTGGTGTACATATCATTTATGCACCTATGAATAGAAAGTGTTTTCATTTGAACACAAAAAATCTGTTATGCCTTACCTTACCTGTCACTACTGATGAATTTGTCTTGTGGCACAAGAGACTTGGCCACGTTCACTATACAACAATTCAAAAATTATACAAAAAAAAGGCTTGTGCATGATTTCCCTAAGATTGTTCAAACTGATGATGTGTGTAGAGCCTATCAATTGGGAAAGTATTCAAGGCTTTCCTTTGCTGCCAATCAATCTTGTAGGGCTCATGGGAAGCTGCAATTGATCCATTTTGACCTCTGTGGACCAATGAGTGTTGACTCATTGAGTGGAAGCAAGTATTACATCATCTTTATTAATGATTTCTCAAGATTCACATAGATCTACTTTCTAAAGTTCAAGTCAGAGGTTCCAGTTATCTTTCAAAGATTTAAAGTCTAGATTGAGAATCAATCAAATATTGCAATCACAGACAATGGTTCAGAATTCACATCTAAATCATTCAAACAAATGTGCATTTCAGCAGGCATTCAACGGCAACTTACAACTCTTTATATCCCACAGTAAAATGGGGTTAGTGAGAGGAAAAATAGGAGCATAATGGAAATGGCCATGTTTGACGTCCACAAAAGATCTTCTTAAATCCTTTTGGGCAAAAGTAGCTACCACTTTGGTTTATCTTTTAAATAGATTGCCCACAAAGGCACTCACTGATTTAACTCCATTTGAAGCTTGGTTTGGCTTCAAACCCTATTTAAGTCATTTGAGGGTGTTTGGAAGTGTGTGTTATACACATGTAGTAGATGTCAAGAGAAGCAAATTGGATCCAAAAGCTTCAAGTGCAATGTTCATTGGCTATACTGATGCAACTAACATGTATAAGGTCTAATTTCCTAATTCTGGAAAGGTTTCAGTAACTAGAGACTTGAAGTTCCATGAGAATGAAAAATGGAATTGGATCTCTTCTGGAGTTGATCTAGATAAAGACCAAAGCTCTCACATTTAGCAAACTCCAATGCAAGATTTTGGTTCTATAGAGGAATATGTTGATGATCCTCCAATCAAGGGTACAAGAACACTTGCTGATGTGTATGAAAGATGCAATTATAAAACGTGCCACTCGTAAAGAAGCAGCCAAATTTGCAGAATGGAGAAAAGCAATGTAAAAGGAGATAGAGTCTATCAATAGGAATGCAACCTAGATTCTAATATTTAAACTAGAAACGAAGAAGCCTAAACTGTCAAGTAGATTTATAGAGTGAAACTCAATGCAGATGGGTTTATCAACAAATTTAAAGACAGGTTGTAAGCAAAGGCTTTTCACAGTAGCCTGGAGTGGATTTCACATAAACTTTTGCCTCTGTGGTAAGATTGGACACCATAAAGCTCTTGCTTGCAACTATAGCACACAAGAAGTGGTTCATACACTAGCTTGATGTGAAATCTACCTTCCTAAATGGTATGCTTCAGGAGGAGATTTATGTTCACCAACTTAAAGGCTTTGCTAAGGAAGGTGAGGAGAAGAAAGTTTACCTACTGAAAAAAGCCCTTTATGGGCTTAAACAGGCACCAAGGACCTAGTATGCAAGAATTCATGAACATTTTCTGAAGCTAGGTTTTTTTTGAAGCAATAGTGATGCAACCTTGTATGTCAAGCAGCAAGGACATCACATACTCTATGTCTCCAATACATATCCCTGAAACCAACATTTTGTAGATTGCACTTCCTTGCACACATTTCCTTGTGTTCTATTTTCTAGGATGCAAATTGTAGAGCATGAGGGCGGTTCGGGAAAAGTTGTATTGCGGGAAGAAAAGTGTCTGAAAGAATTTTCGAAACACAAGTAGTTAGAAATCATTTACAACTAGTTGGATTTATTGTGCAAAGAAACAATAATGATTTTTTTGCCTTCTTTTAATTGTACTTATAATTAAAACAGTTGTATAATGAATTCAGTAAATTGCATTACGAAAATTTTTTCGGCAAATTTTTTTCAGTCATGTAATAGTACCCATTGTGGAAATGGTGAGAATATTGATCTTGATTGTCCGGTGCCGTCTTTGAAGTATTTCAATCCAATCACATCAAGCATGTTGGAGATGCCAAACAAGGGGTATTGGAGTATGTCTCATTTCTTAGTTCCTCTAATTGAAATTTGGAGGGTAAATGAAGCGGGAAAAGATTAGAGTTAAATCCATTTAACCCCTATAATTAGGTTGATGTGCATTTTATCCCATGTGGTTTCAATTTATGCATGAAATTCTCTTGTAGTTTTTAATTTTTGCAATTTACACTTTTATTGAAGATTTTATAAATCTATTAACAAAAATTAGTTAAAATTAGATCGTTTTGTAATTGTTAATTTTTTCTCTCTACCAAAATTATAAATGTGATACTTTTCTTAAATTAAATTTCAGTACATACTTGAGCTGCATTTCAAATTATATAATTCACAATCTTTGGTATTTTCAGTGTATTGCACATGTTGATATAAGGGTGTCTTGAGACAGTATTTATAATTAATTTCTATGTGAAAATATAATGAAGTTCTTACAGTCACAAAACAATGTAATTATAGTTCAATTTTTGTTAATAAATTTATCAAATTGTTGCCGGTAAGGTTAATTGTTAAAATTGAAATTTACAAAGAAGTTTATTACCTAACTTGAAACTACATAGGGTAAAATGCAAAATAAGTAAATCGTAGGGTTTAAATGTATTTAACCCAAAATATAATCAAAACTACAAAATAGAATACCAAAATTCAGAGCTTAAACTTTCCATCTCAGACAAGAAATATAACGTACAGGATGGTGCCGAAGACCTTATATTACTTGGCAAGATGGAGGTTGATTGGTCAGACTACAGACGAGCAACTCTCCTGTGTAATTGAAGTTGGATTCCTTTTGCATTAGTCCTCAGAAAAATTGTCATAAATCATTAACTTACATGTTCAAAGTTTGCAACTCTTCTATCTATGAATTAAACTTTTTAAATCCGGACTGAACCTTGATCTGGTATGAGGTTCAGATCATTTGGGTTGACGGTATGCAGGTCAAATATTATTTTTAAGAAAATAATTAATATTTTTATATTATACAAAAATAAATAAAATGTTATGAAAATAATATTTACATATATATATATATATATATATATATATATATATATATATATATCTATAAATATTCTTAATAAAATAATATAATTATATACAATTTTTGAGAAAAAATTAAGAAAAAGTTTTTAGCATTGACCTAATAATTTACTAGTCGAACTGAGCCAATTAAACCGTTCGAGTCGATTGGATGGCGCAGTTTTTTCAGGTCACTGTATTGTTTGGTCAAATTAGAGAATTAGAGCGATTTTTTAGACTTCAGATCACGGGTTCAACAATCCGGCTCAGTCAGTTTTTTTTTTTTGTTGAAACAGGCTTAGTCAGTTTTTAGAAATAGTGCCTGTTATGCTACTCAATAATGGCCGTCGCATTTTTAATCCCAGTAATGCTGTAGCCAATTGCAGTGATGGTAGCAGAGACCATGTTCACCCGGTCATTGACGTACTTGAATGAAATGCCACAAACTTTTCTTTTGTGCAATTTTTTTCTCTATGATAACCGACTTTTTCACCAATACCCTTTTTGTTTTTAAATGACCAAAGAGAATCAAATGCCAAGAACCACAGCAAATATACAAAAATACTAAGTAACAGCTCCTCCACGTTGGAGGGTCACAAAAATCATGTCGATAAAGATAAACTCCTAGAGACTTGGTGGAGAAAACTTCAAAACTTGAACAGACGAAACTGATGCCACATTAAAATTGATCATAAAGTCTGCACAAAAATTCTTGTTTTTTTGGAGCATATGTCGAAACTGATAATTTCAAGATTGATACAACAAGTTTAGGCAACCATCAATAATAGGTCTGCACCAATACCTTTTTGGCTGACCAGGAAAACCATCAGCCAAACCATCCCACTCCCTCACCCTCGGGATGCGAAAGTTGTGTTAGTGATATCGATCGGAGTGCTTAGCTGAGGATTCTTGCTTCTGGGAAGGAAGCATTGATGGCCGCCCCTTCACCACCTTATCACACGGAAAGCAGTTTTCATGGTAGTAATGATCTGAAGTGCACGGGTGTAGAAAGATTATAGAATGTAGAAACGAGTTAACGGGCATCCCGTTGGAGAACTTGACATTTTGTCTATCCAAACAAGGAAACTTCAAAGGATAGAATGAATAATCATATTTATCGCCACCCAAATTGCGAGTCAAATCTCCACTTTTACTGACTACACTAAGATGATCATGAAACGGCGGAGAAATTGAATGGTAATATAAATCATTACTCCTACGATTACGATTCAAATTGCAACATTATGACATAATTAATAAATTACTTTTGAACCACAACTCTGCCTAAAACTGCTAAAGCCATCTGAAAATAAAAAGTATTCCGCAAAGATGGGTTTGAGCCTCGGGGGTCCATCTGTGTGCCAAAACCTGGCTTTTCAAGATCAAAACGCTCATGACCTGACCAGGGGATGGGACATTGGGAAAACATTCATTTCTTTGTCTTTCGCAAAGTACTATCCCAAGGATCTTTGGTGTTCAGACCTAACTGAAAAGCGTGTTACATGATTACATTACACAAGGCTACTATTTTCAGTTGTTGAAGTAACCAAAACAACTAATCTACTGGCTTTGGAAACCCAGCTTTCGATGAAACATCTTCAACTGTTGTCAAATTGATAGTTTTAATTTTGGAATTATACGAAAATCGACCCTTATAGAAACAAAAGAGTAACATAATATCAAGTATATCATCAAACCTTAGGATATAATGAAATATATAGAGAATCCAAATCCTAGAATCAAAAAGTACTGACAATGATCATAAGTTTGCACACAAGAATAACCAGGCATAAAGCACTTAAATAGTATATCTTATGTAAGTATTGACAGCAAAAGAAAACCATCAGCTATGGAACATTGTAAATAGATATCACAGCATAAAAAAAACCATTGGGTGGCTGAAAATAACTCACTGATTATCAATTTAACTCATGATTATCAATTTAACTCATGGACATATATGACCATTAGCTACATAATCAGCACCCAGTTTGAATGGAAAAGGTCTAACAGTCAGTATTAATGACACATAAAAACACCAAAGAAAAGAAAAGTTGAATAAGAGACTTACACTGCAACACAATTGACAATAGAATGAGCTTCTACCAGAAAACTTTGATCTTCCTCCACAACCACATGCAAGGACGAATCACCACGAGAAACAGAGAACTTAGTGTACCAAACTGCAATGCCATAATAAAACGGTTCACTAACCCGACGAAGCATGCATAACTTATCCTTGGCAACAGCAACTAGATGGACATTTATATCCTCAGAGAAACAAAGAGCACTCGGAAGGTCAACTGGAGGGAAGCGCTTTCGTTGGACAAGATCGAAGGCACATAGGCGCGGAACATCACCAGCGTAATAAAAATAGAGAACATCATCATCTGAGAGCACAAAGGCATCAGGATACTCATATCCATGATAAACAACATCTCCATCATGAGAAAGGGACCACTCGTCGGTCAATGGATCATGGAAATATAAGCGGTTATCCTTTGGCATTTGGATCAAAATGCCACCCTTATAACCAACCATAGCAAAAGGATAAATACTGGAAGCATCAGGTGGCGCATAAAGGAAATAGGCCATATTAATTTTTTCAGTATGGAATATGTAACCCCATGGCTTCGGTTCCTCACAAATATCATCAACTTCACCAAAGATTACATAGATCCATGGACCAGAAGCTGCCGAAATTGCTCGGCAGCAAGGGAATGGCAATACACGAAAGGTTTTCCAGCCAGCCGAATCATCAGAGCTTTTGACGTCCAGATATCGGACGACATTGGAGCACTCCCAGTAAGGCTCTAAGCCAGCAAGGAGATAAAGGGTCGAGGAACCGACAAGTACACAGTTTGAATGCCTGAGACCAGTCTCTGGATTATGGGGTGGTTTCTTCTCAAAGACTCGGGATATTTCGGAAGTTCTTCCACTGGATCTGATCATGTACCAACAGTTTGTGGTTGAGTAGTCTCTTGCAGGATTGTTGCTCGCAGGGGCCCAAAAATTAACATATGTGGACTTCTCTTCCTCCTCCCCTCTCTCTCTCCACCTTTATGGCTATCTCTTTCTCCAACGCTGGCATCGACGATGAGGCAGAATCCATATTTGAGATCGAGATTATCTACGGAGAATTTCAGTAAGCAAGCAGAAAGACATCAAAAATTTCAGAGTTGGAATTATCAAACAAGAAAAAAGCTAAAGAAACTTGAATCATCAAATCTTACTCAAGAACTAAATAAATATTTCAATCATATTAGAGCGCTGAAAGCCTAAACCCCATGCGCAAGATAACCAACAAAATAGAATTTCAGTGAGCACAAGAGGCATCAAATTACAAGATCAACCCGCAGAACAAAACCCTAAAAAATTAATTTGATGGAACCCCTTTTAGGGCTTGGCTCGTGAACTTTGCTCCAAAAGGATCTAATCAAATACATAAACGAGGCTTCGCGGCGAGAAACTAATATTATTTAAAATTTCTTTTTGAGTTTTATATTATTTACAACAAATTGTAAAGTAAAATTAAGAAAACTAATATAGTAAACAAATTAAGGCTCATATTAAAAAATACCACTACTTTTATATTTTTTTACAAATTTAACATAATTTTTAAAAATTTATAAATTTAATATATTTCAATTATTTTCTAACAAATCTAACACCACTTTTAAAAATTAATAAATCTAGCACAGTTTAATTATTTTTTACACACTGTCAGTTAAAAATAATTAAATCTCTCACTATGCACATATGCACATATGACATTTGAGGATTTTAAACTGTATTAAATTTAGATGTAGACGTACTATATGTATATATTAAGGGATTTAGTTACTTTTAACTGATTATTTTTAACTGACAGTATACTAAATTTGTTAGAAAATAATTGAACTGTGTTAGATTTGTAAATTTTTAAAAATTGTGCTAGATTTGTTAGAAAATAATTAAACTATACTAAATTTGTAAATTTTTAAAAGTTGTGCTAGATTTGTTAAAAGGTGTAAATGTGGTATTTTTTTTAAAATTAACCCAATAAATTATAATTGATATACTTTAAAGATATTATAATTGATATATTTAATAAAATATAGATTATAATTTAATGTATGATAAAATTAAAAGAATAACTTAGTTTATAAATTTTTGAATTTCTGGGTTTTCTCAAATTTTTAATCAAAATAAAAATTCTGAATTTTTTTGGAAAAATTCTTATTTTTTAAAATTATTACTTGCCATGTGGCAAATTTATATTGATGTGGCATATATTGTGTATGATACGTAGCCTTATTTAGCAAAAAAGTTATTAGTTAGGTTTATTTTGTCTAACGGACGTAACGAAGATAGTGTATTTTAACCTAATAAAAAATCTTTGTGAGTGCAGATAAAGAAAATTAAAACATGGAGGGACAAATCTTATTTTAGCCTCAAATATAATACTTACATTTTCTATATTATTACATTTCATTTATCAATATTTTTTTATATAATGTATACAAATATTAAATTTTTTTATATATTTAATATTAAATACTAATTTTTAATAGTTCAACCCTAATTAAACTTCAAACTTTTAAATTTTTTGATTCAATGATCAATTTAATTTTTACAATATTTTTTAAATGATATCTGGCTAATGTTTTATTCTATTGATCCTTTCTTCATGAGATACTTGTGAATGTTCGTTTTCAAAAATAGTTGATAATTTTTGTTGATCTCTAGGATTGGAACCAATGGCATTCTTTTTTTTTTTTTTTTTTTGACGCAAGCCAATGGTATTCAACTATCCATAGCAGCACGGTTGAGTCCTTGTCGCCATTGAAGTGCTTTCAAACTGTGATAACGTGGCACCACCACGGCGTTTGTCCGAGAACATGGATGTACCTGGGAGAATTACTGTGTTTGATTTTGTTTCTTACCCACGAGAAAGAATGGGATAAAAACTCATCATTACCATTAATTTTTTTAATCATTTTCTTTTTCATCAATTTTTCATTTAATTTTAATAATTTATATTTTATCATAATTTTTTTATCTCACAATTTTTTAATTATTTTTATCCATTGCTTTTTTTCTCATATACTTTTTATCTATTAAAACAACTTTTTTTCTCCCAATTTTTTTTCTTATAAATTTTTTCCTCACCACTTTTTCATAATCTAAATATACTTACTTGCTGCACTCAATTCACTTTGCCTTCAAACTTTGTTGTAGCATGTTCTTAGCGCAATGACCAGTCTAGTGGTGGCAGTGGAGCTGATTCAAACTTTTGATCGTTTTATTATTTTTTTTTAGCCATTTTACCATTTTATGTATATAGGGGCACTTTTGGACATTTCAAACTATTATAATAACATTTTTGTAACAAAATCTAATTCATTCTAACAATTATTTCAGGCAGTATGGTTTTGTCACTGTGTGAATGGTTTAATATATTTTTAGTAAATTAAAATACATTAGTATGTTATTTGTATTAAATGCAAATTACAATATATCAGATGTAATTTCCCTTCTAAGGTGTAAAACTCATTTGTTTCATTACAATGGGTTTTTTTTGGTTAAAAAATAAGAAAGTGAGAGTGATGCTTCGATCGTATAGTTAGAGAGTATTGAGCCTCCTCTTAGTAATGCAAATAGTTCGTATGATTACTGCAGAGCTCTCACTGGGGGAACTTTAGATTTAGCCGCAGCCAAGAGACTCAACCCGAACAACATTATACCAGGTGACGCTTGAACTTGGAATCTCCCACTGGAAGCGATGCAGGATGTAGTAAAAGGGAGATCAAAACAGTTTTGTTTCCCTTGTGTCTTCACTCAAGTTTGCACAAATTTTTGAGTGGACTTCACATGACAGAATAGGATTATGACCACTAGGTTGCACATTTTGGATCCTGATACCATGGCCAACTTGGGTTTTGTTATGGTTAACGGCAGATGGCGACTCAAGGACTCTTCCGAAAGGACTAATGTAGGTGATGCGGGTCCTAGCAATGCATCGTTGACTTCGGTGCCTATGTCCAGTGACATAAGGGAGTGATTTGATGCTATTGAGCGCTAGTTGGAGGTTCATGGGCAACAGTTACAACAGCTTTTGGAGGGGCAGTAACTGATTTTGCAAGCTTTTAATGCTCTACCGCCTCCTCAATGACTTCTCACCAACCCTTCACACTTGTTTATTTTTGTTGCTTGCGATATTTTGTTTTGTTTTTTTTTCTAGCTTTTGTTTCTTCCTTTTTTATGGCTTGCATTGAACTTTCAAAGAATGTTTGTTGTCATTGTTTCGTTGTATTCTCGTTATGGTATGTTAGATTTATATGCATAATAATTCATATCATACAACTCACCCAAGAGCTTAAACGACATTTAAATCAAATGATTTTTTGCAATTCATCCAACAATTTAAATTAGTTTTGGAGCAAATGATTTTTCACTACAGTATTATGTCTTCAAATTTAATTACAAATTTGGGATAGAGTTAAAAAAAAAAGTAAAAATGGGGTAGATGGAAGCAAGCCCTATGAATACATATCAGTACCAGAATTTGCATCCAAGTTTAAGTCATTCCATGTTGGCATCCAGCTTGAGAATGGCCTCAATTTGCCCTATGACAAGGCAAAAAGTCACGAAGCAGCCCTTGTCTTCAAAAAGCAGACAATCCCAACATTGCAGATTCTTAGAATTTCTATGGATGGAGAAGTGCTTTTGATCAAGAGGACCTTATTCATTTTCATTTTCAAGGCTATCTAAATTATTGTTTTTGCCTTTGTTGCATCTACCATGTTTTTAAGGACAACACTTAACATCAGATATGATGGTGGATCGCTGTACATGACTTGGATTATATTTTTTTGTGGTCGCGAATACATTCAATGGCTTTGCAAAGCTCTCCATGGCCATAATGCGGCTTCCTGTATTGTATAAACAAAGAGATCTCCTGTTTTATCCTACCTGGGCAAACACATTACCTAACTACTTGCTCAGAGTCCCAATTGCTGTTTTTGAGTCTGTAGTTTGGACTATTGTCACCTATCTCAATATTGGATATGCCCTAGAAGCTAGCACGCAAGATTTATACTCCGAGATTAGATTGGATACAAATCCTTCAATGTGGATATTTGAGTTGATAGCATAATTTGAATTGCTTACCATGTCAAGTTTTTCAAGCAGCTGTTGGTGGTGTTTTTGATACACCAAGTGGCTGCTTCCTAGTTTAGGCTCATGGCTGGGTTGTGCAAGTCTATGATTGTTGCATACACTACAAGACTACTGGCTGTGCTCATTTTATTCCTGCTAGGAGACTTCATCCTTTCGAAAGGTATGTGTTTCCTTGGAACTTGGGATCTTAGCCATGATGACTGATATTAATTCCATAATCACGGAGATTGCATCTTCTTTTATGGATGATTCAATTCAGTTATCAAATATGGAAAACTGGCACGGAGACTAACTCTTACTGAAACCTTGTGCATTAATCGTCAATCTCAATTAACTAAAGACCATTCATTCATTAGACCATCCGTTAGCTTACTAAATTTTGAGCTATAAAAAATTCTCAATTTAAATTCATATTCTATGTGCACTATCAAACTATTGATGTTTGAGGTATTACATTGGTGTAATCTACAATTCCTTTCTTTCTAAGAGATAAATGGCAGCACACCACGTTGTCCTCAAATAATAGATCCCTAGATTTTCTTCTGCAGGTTTCTTTTAATCCATTCAAGTTCCCCTGCCCAACTTCTATCTTTTACAACCCCACAAAAATTCCTAATTTAAGAATGAGAAAATGGTTAAGAAAAAAATGGTCTCTAGACTTCTCATTGATTTTACAAAGCAAATAAATTAACCTATACTTAGTGCTAATTCTATTAAAAATAGTTAACAATGAGATGAAGCCGTGTTTAAAAATAAAACATATACCCAAAACTAACTTACACCAATGAACTTTAGTCCTTTTAATTCTAATTAATCTTCTCCCACGTATTCTTAATTGTAAAAGGAAGGAGGCATATACCACATCTTCCTTCTCCATCATTAAAAACATAATCCTTCAAACACCTACTACAATTTTATGATCTCTTCTGAAGGGGGAAGTACACTATTTTCGGCTATTACATTCAAATATAAATCTTTCCCTTGCATATATAGAAATGCTAGATTTTTCAACAATTCCATCAGTTATACTCTATTTAAGTTGATCCCATTTGTATCTTCAGAATGTAGTTTGTATCACATTATTTCTTCAAAGGCACGCATTTTAAATGCATTAAATTAATGGCATATTGCTGTTAATATATCAGGAATCCTTCCTGTATAGTGGACATGAGTCCAGTGGCTTTCACCTCTGCCATATGCCTTTGATGCCTTGGCTGCCAATGAGATGCTTGATAAAAGATGGATGGACAGATAGGTTTGTTAGTCATATTGAATTTTTTTTTCCCCACAATGACATACAGGCAACATAATAATAAGTGCAAAGAGAAATCTTAGAGAAAGCACGTATTACAGTTACCAGGCAGCATAAAAAAGTTGGGTATGGCATTCCTAGATGACTTTGATGTAAATTCCCATGAATACTAGTTTTGGATCAGATGTGCAGCACTTCTTGGGTTCACCATTCTCTACAATGTCTTATTCACCTTCACACTTATGTTTCTGAATTGTAAGATTAAACTAATAGGTATGCTTAATTCTTCAATTGAAATGTTTATGAATTTTCTCTATTTGTCCTTTTCTTTTTTCTTTTTTGCCAAATCCATGATCATTTGGAATAGCATTTGGAAAGCTACAAGCAATTATATCTAAAGAAAGAGCAAATAAGCAATCTGTCAAGGAAAAAACAAAAGAAAGGGAGAAGCCAAAAACAAAGATATTGGACGACGAACCAAGTACAAGTAATAATTCAAGCCATACATAGTACATTTATGAAAAAATAATTTTAGAAGAATACTTTGAAACTTTGTAGCAAGTGAGTTACTGACATTAACCTTTAATCTTGTAGGAGAAATGAAAATTTTGAGAATTAGTAGCTAGTCTAATGCCAAGCCTAGACATGGGGTTGCCATAAAAAAAAGAATGATTCTTCCATTCATACCTCAGTCCATGTCCTTTGATAATGTAAACTATTATGTGGATATGCCAATGGTGAGAATCTATCCTTCTTCTCTCTATATTTGAATTTTTTTTCTTTGGTTGATCGAGACATATGTTGCCAGTAACTGACTAAACTACCTTAAATGATTATGTCTTGTAGGAAATGATGCTTCAACGAGTGACTCGGGACAAGCTACAACTACTTAAGGAAGTCGCTGGAGTATTTAGGCCAAAAGTCTCGACTGCTTTGATGGGAGTAAGTGGGGCTAGCAAGACGACATTGATGGATGTTCTAGCTGGCAGAAAAACTGGTGGTTACATTGAAGGCAATATTAAAATATCGAGATTCCTTAAGAAGCAAGAATTTCTGGTTACTACGAGCAGATTGACATTCAGTCTCCTTAAGTGACTGTTTGAGAGTCCTTACTGTTTTCAGCTTTCCTAAGGCTCCTTAAAAAAGTTAGCGACAAAGACAAGATGGTAAGAATTCCAAATGTCCTCCAATATTTGCTTGTAAAAGTAAACAACATTTGATTCAGGTTTGATTGGCAACAAAATGTAAATAATGTTTTTTTTTTCAGGTTTTTGTGGAAGAAGTGATGGATTTAGTTGAGCTTAACAATCTCAAGAATGCTATAATTGGGCTGCCAGGAATTACAGGGTTGTCTATAGAACAAAGGAAGAGACTGACAATCACAGTGGAACTTGTTACAAACCATCCAACTTCTGGTCTTGATGCAAGGACAGTAAGGAATACCATGGACACTGGAAGAACAGTTGTCTGTACAATTCATCAGCCTAGCATTGATATATTTGAGGCCTTTGACGAGCTGTTATTAATGAAAATCAGAGGAAAACTTATCTACTGAGAACCACTCAGTTGGCATTCTCACAAGATGATTGAATATTTTCAGGTACGAAACATTTATTTTGGAAATTTACAGTTAGTTGAACATAAACATGTCTGGCAGAGTGGTACAACTATTGGTAAAATTTTGCAATCAATTCCTAAAGTCCGCCGAATTAGAGAGAAGCAAAACCGGTAGCGTGGATGCTGGAAGTAAGCTTAATGGCCCTTGAGTTTCGTCTTGGAATTGACTTTGCTAAGCAATATAAATCATTATCCTTGTTACAGTTAGTACAGAACCAAATCTACAAATCTAGTAACAGCATGCAGAGGTGTTGAGTATTTGAAATAACGGATTTGGCTATATTTGTAAACAAATAAAGGCTCTAGTAAAAGATTTGAGTATACCATCAGAAGGAGTAACTGAACTCTATTTTCCCACGAAATATTCACAGTGTAGATGGGGCCAATTTAAACCTTGCTTATGGAAGCAGTGGTGCACTTATTGGAGAAGTCCTTATTACAACTTTGCATAGTATATTTCACTTTAGCAGTAGCTCTTATACTAGCCACATTATACTGGCAACTTGGAAACAAAAGGTCAGTGCCCGCTATCCAAATCTGAATTCTCTCCATTTGTTTTCTATTTTATTTTTCATTGGTTTAAGCTGTATTGTCATCAATGACAATTCTTCTACTTTTCTATAACTAGTGAAAGCTCATTTGATCTTACAATGACAACCAGACCCATGCTTGTCATGGTTATGTTTTTTGGTATCAGCAATAGCTTTATAATGCAACCAGTTGTAGCAATAGAAAGAATAGTCTTCTCCCGCGAAAGAGCTACAGGAATGTACTCAGCTTTGCCATATGCCTTGGCATAGGTAAGGAAAGGGGACTTCCTACATATCCAACGATATACACAGATCAATACAAGACCACAAAGAGTACAATTTGAAAGAAACAACCATTTTCTCTATAATAAATAAACAAAAGTTTTCGTTTCTATTCGGTCACGCAGGTGATAGTTGAAATACCATATACATTCGCACAAACAACATACTACTTTCTCATAGTATATCCCATGGCGAGCTTTGAATAGATAGCAGCCAAGTTTTTCTGGTTCTATTTCATTACATTATGCTTGTTCCTGTACTTCACATACAATGGCATGATGATCGTTTCAATCACACCAAATCTCGAAATAGCCGCTATTGTTGCCTTAGCATTTTATGCCATCTTTGTCCTTTTCTCTAGCTTCTTCATTCCCAGACCAGTAAGTCCATTTTCTACACTTCAAAGGTACATTTCCCATGATTGATTAGTCACAATGCAGCTTTAGTGCTTAATGTCATGTACATTATCTGACATTGCAGAGACATCCCAAGTGATGGAAATGGTACTCCTACATTCACCCTTTAGTATGGAGCATTTATGGACCAATTATGACATAATTCGGTGATGTTGAGGACACTATCAAGTTGCCTGCTATAAAATTGGATCCGACTATCAAGTCATATAACCAAGACCACTTCGATTATGATGTTAATTTCAATGGCCCAATTGCTGCAATTTTGGTTGCTTTTAGCGCATTCTTTGTCCTCATATCAAGTCATAATGTGGTCGCCTGACTCCTTTGTTATATGCTTCCAAGTGATAAGCCTCCTAAGGCTCAGTTTCTCTTTTATATATTCACTAAGTACCTTGGAATGTAATAACCCTCTTCGTTAATGAGTTGTACTCTTTTTTTTTTCTTGACTTTTTTTTTCCTTTAGTAAAGGTTACGTACATTGATTGCTTACAATAAAGTTAGTTTGTTTCATTGAGTCATGAAGTTAACCAATTTTTAAGGTAGTCGCGTTTTCATCTTGTAAGATTAGTGAAAATAATTGTTCTCTAACTATTAATGCCTTTATATGCTAAACTCATTGCTTTATTTTTTATATGCAAATCTTTTTTTTTCCTAAACAAATTTCTCAACATAATAATATCCGCGCGTATAGCACAAGTAAGAAAAATAGTTTATTTAATTTTTTTAAATAATTATTATTTTTTTAACGTATGGGGATTTTCAATGTATTATTGAAATTGTATCCCAATCATTTTAATAGGAACTGGGTGAATGGCATTGCTTTCATTAGAGGGCAATCGGTGTTATACAACATGAGGAGCCTAGGTGTTTTCTATTTTAATTTGAAGTTATTATTAATGTTAATATATATTTTGAGGTTGAAAATTACATTTTGTTTCAAGTTGGCATGTAATTTTTTCAGTACTAACATTGTCCCTTTCCTCTCTAGTATTATTTTTATTAAGTAATAGTGTTTATCTTTGTTACAAGTATCTGAAGTGTTGTTTTGATATTCCATTTTTCTGGAATAATCAAGAAAAGATAGATTTAACGTTGAAAGTTTGAGAATTTATCTGGTTGCAAGATAACGGTTAATGAATTAACTTGGTGGAACCTCATGTTGTGTCAACTAAGTGGACTTGGGATAGTCGTGTTCCTAAAGAAGGGCCCATTAGAGAGCTGTTTGATCATGACGTGGATGGATCCGATGTTACTAAAACTACTAAAACTCTTGGCACAAAAATTTATTTGAGGGAGTTCAACTTGTTGAGTTGAGAGGGATAAAACTCCTTGTAAGACTCAATAAAATTACTAAAATTTATTTTACTTATACACAACAATAGTACAAGTGACACACACAATAATCTCACTTTTATTATTTCTTCTCAACAACACTCACTCATTGCCTCTCTCACACACTCACACATTTATATTTCCACTCACTTTCCTTTCTCACGGCACACACAGTACAATCTTTCTCATTCACAGCATCCACACTTTATTCACTCACTTCTCACTTGTTGGTGTCTCTCACTTGTTGGTCACTCACTTGATGGCACTACACAACACACACCTAACACCTATTTGTAGGTTGGCTAGGAAGATTCTAGATAGCTATGTTGGTGAAGAAAGGAGGTGAAGCTTCAAGAAGCTTTATGGTTGGTGTGCTTGGTGGAAAATTCTAGAAATGGACAATTGGTGAAAACTATACATTTTTCTAAAGGCTTCTTCACATTTCTAGACTTATCTTTGTTTCTAGAATATTCCACACTTATGTTGATCTTCACAACTTTGTGCATTATTGCCGTGACGCTAGGCAACATTTCAAAGATAAAGTAAAAATTGTAATCAATCTTTATTTTTTGAAATTTTGATTTTTTATAAAAAGAACTTGAAATTGTGATAATATTTTTCATATTTGTGCACACATTAGAGTTCACTTGAAAATTTGAAGAAGGAATTAGAAGAAACATTTGATGTTTATTGGAGGATCCATAAAGCTTTATGGGATTTTATCAACATTGAAGAGAAAAAAAAAAAAACAAGAGAAAGATAATGGGTCATGTAGGTGACCTATTGCATGTAATCATATATTTTTGTTAACTATTTGTACGTCTATATAATTTTTCCTCCTTGTTTTCTTGCAGGAAACTTAAGGCCAAAGTAAGGCAGCATTTAAATTGGGCATAATATATGTTTGTTCTACTTGGCTAGATTTTATTAATATACTTTGGAAAAATCATCTTTGTTACTTTTTTTAGTTAGCTGTTTCTTCTTGGTTTTTGTTTTTATATGAAGATTTTTGTTGATATACAAACTTATACCATTAGGATGATCTGAGCTTATGAGTGATCGTGGCTGTCAATTTGTTTTTTTTTTTGGGTCAATGAAGTTGCTTGTCAAATATGGATACAAACATGAATTTCCTATTATGTTGTGTATGCTTAGGAGTCTTTCCTTCTTCTTTTTTTTTTTTTGTGAGAGGAAAGGATGAAAATTTCCATTAAAACAATGAGTGTCTTATATCATCCTTTACAATAACATAAACTGAGGAGAAATAGAAACCAGAAGAAAAAACACATAGAAGGCTTATCAATTCCCAATTTAGGTACGTCATGAGTAGCAGCATTGGTGTGTCTTCGAGAGTGAATAGCCTTAAAATCAGTGAAACTTGCATAGATGTGGACAATATACTCTGCTGCCAAAGCACCAGGCGTCCCTGAAAAATCTTGTGGTGCTACCATTTTGCCTTCAAGCTACAGAGTTAGTTTTGTTCCTCCAAAATGTCAATTATTACCATTGGCCCATGCTGTTGAAGTTAGATTACTTTAACCATTTAGTTTGCAATGTAATCATGTCTTCTAGTGAAAGACTGTCTTCTAGTAAGGTAATGTAAGAATTAGCAGCTTGTTTAAACAAGTTTAAACTTTGTTTTGTAATTTAAATTCAAAATTAAAAAGCTGTCAATCATATTACAGCTAGTGCCTCTTGTCTTATGTAATTGTAATTACTTCATATATAATGAAGTAAGCAACAACAATAAAAGGTAATCAAGCCATCTTTTTGCAACTTTTCTATCTCTCTCTATCTCTCATTTTTGCTCACTCACACACAAACTCAAAGCTGCAATTAGCCAACACTACAAAGTATGCACATTCAAACCTTCAAACTAGTATCAGAGTAGAAGATCTTTCAGTGATCAGTGTGTTTGAGTGAGAAAAGAGTGAAACACTTCTGAGGGAGTGGTAAAATTAGAGTGTAATCTAGCACAAACCAAAACCTGCTTTTTAAAATGGCCTCAGAAAGTTTTCAGACACAACCTCCACCTAAGTTCACTTGTGAGAATTTCACACAGTGGACAATTATGATGAAAACATATTTGAGGCCTTTTGACCTTTGGGAAGTGACAGAAAGTGGCATTGATGTAGCACCTCTACCTCCAAATCCCACTTTAACTCAAATAAAAAACTATAGTGAGCAAGCTTAAAAAAAAATTACAAGGCACTCACCTGCATTCAAACTGCAGTGTCTAAACCAATCTTCAACAAGATCATGGCCTATGAATCTACAAAAGAAGTTTGGGATCGATTGAAGGAGGAGTATGGAAGCAGTCAAAGAACGAGAACAATGCAACTGTTCAATCTCAGAAGGCAGTATGAGATCTTGAAGATGAAAGAGTCTGAAACTATAAAAGACTATAGTGACAGATTATTGAAGATTGTAAATCAAGTCAGGGTACTTGGAGAAGACTTCCCTGATAGAAATATAGTTCAAAAGGTTCTAGTGAGCGTTCTAGAGAGGTTTGAGGCCAAAATCTCCTTTTTGGAAGACTCAAAGGACCTGAATACTATCACCTTGGGTGAGTTAATTAGTGCACTTCAAGCTACAAAGTAGAGAATGTTCATCAGACAAGAAGATGCACCTAAAATAGCTTTACAAGTAAGTCACAAGCACAAAAATGAAACAAAGGGCAAACAAAGAAGGAAGCAAAATATGATAAAGAGTCTAAATCAAACAAGACAGGTGGCAAAACGCAACATCCTCCATATGATCATTGCAAGAAAACAAGTTATGTGTCAAAGAATTATTGGAAAAGACCTGATCTTGTGTGTAAGATATGCAACAAAAAGGTCCGTTCTAAAAAGATTTGTTGGCACAAAGATAAACAACAACAGTAGTCTCAACAACAGCAAACCAAACAAGCAGCTTAATTGGCAGGTAAAGAGTAGTATGCAGAAGAGCAGCTCTTTATGGCAACCTCTACTGTCCAAAACAAGCATATTGGAGTTTGGTTGGTTGATAGTGGGCACACAAACCACATGTTAACAAACCTTACTATTTTCAAAACTCTTGACAGGTCCTTCAAGTCCAAAGCAAAGATTGGAAATGGAGATTTGATGCGAGCTCAAGGAAAAGGCACTGATATTGTTGAAATTGAAACAGGTACCAAATTAATAACTGATGTGTTGTTTGTGCCTCACATTAGTCAGAACCTAATCTATGTTGGCCAGCTTCTAGAAAAGGGTATTTCTATCCTATTCAAAGAAAAATCATGCATTATTACTGATGCTGCTGGTGTACAAATCATTTATGTACCTATGAATAGAAAGTGTTTTCATTTGAACACAAAAAATTTGTTATGCCTTACCTTACCTGTCACTAGTGATGAATTTGTCTTGTGGCACAAGAGATTTGGCCACTTTCACTATACAACAATTCAAAAATTATACAAAAAAAAAAAGGCTTGTGCATAATCTCCCTAAAATTGTTCAAACTGATGATGTGTGTAGAGCCTATCAATTGGGAAAGTAGTCAAGGCTTTCCTTTGCTGCTAATCAATCTTGTAGGGCTTATAAGAAGCTACAATTGATCCATTTTGACCTCTGTGGACCAATGAGTGTTGACTCATTGAGTGGAAGCAAGTATTACATCATCTTTATTGATGATTTCTCAAGATTCACATAGATCTACTTTCTAAAGTTCAAGTCAGAGGTTCCAGTTATCTTTCAAAAATTTAAAGTCTAGATTGAGAATCAGTCAAATCTTACAATCAGAACTATAAGAACAGACAATGGTTCAAAATTCACATCTAAATCATTCAAACAAATGTGCATTTTAGCAGGCATTCAACAACAACTTACAACTCTTTATATCCAACGGTAAAATGGGGTTAGTGAGAGGAAAAATAGGAGCATAAAAGAGATGGCCATATGTTTGATGTCCAAAAAAGATCTTCTTAAATCCTTTTGGGCAAAAGTAGCTGCCACTTTGGTTTATCTTTTAAATAGATTGCCCACAAAGGCACTCACTGATTTAACTCCATTTGAAGCTTGGTTTGGCTTCAAACCCTATTTAAGTCATTTGAGGGTGTTTGGAAGTGTGTGTTGTACACATGTAGTAGATGTCAAGAGAAGCAAACTGGATCCAAAAGCTTCAAGTGAAGTGTTCATTGGCTATACTGATGCAACAAACACGTATAAGGTCTAATTTCCTAATTTTGGAAAGGTTTCAGTAACTAGAGACTTGAAGTTCCATGAGAATGAAAAATGGAATTGGATCTCTTCTGGAGTTGATCTAGATAAAAACCAAAGCTCTCACATTTAGCAAACTCAAATGCAAGATTTTGGTTCTATAGAGGAATATGTTGATGATCCTCCAATCAATGGTACAAGAACACTTGCTGATGTGTATGAAAGATGCAATTATACAACCTGCCACTTATAAACAAGCAGCCAAATTTACAGAATGTAGAAAAGCAATGTAACAAGAGATAGAGTCTATCAATAGGAATGCAACCTAGATGCTAGTATTTAAACTAGAAACGAAGAAGCCTATAACTGTCAAGTGGATTTATAGAGTGAAACTCAATGCAGATGGGTCTATCATCAAATTTAAAGAAAGGCTTGTAGCCAAAGGCTTTTCACAGTAGCCTGGAGTGGATTTCACAGAAACTTTTGCCCTTGTAGTAAGTTTGGACACCATAAAGCTCTTGCTTGTAACTGTAGCACACAAGAAGTGGTTCATACACTAGCTTGATGTGAAATCTACCTTCCTGAATGGTATGCTTCAGGAGGAGATTTATGTTCACCAACTTAAAGGCTTTGCTAAGGAAGGTGAGGAGAAGAAAGTTTACCTACTGAAGAAAGCCCTTTATGGGCTTAAACAGGAACCAAGGGCCTAGTATGCAAGAATTCATGAACATTTTCTGAAGCTTGGTTTTTTTTAAAGCAATAGTGATGCAACCTTGTATGTCAAGCAGCAAGGACATCTAATACTCTATGTCTCTAATACATATCCCTGAAACCGACATTTTGTAGATTGCACTTCCTTGCACACATTTCCTTGTGTTCTATTTTCTAGGATGCAAATTGTAGAGCATGAGGGCGGTTCGGGAAAAGTTGTATGGCCGGAAGAAAAGTGTCCGAAAGAATTTCTGAAACGCAAGTAGTTAGAAATCGTTTACAACCAGTTGGGTTTATTGTGCAAAGAAACAATAGTGATTTTTTTTCCCTTCTTTTGATTATACTTATAATTAAAACAGTTGTATAATGAATTCAGTAAATTGAATTACGAAAATTTTTTCGACAAATTTTTTTCAGTCATGTAACCATATCCGTTGTGGAAATGGTAAGAATATTGATCTTGATTGTCCGGTGCTGTCTTTGAAGTATTTCAATCCATTCACATCAAGCATGTTGGAGATGCCAAACAAGGAGTATTGGAGTATGTCTCATTTCTTAGTTCCTCTAATTGAAATTTGGAGGGTAAATGAAGCGGGAAAGATTAGAGTTAAATCCATTTAACCCCTGTAATTAGGTTGATGTGCATTTTATCCCATGTGGTTTCAATTTATGCATGAAATTCTCTTGTAGTTTTTAATTTTTGCAATTTACACTTTTATTCAAGATTTTATAAATCTATTAATAGAAATTAGCTAAAATTAGATCGTTTTGTAATTGTTAATTTTTTCTCTCTACCAAAATTATAAAAATGTGATACTTTTCTCAAATTAAATTTTAGTACATACTTGAGCTGCATTTCAAATTATATAATTCACAATCTTTGTTATTTTCAATGTATTGCGCATGTTGATATAAGGGTGTCTTGAGACAGTATATATAATTAACTTATATGTGAAAATATAATAAAATTCTTACAATCATAAAACAATGTAATTGTAGTTCAATTTCTGTTAATAAATTTAGCAAATTGTTGCCGGTAAGGTTAATTGTTAAGATTGAAATTTACAAAGAAGTTTATTACCTAACTTGAAACTACATAGGGTAAAATGCAAAACAAGTAAATCATAGGGTTTAAATGTATTTAACCCAAAATATAATCAAAACTACAAAATAGAATACCAAAATTCAGAGCTTAAACTTTCCATCTCAGACAAGAAATATAACGTACAGGATGGTGCCGAAGACCTTATATTACTTGGCAAGATGGAGGTTGATTGGTCAGACTACAGACGAGCAACTCTCCTGTTTAATTGAAGTTGGATTCCTTTTGCATTAGTCCTCAGAAAAATTGTCATAAATCATTAACTTACATGTTCAAAGTTTACAACTCTTCTATCTATGAATTAAAGTTTTTAAATCCGGACTGAACCTTGATCTGGTATGAGGTTCATATCATTTGGGTTGACGGTATGCAGGTCAAATATTATTTTTAAGAAAATAATTAATATTTTTATATTATACAAAAATAAATAAAATGTTATGAAAATAATATTTACATATATATATATATATATATATATATATATATATATCTATCTATAAATATTCTTAATAAAATAATATAATTATATACAATTTTTGAGAAAAAATTAAGAAAAAGTTTTTAGCATTGACCTAATAATTTACTAGCCGAACTGAGCCAATTAGACCGTTCGAGTCGATTGGATGGCGCAGTTTTTTTGGGCCACTGTATTGTTTGGTCAAATTAGATAATTAGAGCGATTTTTTAGACTACAGATCACGGGTTCAACAATCCGGCTTAGTCGGTTTTTCTTTTTGAGAAATAGTGCCTGTTATGCTACTTAATAATGACCGTCGCATTTTTAATCCCAGTAATGCTGTAGCCAATTGCAGTGATGGCAGCAGAGACCATGTTCACCCGGTCATTGACGTACTTGAATTAAATGCCTCAAACTTTTCTTTTGTGCATTTTTTCTCTATGATAACCGACTTTTTCACCAATACCTTTTTTTTTTTAATGACCAAAGAGAATTAAATACCAAGAACAACAGCAAATATACAAAAATACTAAGTAACAGCTCCTTCACGTTGAAGGGCCACGAAATCATGTCGATAAAGATGAACTCCTAGAGACCTAGTGGAGAAAACTTCGAAACCTAAAGAGACGAAACTGATATAATATTAAGATTAATCATAAAGTCTAGACAAAAATTCTTTTTTTCGGAGCATATGTCGAAACTGATAATTTCAAGATTGATACAACAAGTTTAGGCAACCATCAATAATAGGTCTGCACCAATACCTTTTTGGCTGACCAGGCAAACCATCAGCCAAACCATCCTACACCCTCACCCTCGGGATGCGAAAGTTGTGTTAGCGATATCGATCAGGAGTGCTTAGCTGAGGATTCTGCTTCTGGGAAGCAAGCATTGATGGCCGCGCCTTTACCACCTTATCGCACGGAAAGCTGTTTTCATGGTAGTAATGATCTGAAGTGCACGGGTGTAGAAAGATTATAGCATGTAGAACCGGGTTAACGGGCAACTCGTTGAATTCGAGGGCCTCATTTATCATATTACGATTATCGAGAACTTGACATTTCGTCTTTCCAAACAAGGAAACTTTAAAGGATAAAATGAATAATCATATTTATCGCAATCCAAATTGCGAGTCAAATCTCCACTTTTACTGACTACACTAAGATGATCATGAAACGGCGGAGATATTGAATGGTAATATAAATCATTACTCCTATGATTACGATTCAAATTGCGACATTATGACATAATTAATAAATAACTTTTCAGCCACAACTCTGCCAAAAACTGCTAAAGCCATCTGAAAATAAAAAGTTATTCCGCAAAGATGGGTTTGAGCCTCGGGGGTCCATCTGTGTGCCAAAACCTGGCTTTTCAAAGATCAAAACGCTCATGACCTGACCAGGGGATGGGACATTGGGAAACCATTCATTTCTTTGTCTTTTGCAAAGTACTATCCCAAGGATCTTTGGTGTTCAGACCTAACTGAAAAGCGTGTTACATGATTACATTACACAAGGCTACTATTTTCAGTTGTTGAAGTAACCAAAACAACTAATCCACTGGCTTTGGAAACCCAGCTTTCGATGAAACATCTTCAGCTGTTGTCAAATTGATAGCTTTAATTTTGGAATTATACGAAAATTGACCCTTATAGAAACAAAAGAGTAACATAATATCAAGTATATCATCAAACCTTAGGATATAATGAAATATATAGAGAATCCAAATCCTAGAATCAAAAAGTACTGACAATGATCATTAGTTTGCACACAAGAATAACCAGGCATAAAGTACTTAAATAGTATATCTTATGTAAGTATTGACAGCAAAAGAAAACCATCAGCTATGGAACATTGTAAATAGATATCACAGCATAAAAAAAACCATTGGGTGGCTGAAAATAACTCACTGATTATCAATTTAACTCATGGACATATATGACCATTAGCTACATAATCAGCACCCAGTTTGAATCGAAAAGGTCTAACAGTCAGTATTAATGACACATAAAAACACCAAAGAAAAGAAAAGTTGAATAAGAGACTTACACTGCAGCACAATTGACAATAGAATGAGCTTCTACCAGAAAACTTTGATCTTCCTCCACAACCACCTGCAAGGAAGAATCATCACGAGAAACAGAGAACTTAGTGTACCAAACTGCAATGCCATAATAAGACAGTTCGCCAACCCCACGAAGCATGCAAAACTTATCCTTGGCAACAGCAACTAGATGGACATTTATATCCTCAGAGAAACAAAGAGCACTCGGAAGGTCAACTGGAGGGAAGCGCTTTCGTTGGACAAGATCGAAGGCACATAGGCGCGGAACATCACCAGAGTAATAAAAATAGAGAACATCATCATCTGAGAGCACAAAGGCATCAGGATACTCATATCCATGATAAACAACATCTCCATCATGATAAAGGGACCACTCGTCGGTCAATGGATCATGGAAATATAAGCGGTTCTCCTTTGGCATTTGGACCAAAATGCCACCCTTATAACCAACCATAGCATAAGGATAAATACTGGAAGCATCAGGGGGCGCATAAAGGAAATAGGCCATATTAATTTTTTCAGTATGGAATATGTAACCCCATGGCTTCCGTTCCTCACAAATATCATCAACTGCACCAAAGATTACATAGATCCATGGACCAGAAGCTGCCGAAATTGCTTCGCTGCAAGGGAATGGCAATACACGAAAAGTTTTCCAGCCAGCCGAATCATCAGAGCTTTTGACGTCCAGATATCGGACGACATCGGAGCAGCGCTCCAAGTAAGGCTCTAAGCCACCAATGAGATAAAGGGTCGAGGAACCGACAAGTACACAGTTTGAATACCTGAGACCACTGTCTGGATTATGGGGTGGTTTCTTCTCGAATACTCGGGACATTTCGGAAGTTCTTCCGCTGGATCTGATCACGTACCAACAGTTTGTCGTTGAGTAGTATCTTGCAGGATTGTCGCTCGCAGGGGCCCAAAAATTAACATATATGCACTTCTCTTCTTCCGCCTCCTCTTTCTCTCTCCCCACCTTTATGGCTATCTCTTTTTCCAACGCTGGCATCGACGATGAGGCAGAATCCATATTTGAGATCGATATTATCTACAGAGAATTTGAAGAAAAACATCGAAAGTTTCAGAGTTGGGATTATCAAACAAGAAAAAAGCTAGAGAAACTTGAATCATCGAATATTACTCAAGAACTAAATAAATATTTCAATCATATTAGAGCGCTGAAAGCCTAAACCCCATGCGCAAGAAAACAAACAAACTAGAATTTCAGTAAGCACAAAGGGCATCAAATTTTTCTGGAGTAAAGATCCATCGCATAAAAGTGACGTTATATCTTAGTGGATCTCACAAAAAAAGGAAGAAAAGCAACAACCTTTACAAAGAGAATTCCAATCAAGTTACAAGATCAACCCGCATAACAAAACCCTAAAATTAATTTGCTGAAAGGAAATAAGTCTTATTTTAGGTCAATAATTTTTTAATTTAATAAATTTAGGTCACTAATTTTAAAAAATTCAGGTCACTTTCGTCAATAAAAATTTACAAGTAGGTCAGTAATAATGTTTCCGCCAAAAAATTCATTATTTAATAATGTGCAAGACGACGTGGCACTGTAAGTAAGTTTATTTTGGCGGAAAAAAATTTTCTCTCTTCATGGCTGTGCTTTTTTTTTTTTTGTGTGTCTGAGGTAGACCAAACCTTTCTCTTTCAGTCTTTCCTCTTCCTTCTCTTCTCTCCCATCTGATTGACGAACCACCTCAGACCTCTCTCTTGTGTACCAATTTATGGAAGAACTTTACACCAATCCTTTGTCATTATCCAGAGAGAACGTATCACATCAGAAGGAAGCTAATTGTGCATATTTAAGACAAATGAAAATAACATGTTTTGGGGAAGAAGCACATGCACAGATCTGACCCAAAAACCCAAAAAAAAAAAAAGGACAGAGAGACAAAAAGAAAAGAAAAAAGAAAACATAATGAAGACATGATTACAATTCCTCGTCGTCTCCGCCTCTATCAATATCCTCATCGTCTTCCTTGTCTAATTGGGTCTGCATGTTCATGTTCTACCTAGAGCGTACACCAATGCTTCCCCATTCGAATTTTGAATTTTTGTTTCATTTTACAGGTTTGAAAAAATCTTCGCTGGAAAACTCAGAAAAAAGGGGGGAAAAAAGAGAGAGAAGGTAGATTCAGTAACAGAGCAAAGAAATTAAGTGTTCAAAGTCTGTTCTTCAAATATCTTTACAAAACAAAAAGGAAAAAAAAAAATCAGATTCTAGGAATTGGGAATAAAAAGAAAAGGCTAGAGAAGATTTGTATTGTAATTCTCATAAAAAGAGGGGGAAACAGGAGAAAGAAATCAAAAAATAAATGATCTTCAACATCAAAATTGATTTTTATTTTGTGAATAATGGGAAAATTAATGGGAAAAAATGTATATTAGAGACTATGGGTAGCTTAATCGGTGAAATGGAGAATTGGGTGTGTTTGATGAGAGTCAAAAAGAGAGAAAGGTTTGGATCACAGCAAAGTTTTTGGCAAATTTTACGAATACAACCCACTGTCTATAGATTAATCACATAAACAGCTAGATTTAAAAAAAAAAAAAAATTTATATGAAAAGCTCCATTAATTTATAGGATTTCTTCAAAAACAAAACACATTAACGCAATATTCTTATCTGTTTTCTAGGCTTAGAGCGAGAGGGCGAGAGAGGATTTCTTCTTCAATCAAATGGGAGAGAGAAGAGAAGGAAGAAGGGAGAGTGAGGTTTGGTCCACTTCAGACAAAGAAAAATACAGTAATGAAGAGAAAAAAAAATTTTTATCCACGACAACAAATAATCTGACTCATAATGCCACATACTTTCAATAAAAATATAATTACTAACTTATATGTAAATTTTTAGAGGACAGTTTGGCTGTCCAAAAAATAGTGTCCAAAAAATTATTTTGAGAATAATAATATAATAATTTTTAATAATAAGACACATATTTTAAATAATAAAAAATTTAATAATAAAATTTTGTTATTAAAAATTAAAAATTTTTTATTTTTTTGTATATTTTATTGAATTATTATTTATCAGACGCTGCAACTTTATTCATAATTTTATTGGCAAAAATGAGCTGAAATAAGACTTATTCCCTCAAACTCCAGACCACCCAATCGAGAAAAAATAACAAAAGATACGTCCAATCTAGAATCTAGCCAAACCCCAATAACCAAAAGGGCCAAAAACACTAAAGAAAGTTCATCTGACTCAACAATCTGGAATCCAACAAAAGCAAATCAAACAAATAAGCACCCATAAAAAAATTTAAAAAAAAACATTATAACCTTTTCAAATGATATCTAGCCTATGTTTTATTCCATTGGTGCTTTCTTCATCAGATAATTGTGACTGTTCGTTTTCAAAAATACCTGATAATTTTTGTGGATGTCTAGGCTTGGAGCCAATGGTATTCATAGCAGCACGGCTGAGTCTTTGTCGCCCTTGAAGTGTTTCAAACTGTGATAATTGCACCACCAAGGCGTTTGTCTGAGAACATAGATCCACCTTGGAGAATTAGTTGCTACCATCAATTCACTTTGTCTTCGAACTTTGTTGTAGCATGTTCCCAGCGCAATGACTAGTGGTGGCAGTGGAGCTGACTCAAATTTATGATCATTTTATTTTTTTTTAGCCATTTTATCATTTTATGTATGTGAGGGCATTTTGGACACTATTATAATAACATCTTTGTAGTAAAATCTAACTCTTTCTAACAGTCACTTCACTAGTATACTTTTTGTTATTGTACAAACAGTTTAACATATTTTTAGTAATTTAAAATACATTAATATGTTGTTTGTATTAAATGCAAAGGTAAAAGTATATGGATTGAGAAAATGGAAAACTGAGAGATGGAAAGAGTTAACTTTTATGTACATTTTTTATATGTTGTTGTACATTAATTTTAATAGTTTTATACATTATAAATTTTTAAAATATATATATATATATAACTTATGAATTTTACAAATAAAGTTCATATGCAACAAATTAAAAAACGATGTTTACAATACTTAATTTAGTTCACATTCAATCTATCTTTCTCAGTCAATTGACCTTTTCTCAAATGCAAATTATAGTATATCAGACGTAATTCTTCCTCACGGTGTACACCACATCTATTTCATTACAATGGACTTTCCACTCATTCGGAAGTTTTAAAGTCGGCTAATTCTACGCCCAGCCTGTCCAATTTCGGATGGCCTTTTTGTGGTCCAAAAAATAGCTTGGATAAGGCCTCGATGGTGGTTTTTTCAGACCGCTTCGTGTTCAAACTTTTAGACAACCCACTAATAACATTAGAACAGTTTAATCAAAAAAATAAAAATAAAAATAAAAAAAATGAAAAGTAATGATAATTATATTAACTAAATATCATGATTAAACATTCTAAATATAATTAAAAGGAAATAGACGAAATTTTTAAAGAATTATTAAAACTATTTAATTTAATTTAATTTTCTTTTTTTAAATACATTTTGTATAACTCATTAAATTAACTGAAGGTGAATAACATTATTTCCTTTTTAAAAAGAAAAGAATTAGGTAACCCACCGACAGCTTTACCTTACATAGACACTTCAGATAAAATAATCGTGTCATATGTCTGTCAGCAACTTCAAAGCGTTATAGTTCTATATGGTCTAAAAAAAAGGGGAAAAACAGAGAAACGAAATTAGGTACCAGGTAAGCTAAAAGTAAAACTAGGTTGTATGTACCTGTTATATACAAACACATAAAAACAGCGGTATGTGTTCGCATAAAAATTTTTTGCTCGCACCACACTGTCCACTTATTTAATCGTCAAGAGAACAATGAAGCAGATCACTTTTATAATCTGATGAACTAAGATTGGCCCAGAACAAACTTAGAGCCTTCAGACAGTTTGGATTTAAGTTCAATGAACTAAATGAAGGGCCTCCTGCAGCCCAATGCAACTCCTCCGCGTCCTCTCTTTTTTGTCTTGTTTCCCACATTCACACGAGTATGATTTTTCTTAATCTATTGGTGGTACTTTGAGTGACAGTGCTTTTCTGGGACGAAGATAACACATGCTTAAATTTCGTCATGTGTTACAGGAAGACAATTCATGTGTGAATTTCTTTGCCAAGTTTGTTGCTCTTGATCTAGACTCGATGATTATGGTAGAGGTTTCTCCCCAAATCAGTACTATTAGAATCAGATCGGGACCAATTAATTTCAACAAGAAAAACTACAAATCAACCCAACATTTGATCGGATCCAGCCTCTGAAATTACGAATTCTAAAAAAGAAAAAGCATATTTCTGGACAAAAATGTTTGACTTTTGTGCCTAATTGTAACAAAATTTCTATTTTTACAACTACATTGATACTTTGTGAAACAAGAAAATAAAAAAAAAAATTTTGTATCACATTTATCAATGTGGCTGTTAAAAATGAAATTTTGTTGCAATTTGCCACAACAATCAAGTAAAAATTCGGACAAATTTATTTGGAAACATAACCGACACCCTTCTGAAAATTGGTCCAAAAAACTATGGAAATGGCCCATTTGACGGTGTAGTGTTGAAGCAATCGCAGGTTTTCCGTTTTGCAAAGTTTAGCAGGAGGTTGGAAGACAGCATCGAACCGAAGACATTTTTTCGAGTCCTCCTAATGCCATTTCGGCCAAATGATGATAGCAAAGTTTATGTTGTTTCTTCATCTTTTTAGCTAAAATCGTTGATCATCTCTTGGAAAAAAATTATTCATCTCATATACTTATTTACATTCTAGAAGAAACTGTACGAAATAACATATGACATTACATTTTATCCTTACAACTCTTTTAATTTAATATTTTTCTTATATTTTGCACCAATAAATTATAATTCAGAAGCACTAGAATTATTTCTAAAAATCAACTCTAAAATTGAAATTCTCGAATTCAAGTTTCAGTCGTAATCAATTAAATTATCACCCTGATCACGAGAGGAGGAAAATAATTGGCAACATCCTCTAGGCATTCCATCCTGCACAGATTGGGACTAGCCTGCCACCAAAAACAATCCGCGTAATGAAGGAAAAATGATATGGGGAACAAGACTTGTCATTGACATTGACCTAAAAATAAAGTCTACGAAAGGTACTAGAAAACGGAAAGCCAGCTTCCAAGCAGTGACTGTGACGACGGCCCAAGAATGATTGTCCGGTCTTTGAAGCCTTGAAGTTCTTGATCACCACCACGTCACCTTACGACTAAGTAAAGAAGCAATCCTTGTCCCCTCCCTTTCAATGGAAATGATAATCAAGTTTAAGAAGCTTCTTGTTGATTACATCACTACATTGACAGTATTAATTCATTTTTTTGTGCAATTTTGACTGACATATGAAAGAGCGAGTTGGTAATAACTTTAAGTTGCATAACAATTTTGAAAAAATGTTGATGTGCTGAATTATATTTTCTTAATTAGTATTCTAAATAAAATAACATTAATAATTTTTATAATAAAAATATTAATATTTTTAATAAATAATAATAATTTTTAATTTTTATTATAAAAATTATTAATTTTATTACATTTAAGACACTAATTAAGAAATCAAAATTTAACATATGTGTTAATACTCATTAAAACATTAATAATACTGCATGGATATAAACATTATTCGCCCATTTTTGGCCAGACCCCGGGAGGGGAAGAATATAAGGTTTAAGGCAGTTGACATCTACACATTCACGTGAAATGTAAACTTATTTGAAAAATGGTTTTAGACTTTTTTCTCCGAGGACAAAGGCAAGGAGACAACGTGCATAATCCCAGCCCACGTCACAGAAGATAAACTCAACTTCTCAAGAACATTGCTTCCTCAATGTGAAAATAAGACATTAATTAGAAGAAGTGAGTTTCCTTGAAGCTACGAGGCAATGAGCAAATGGGGTCCCCCTGAATTTGCAAAGAATATGTTGGTGAATCCGTGTGAAAACTGTGGAGAAAGATAAGCAAGTAAGAATCAAGAAGAACAATGAAACTATAATAATCAGACCACTCACAAAGGGAAATTCCATCTCTCATTCACTTTCACATTTTTCGAAGCGTTGTACAAAGTATACTTCTTTAGGATCTTGAAGCCTGCAAAAGGATAAGGACATGGAGCCAGGACTTTTTGATGCAATTATGGAGAATGACACCACCACATTTCTCAACATGGTTGGAGAAAACAACGGAATGCTTGAGCAAAGAACAGCTGTGACATCAGACACAGTGTTGCACCTTGCTTCAAGGTTTGGACACCTTGAATTGGTGAAAGAAATCATCCGATTGTGTCCTGAAATGGTTGCCGCTGGGAACAAAAAGATGGACACCCCACTTCATGAAGCCTGTCGCCAAGGGAATTCGAAGGTGTTAACTCTGCTCTTAGGGGCGAATCCGAGGTCTGCCTGTAAGCTCAATTCTGAGAACCAGAGTGTGCTTTTTGTGGCTTGCAGTTATGGATATCTTGATGTGGTGAAGCTACTTTTGAAACTTCCTGAATTGGTAAAATTGGACAAAGATCGATTTGACCAAACCTGCGTTCATGTTGCAGCATTCCAAGGTCACACAGGTAGGCTGCTTATTTCATGGTATTCATAACTTGTATTTTACTTGCAACAACAAACAACAACAACAAATCTTTAATCCCAAATTTAATTAAGGTCAGTTATATAAATTTTTTCTCGTCATTTTGTTCAATTATCAAACTAAATTTGGGGTGAGATCCAATTGTTCTAGATTCTTTTTTGACAATAGAACTGATGTGCAGGTGTGGTTAAAGAGTTGCTTACCGTATTCCCAAGCTTCACTCAAAAGTTTGACAGAAGAGGAAGTTCAGCCTTGCACTATGCTTGTGTTGAAGGGCACCAAGACATAACCCAGCTGCTTTTAGACCATGATGCAGGTGTTGCTCTGCACTATAATTACAACGGCTACACGCCACTGCACTTGGCTGTGATTCATGGCAAATCATCAATCCTTGTAGAATTTTTGCTGAAGGCTCCATCCTCTTATCAGCAGCTCACAAAAGACGGGGAGACAGTCATTCACCTGGCTGTAAAACATAGACAACACAAAGCCTTCTTATTCTTAGCCCAGAAATTCAATATAGCTGATCTCTTAAATTGTCAAGACCGACATGGTAACAGCATCTTGCATCTTGCAGTTAACGAAAGACAATATGAGGTAAGAAATTAAGTGAGTCTTTTCGTTGCGATGCTGCAAATCCAACATGACATGTTATCCTTATAAATTTGCCAGATTATTTTGATTTTTACGAGGTTCCTAATTGTAATGCGTTTCACTTGATCAACAAGAGATCCGCATGAAACAGGAATAATACTGCTGATCCCCATGATTCTTGTCACTTGAATTGTCAAGTTTTGTCTTGGTTACTGTTAAGCATCTGCAAGTATTCACTTAAACTGTTTGTGTTTTGCTTCAGATTGCAGAGCACTTGATCAAGAAAACAGCTTTGAAGGTTAATGCTAGGAACATAGAGAGGCTCACAGCACTAGATATACTTGACAAGGATGAAGACAGTGAAGAAAGCCGGTCTCTCAAGGCATTGCTAATAGGAGCAGGTGGCAAAAGGAGCACTGAAGGATCATCAGACATTGCAGAAAGAATGAGAAACACTTCCCAACCAGTGGCAAGGACAAGAAGAACACTGCATCATCAAAAGCTTATAGAACCTTTCAGTTCTTTACCTCCCAGTTCTTCATGGACAAGCTTCAGCTCTACAAGTGCACAGAGCTCACCAAGCAGCGGTAACATTTCATCACCTAAAAATCAAGCAACAGAAAGAAATGAGAAGGAAATATCACTGCCGTGGAGCTTATATTCTCATCATTCTCCAGACAGTTTAAAAATCTTGAGACCTCCTATACCTGGCACAAGAAGGAACAAGAAGATGTCGACAGAACAAAGTCAAAATGTGGACAATCCCGAAATTGAAAGAGCTAAAGCGGATCCTTTTGCCCCAATAGATATGCATCAACACAACCATCTTAGTGAACCGAAACTGGAAGGAGCACCTGAGCTTTACATTCGCCGCCAGAAGAAGCTTCGTGATGTACACACAGAGGCAGTGCAGAATGCGCGGAACACCGTCACTCTGGTTGCTATTTTGATTGCAACAGTGACCTTTGCTGCAGGTATTAGTCCTCCTGGTGGTGTCTACCAGGAAGGAGTATTGAAAGGGAAAGCAATGGCAGGCAAAACTATAGCTTTCAAAGTTTTTGCACTAAGCAACAATGTTGCATTATTTACATCTCTTTCTATTGTCATTGTTCTTGTCAGTATCATCCCTTTCAGAAGAAAACCACAGATAAACATCCTTATGATTGCTCACAAGGCCATGTGGGTAGCAGTGTCATTCATGGTAACAAGTTATGTTGCTGCCACATGGGTGATCATGCCACACGGTAAAGGGTCAGATTGGATACTTGTGTCATTAACAGCAGTTGGTGGTAGCACATTTGGAATGGTCTTCATTGGTCTAAGTATGATGTTAGCCAGACATTGGCAGCGGAAAAACAAGTGGCGGAAATCGAGGAAAGGAATGAGAGAGGAAGAGGGAAACCAGGAAACAGAAAGCCAGGATTCAGATTTTGAGAGCTCCTTCCAGCAAGGCTATCACTCATACTGATTGTACCCAATTAGAGCTCACTCTCTTTGTGAGCAGAAATGTGCTTCATTCACCACCTGTATATATGTACAACCATCATGAAGGATTTATACATAATTCTTTTCTCTCAAATTGTAGCTTAAATTTACGAACATGCATGCCTGTGTTGAGTATATATGCAAAGAGCAAAAAGAGTAAATCAGAAGCAATTATAGGAAAACAAGTTTCCAGTCAGAATTCAAAAGAGAATGAAATACTAACAAAAAATTTCCAGCAGACCAGGAAATGACATCAACTCATTATTTTCCATGAAATTGCTCCCAAATCGAAATCCCACATAGGCCTGCAGTTTGCACATTTGGACTTTCGATGCTATATCCAATCCATAAACACCTCCTGCATTTGTTCCTTGTCATCCTAGCAATCATGAGCATCAAATGTCAAATGCCTATCGTCTTCAAAATCATCCTGACATGTGTCATTCCTACAAGAGGAACAAAGTACATATAACAGTTATATTTGTAGGAGGAGCCTTGGGAGTAGCCATAATAGCATAATTCCTTTGAGCATACAAGATGCAGGAAAACTAAAACACAGACCAATGAAGTATTGGGAAAAAAAATTAGTAATACGAAAACTATGATTCAAAGTCCAATGGCCCGAATCAGAATGGAATGTTTTCATTGGTGAAACAAAACGTGTGAAGCAAATAGGCTGTTTACTAGGCTCGAACTTGTGGTCTCCAGGTGAGGACTAACCTTATAAATCCAAAACAAAAAACAAAAAAAACCGTAAATCCAATATGATGAGAAAACTCAATCTGATACATTAAAGCATAACACCAAGCACAGATTAAATTTCCCACAGAATGAAGACATGTAAGTGAAGCAAAATAAAGCAAACCAAGCAGGATATCGAGAATCCCAAAATTTGATAGTCAGATTACAAGATCATGATGATATATGTTCAGGAAAGAATTTGTTGACCTGTACCAGCAATTCAAGTACAAAACCTGTACATAATAACAGGCTCAAATTCTTGTATTCTATCTATCCTAGAAAAATACGTAGGGAAGCTTCTTCAGAAGATAACAGGACGTCATACCAATTTTCACCATGAGCCACCAGCACCGTTTCATGTCCCTCCTCTAAATTCCATCTTTTTCTGAATGAGGGACAACAGCACCAGCCCTTGTTGAGGTCTTTAACCCCATGGAAACGAAGACCTTATTACTTGTTATAAGTAGGCACACACCCTATTAAAAAGAAGCGAAAAAAATTTAAGACAAAATACAGGACTTCCATGTAGTTCTCCATAGATTCGCACGGAAAATTGCGTGGTTATCGAACTGAGGTAGGATATCTACATTAAACCGGCGAAGAAACAGACCTGTATATGTTTAGACTACTAAGACTTGAACCCGTCACCTCCTCATAAACCCAAGTCTTTTCCACCAAACCATCCAAACAGCACACAATTGTAGAGGTACATTATCTGGACGATATGAAAAAGGAAAAAATTTTGTTGACTCAAGCGTAACGAATACTTAACGAAAAGTGTTAAAAAAAAAAAATCTAAACTGGTATTATTTAAAGTAATAATTTATTAATAATTTAATATATTTTTTTATATAAATATGAATTTAAATCTTAATGTTAATGTCTGCTCTCATAATTGGGGAGTATAACTCATGATGCAGTATTATAAATTTAAAATTTGTTAACACTATGATTAAATATGAGGAATATCTCTCGACCTCAATAGTATTTGGGTGAAATTCTATTCTTATAAATTACGTTGAATTGAGCAATTAAATGAGAGTTACTCATATTTCGACATATAAATATGAGGAATAACACAATTAAGGTACATATTTTTTTCTTGATTAAAAAAATTAACAAGTCAAAATTAATTAATTAGAATTTTCTCTTTTTATTTAATAATGAGGTAAAATTATTTACAAAAAACCTTTATTGTTATTTGTGGCCGGTCACCTACACTCATTTCCTAGCGCTATATTAGAAAAAAAAATACAAAAATGCGGTATGATGTTGTCACCCACGTTGGAGTCAAAAGGTTCATGTAAAAACTGAAAGAAATTCCTTAATATTTATATTTATATACTTTTCACATGACACCAAAAATTGGGATGAACTTACAAGGATATTTCAGCCTTGTCCTGGGACTGACAAAAGAATGAATTCTCCAGGATGAATCTACGTGAGGGGGTGCATTCATTCCCGGAAGCTGCAAATTAGTGCACATCTCGGATTATTTTCTAGACTCCACACTTATAAACCACAATAACAGTGTGAGACTCAGTTCCAACGACTCTAAATCAAAAGGAGCCTGTTACGTGGTAAGAGGATTTGGTGGTTAAATCATAGTTATATTGTAACTAATGGTATTTTTTGTATAATTATAATTAAAAAATGTGTAACAAAAAAAATAATTTTTTTTATTACACATTTTAACATTCTGATTATACAAAAAGTACCGCTGGTTGCAATATAATCATAATTTAGCCACCAATCCGTATGACCGCTAATGATTTCCAAAATCAAAATTAGGTTACTGATGTGTGTTTATTATTGGTAGGGTTGGTCCCTTAAGAATACTTTAGAGTTAAAGAATTTAGATTTCTATTTAGATGTTTTGGATTATAATTTTAGTAAGATTATGTAAAATTTATGGCATAATTATAAGAATCGATTCGGATATTGACCCAATCAAAAAATTAAATCAATTGGTTATTGATTCAATCAGTAGCTCATTGATTTTTAAGAAGAAAAATACACTAAATAGATATACAAATTTTTCGTATAATTTAACACAATAACTGTAATTTCAAAAATCAAAAAGTAATTAATCTCAATCAAAATTTTGATAAAAGTTTTTAAAAAAACTCTTTTTCAAGCGTCAGTTGTAATCTATTGCTTAGTATATTAATAATGTTTAATTGTTGTTTACAGAAAATAAATAAGAACTGTACGGGAATCATACTGTGAAACACTATTTAGGATTATAAAAATATTATTTTACTGTTCACACAGTGAAAAGGGCAAATAATAAATGTTATTGTGTGAACATTGTGTGATACTGTTTAATGCCATCATAATATTACTGTTTACACGGTAAAAATGTAAAAAAAAATATATAATTTTTATTGTATAAATACTGTACACACTGTTTATTATTAAAAATTATTATTTTTACTTTGAGAATAAAAAATTAAAAAATATAATTTTTTATCATTTAAATAACTTAGTTACTATTTGAGTAACTTGGTCCGGCCTATAATCTGAGTCACTAAGCCATCGGTTGGATTGAGTTAGGTTTTATAATTATGATTTAAGAGAATATTTAGAATTATTCTCATAATATTATTGTATAATTTATTATTTAATAAATCTCTTAATAGACTTCAAAAAATTTATTAGTAGGGGGTGAGCACATTAACATAATTGAAACTATGAAATACAGTGATAAAGAGAAGGGTTAATTTCAAAACAAATCATCACATTTATATTTTTTAATAAATTTAGCACAATTTTTAAAAATTTATAAATTTAGTAAAGTTCAATTATTTTCTAACAAATTTAGCACAACATTTAAAAATTTATAAATCTAATATAATTTAATTATTTTTTAACAAATCTAGCACGCTATTAGTTAAAAATAATCAATTAAAAGTAACTGAATTTCTTAATATGCACATATGACACGTTTATATCTAAATTTTTTTGAGCATACATCTACATCTAAATTTAGTACAGTTTAAAACTCTCAAATATTATATGTACATATATACATACTGAGAGATTCGATTATTTTTAACTGACAGTATTCTACATTTATTAAAAAATAATTAAACTGTACTACATTTGTTAGTTTTTAAAAGTTGTACTAAATTTGTTAAAAAGTAATTGAACTGTATTAGATTTGTAAATTTTTAAAAGTTGTACTAAATTTGTAAAAAAACGTAAAAATGATGATATTTTTTTTATATTAACCCTAAAGAAAAAAGAGGGAATTTTTTTATCCACATCAATAAAATAAACCGACTCATAGTGCCACGTATTTTTGATAGAAATATAGTTAATGACCTATATACAAACTTTTGTTAAACGAAATAACCTACGTTGAATTTTTTTGATATCAAAATAAAAAGTTATTGACCTAAAGTAAGACTTACCTCCTAAAACCTTAGGCCATCTAATCCAAAAAAAAAAAAAACAAAACAAATAAAAGATACGTCCAATCTAGAATCCAGCCAAACCCCAATAATCAAAATCACTAAAGAAAGTTCATCTGACTCAAGAATCTAGGATCCAACAAAAGCAAATCAAACAAATAAGAACCCAAAAAAAAAAAGGGAAAACATTATAACCTTTTTAAATGGTATCTGGCTTATGTGTTGTTCCATTGATCCTTTCTTCATGAGATAACTGTGACTGTTCGTTTTCAAAAATACTTGATAATTTTTGTTGATGTCTAGGCTTAGAGCCAATGGCATTCATAGCAGCACGGTTGAGTCTTTGTGGCCATTGAAGTGCTTTCAAACTGTGATAATTGCACCACCAAGGCGTTTCTATGAGAACATAGATCCACCTTGGAGAATTAGTTGCTGCCCTCAATTCACTTTGCCTTCAAACTTTGTTGTAGCATGCTCCTAGCGCAATGACTAGTGGTGGCAGCGGAGCTGACTCAAACGTTTGATCATTTTATTTTTTTTAGCCATTTTATCATTTTATTTTGTGTATATGGGGCATGTTGGACACTTTGAACTATTATAACACCATTTTCATAATAAAATCTAACTCTTTTTAACAGTTACTTGGCGAAGTATGCTTTTCGTTACTGTATGAATAGTTTAATATATTTTTAGTAATTTAAAATACATTAGTACGCTGTTTGTATTGAATGCAAATTACAATATATTGGATGTAATTTTCCCTCTAAGGTGTAGACCTCATCTGCTTCATCACAATTAGGGCTGTAAACGAGTCGAACCGAGCCGAGTTTGGCCAGGCTCGGGTGTCGGCTCGTTTATTAAACGAGCCTAAAAATGAGGTTTGGTATCAGTATCGTTTACGAACGAGCCGAGTCTCGAGCCAAACCTACTGTTATCGAACCGAGTTTTCGAACTTTTAACGAACTGTATCATTTAACCAATAAAGTAATTAAAATTAAAAAGTTTTATTATTATATATAAAATAAAAGAATAAAAACTATTTATTTAAATAAAATTAAATAATCAAAAATAAATGTTCAATTTCAATGTATAAATGTAAATATATGTAATATATAATTTTGAAAATGGGTTTAATGAAATTATTTTTATAACATAATAAATGAGTTTTTTTTAATTATTATGCAGATAAATTCTTAAACGAACTATTCGATGAGTTTAATTAAACTTATCTTTACTTATACTCAGTTTATTTATTAAATGAGTTTTGAATTTAAACTGATATATCACTTGTTTAGTTAAACGAATGAGTTTTAGTCAAATTTTTACCAGATTAAGTCCCCAAACTTTTAGCGAAAGTATTGACTTACTTACAGTCTAATCACGTATAAATTTTGTTCAAATAACTATATATGAAATAACAGATATAACCCTAAATTGGTAACTATTTATACTAAAAGTTAAATAATACAATGAAGTGTTATTAATACATTAAATAAGTTTATAACGATATATATTAAACGAATTACTAATGATATATTTGTCGAACTCTAAACGAACTTTAAACGAGCTGTTCACGAGCCTGAACCGAGCCGAGTCTACCCCTGTTCAGGCTCGGCTCGTTTATTAAACGAGCTTTACTTTTAGACTCGTGTATCGCTCGTTTAGTAAATGAACGAGATCGAATCGACCTCTTACCGAGCCGAACCATCAAGTTTTTAACGAACGTATCGGCTCGTTTGCAGCCCTAATCACAATGAACTTTCAACTCCCTCGAAGGTTTTAAAGTCGGCTAATGCTACGCCCACCCCGTCCAATTTAGGATGGGCTCTTTTGTGGTCCAAGATAAAATATCTTGGATCAGGCCTCGATGGTGATTTTTTCTGGCCGCTTGGTGTTCAAACTTTTAGACAACCCACCAATAACATTAGATCAGTTTCATCAAAAAAAAATAAAAATAAAAAAAAAAAATTAAAAATTAATTATATCTATCTTAACTAAATATTATGATTAAAAGTTCTAAATATACCTAAAAGAAAATAGATAAATTTTTTTAAAAAATAAAAAATTATTAATTACAATATTTTAAAATTTAATTTAGTATTCTTTTTTTTAAATATATTATGTATAACTCATTAAATTAATTCAAGGTGAGTAACATTATTTCTTAAAAAAAATTAGACTACCCACCAACAATTTTACCTCAAATAAATACTTAAACAGTTGTATCAAGTGTCTATCGACAACTTCAAAAAGTCAAAATTCTACATGGTAAAAAAAACAAAAGGTAAAAACAAAGACAAGAAATTACATCCCACGTAAGTTAAAAGTAAAACTAGGTTGTATGTAATACTTCGTACCCGTTGTATACAAACACAAAAAAACAGCGGTTTGCGTTCGTACAAAAATTTTGTGCTCGCACCACGCTGTCCACTCATTTAAATGGATAAGCATTTTTGTAATCCTAAACCTTTAGAATTTTTTACATTTGAATTTTAAATCTTTTTAACATTTTATTTGAGTTCTAAATCTTTTAATTTTTTACTATATCAGTCCTTTAAGTTACGAAAAATAGTCAATCTATTAATAAGTGAATTTAATTTAATAAAAATCATTTAAAAAAACTTAAATACATAAGTTAAATATTTTTTTTATCAACAAAATATGTATATTAAATATTTTTTTAATCAATAAATATACGAATTAAATAGTCAACATGCATATTTTTTTATAGAAAATACATTCAATTCATATATTTAATTTTTTTTAAATAATTTTTTGTAAAGTTAAAATTATTTTTTAATAGATTGATCACTTTTGTTAAACAGAGGGACTGATTTGGTAGAAAATAAAAAGATTTAGAACTCAAATGAAATGTCAATAAGGTTTAGGACTCAAATATAAAAAAATTTAAAAGTTTAGGATTAAAAAAATACTTATCCCCTTATTTAATCGTCAAGAGAACAATGAAGCTGAAGCAGATCACTTTTAAAATCTGATGAACTAAGATTGGCCCAAAACAAACATAGGGCCTTTAGACAGTTTGGATTCAAGTTCAAGGAACAAAATGCAGGGCCTCCTGTAGCCCAATGAGACTCCACGTCCTCCCCCCTTTGGTAATGTTTCCGTTCTCATTCACATTTACACAAGTATGATTTTTCTCATCTATTGGTGGTACTTTGAGTGATATTAATTTTGTGGAACGAAGATGACAAATGCTTGAATTTCGGCATGTGTTACAGGAAGACAATTCATGCCCAATTTTTTTTGCCAAGTTTGTTGCTATTGATCTATATTCGGGGATTACGGTAGAGGTTCTTCCCCAAATCAGTACTATTAAAATCAGATGGGACCAATTAATTTCAACAAGAAAAACTACAAATCAACCCAACGTGATCAAATTTAGCCTCTGAAATTACAAATTCAAAAAAGGAAAAAAAGTAAACTCCTAGACAAAAATGTCCAACTTTTGTACCCAATTGTAACAAAGTTTCGTTTTTTTCAACATATTTTGTGAAACAACAAAATCTAGTTTTTTTTTAATCACATTTTATTAATATGATTGTAAAAAATGAAAATTTGTTACAATTGGCCTCAACAATTAGGTAAAAATTAGGACAAATTTATTCGGAAACATAATGGCTCCATTCTAAAAAGAGCACCAATAGATGTGTTAAATTTTAATGTCTCGATTAGTATCCCGAATAAAAATAAGACTTATAATTTTAAAACAAAATTAATAATTTTGTAATAAAAAAATACCAATTTTAAATTTTTATTTCAAAAATTGTTAGTGTTGTTTAAAAATTATTAATTTTATCCTTATTTGAGATACTAAAATTCAACATACTAATATTTTTTCTTTTAAAAATTGATCGAAAAAACTATTGAAATGGCCCATTCGACCGTGTAGTTTTGAGCCAAACACAATTTTTCCGATTTGTGTGGTTAGGGGAGGCCACGCCCCCGATATATTTTGCAAAAATTAGCCGGAGGTTGGAAGAGCAGCGTCGAACCCAAGACATTTTTTCGAGTCCCCTAACAACATTTAAGCCAAATGATGATAGCGAAGTTTGCGCTGTTTCTTCATCTTTTTGGCTACAATCATTAATCATCTCTTGAAAAATATTTACATCTCGGATACTTACTTACATTTTAAAGAAAAATATATGAAATGACATATGACATTATATTTTATCCTTACAATTCTTTTAACAACGCATCTTTCTTGTATTTTACACAAATAAGTCTTATAACTTAGGAAGCAAGAATCATCTCTAAAAATCGGCTCCAAAACTGAAATTCTCAAATTCAAGTATAAGTCATGTTAAAATTTTAATGATTTTGGCATATAGTTTTGTACAGAGCTTTCTTAGTTTCTTCAAGTTGTATTCCAATAAACAAAAACCCTTTTGTCACCAAATCTGATCCTGAGGCAACGAAAATTGGCAGCATCCTCCAGGCATTCCATCCTGCAAAGATTGGGACTAGCCTGCCACTAAAAACCATTCCGCGTAATGAAGGAAAAAGGATATAAAAAAACAAGACTTGTCATTGGCATTGACCTAAAAATGAAGTCTACGAAGGCACTAGAAAACGGAAAGCTAGCTTCCAAGCAGGGACCGTGACGATGGCCCAGGATTGATCGTCCAGTCTGTGAAGCCTGGAAGTTCTTGATCACCACCATGTCACCTTATCTACAACTAAGTAAAGAGGCAATCCCTGGCCCCTCTCTTTCAATGTAAATGATAATCAAGTTTAAGAAGCTTCCTGTTGATTACATCAGTATATCGACAGCATTTCTTCATCTTTTTGTGCAATTTCGCGGGACACATAAAAGTGCGAGCCTTAGTGCAACGATATAATTGCTTTTACTTTAATGTGTTCAAATGTGTTAAATTTTATTATCTTAATTAATGTTCTGAATGAAATAAAATTAATATTTTTTATGACAAAATTGATAATATTTACAATAAAAAAATTATAATTTTTAAGTTCTATTATAAAAATTATCAATTTTATTATATTTAAGATAATTAATTAAAATATCAAAATTCTACATATATATGAGTGCTTATATGTGAAAATAATAATAAATCTGCATAGATATGACCATTTTTCGCCGCACCCTATCGCGTAGGAGGAGGAAGAGTATGAGAGTTAAGCCAGTTGACATCCACATGTTGGCATGAAATGTAAACTCGTTTGAAAAATGGTTTTAGACTTTTTTCTCCGAGGACAAAAGCATGGAGACATCGTGGAAATCCAAGCCCACGTCACCAAAAAACAAAGTCACCATCTAAAGAACATTGCTTTCTCAATGTGAAAGTAAGACACCAACTTAAGATGTTAGTTTCCTTGAAACTACGAGGCAATAAGCAAATGGGGTCCCCTGAATTTGCAAAGAAATTGTTGGTGAATCCGTGTGAAAACTGTAGAGAAAGATAAGCCAGAAGAATCAGGAAGAACAAAGAGCTATAATAATCAGACCTCCCACAAAGGCAAATTCCATCTCTCATTTACTTACATTTTTTTCTAAGTGTTGTACAAAACATACTTCTTCAAGATCTTGAAGCCTGAAAAAGGACAAGCACATGGATCCAGGACTTTTTGATGCAATTATGGAGAATGACACCACCACATTTCTCAACATGGCTAGAGAAAACAAAGGAATGCTAGAGCAAAGAACAGCTATGACATTAGACACAGTGTTGCACCTTGCTTCAAGGTTTGGACACCTTGAATTGGTGAAAGAAATCATCCGGTTGTGTCCTGAAATGGTTGCCGCTGGGAACAAAACGATGGATACCCCACTTCATGAGGCCTGTCGCCAAGGGAATTCGAAGGTGTTAACTCTGCTCTTAGGGGCGAATCCGAGCTCTGCCCGTAAGCTCAATTCTGAGAACCAGAGTGTGCTTTTTGTGGCTTGCAGTTATGGATATCTTGATGTGGTGAAGCTACTTTTGAAACTTCCTGAATTGGTGAAATTGGAGGAAGACAGCGTCAACCAAAGTTGCGTTCATGCCGCAGCATCCCAAGGTCACACAGGTAGGCTGCTTATTTCATTCATAACTCGTATTTTACTTACTATAACAAACAACAATAACAAAACCTTAATCCCAAATTTAATTGGAATCAATTATATAAATTTTTTCTCGTCATTTCGTTTAATTATTGAACTGAATTTGGGGTGAGATCTAATTGTTCTTGATCCTTTTTTGCAATGCAAAAATAACAATAGTGCTGATGTGCAGGTTTGGTTAAAGAGTTGCTTACCGTATTCCCAAGCTTCACTCAAAAGTTTGACAGAAAAGGAAATTCACCCTTGCACTGTGCTTGTGTTGAAGGGCACCAAGACATAACCCAGCTGCTTCTAGACCATGATGCAAGCGTTGCTCTGCACTATAACTGCAACGGCTACACGCCACTGCACTTGGCAGTGATTCATGGAAAATCATCAATCCTTGTAGAATTTTTGCTGAAGGCTCCATCCTCCTATCAGCAGCTCACAAAAGACGGGGAGACGGTCATTCACCTGGCTGTAAAACATAGACAACACAAAGCCTTCTTATTCTTAGCACAGAAATTCAATATCGCTGATCTCTTAAATTGTCAAGACCGATATGGTAACAGCATCTTGCATCTTGCAGTTAATGAAAGACAATATGAGGTAAGAAATTAAGTGAGTCTTTTGGTTGCTGCGTTGCAAATCGAACATGACATGTTATCCTTATAATTTTGCCAAATTATTTTGATTTTTACGAGGTTCCTAATTGAACTGCGTTTCACTTGATCAACAAGAGATCCGCATGAAACAGGAATAATACTGCCGATCCCTATGATTCTTGTTACTTGAATTGTCAAGTTTTGTCTTGGGAACTGTTAAGTATTTGCAAGCATTCACTTAAATTGTTTGTGTTTTGCTTCAGATTGCAGAGTACTTGATCAAGAAAACAGCTTTGAAGGTTAATGCTAGGAACATAGAGAGGCTCACAGCACTAGATATCCTTGACAAGGACGAAGACAGTGAAGAAAGCCAGTCTCTCAAGACATTGCTAATAGGAGCAGGAGGCAAAAGGAGCACTGAAGGATCATCAGACGTTGCAGAAAGACTGAGAACCACTTCCCAACCGGTGGGAAGCATAAGAAGAACACTGCATCATCAAAAGCTTATAGAACCTTTCAGTTCTTTACCTCCCAGTTCTTCATGGACAAGCTTCAGCTCTACAAGTGCACAGAGCTCACCAAGCAGCGGTAACATTTCATCACCTCAAAACCAAGCAACAGAAAGAAATGAGAAGGAAATATCACTGTCATGGAGCTTATATTCTCATCATTCTCCAGACAGTTTAAAAATCTTGAGACCTCCTATGCCTGGCACAAGAAGGAACAAGAAGATGCCGACAGAACAATGTCAAAATGTGGAAATTGAAAGAGCTAAAGCATATCCTTTTGCCCCAATAGATATGCAACAATACAACCATCTTAGTGAACCAAAACTGGAAGGAGCACCTGAGCTTTGCATTCACCGCCAGAAGAAGGTTCGTGATGTACATACAGAGGCAGTGCAGAATGCGCGGAACACCGTCACTCTGGTTGCTATTTTGATTGCAACAGTGACCTTTGCTGCAGGTGTTACTCCTCCTGGTGGTGTCTATCAGGATGGAGTATTGAAAGGGAAAGCACTGGCAGGCAGAACTATAGCTTTCAAAGTTTTTGCACTAAGTAACAATGTTGCATTATTTACATCTCTTTCTATTGTCATTGTTCTTGTCAGTATCATCCCTTTCAGAAGAAAACCACAGATGAAAATCCTTATGATTGCTCACAAGGCCATGTGGGTAGCAGTGTCATTCATGGCAACAAGTTATGTTGCTGCTACATGGGTGATCATGCCACACAGTAAAGGGTCAGATTGGATACTTGTGTCAGTAATAGCAGTTGGTGGTAGCACATTTGGAATGGTCTTCATTGGTCTAAGCATGATATTAGCCAGACAGTGGCAGCAGAAAACCAAGTGGCGGAAATCAAGGAAAGGAATGAGAGAGGGAGAGGGAAACCAGGAAACAGAAAGCCAGGATTCAGATTTCGAGAGCTCCTTCCAGCAAGGCTATCACTCATACTGATTGTACCCAATTAGAGCTCACACTCTTTGTCAGCAGAACTGTGCTTCATTCACCACTTGTATATATGTACAACCAACATGAAGGATTTATATATAATTCTTTTATTTCAGTCAGAATTCAAAAGAGAATGCTATACTAACAGAAAATTTCCAGCAGACCAGGAAATGACGCTAACACATTATGCTTTGTGAAACTGCTCCCAAATCAAAATCCCATTTAGGCCTGCAGGTTGCACTTTTGGACATTTGATGCTTTATCCAATCCATAACCACCTCCTGCATTCGTTCCTCGTCATCCCAGTAATCGTAAACTTCAAACGTCAAATGACTTCCTATCTCCAAAATCACCCGGACATACGCCATTCCTGCAAAAGGAATAAAGCACATATAAGCATAACATACGCAGGGATACAGTTATATTTGCAGGTGGAGCCTTAGGAGTAGCCATAATAACATAATTCCTTTGAACAACCAAGATGCAGGAGAACTGAAGCACAGACCGATGAAGAATTGGGAAAAAATTTACAAATACGAAAACTATGATTTAAAGTCCAATGCCCTGAATCAGAATGGAATGTATTCGTTGGTGAAACAAAAAATTTGAAGCAAAGAGGCTGTTTACTTGACTCGAACGCATGATCTCCAGGTCAGTACTAACCTTACCATTTTCAACAGCCAAAAAAAAATCCCTGTAAATCAGATATGATGCGAAAACTCAATCCAATACATTAAAGCATAACAAGAAGCGCAGAGTAAAACGACCTGCAGAATGAAGACATGTAAGTGAAGCAAAATAAAGTAAATCCAGCAGGATATTGAGAATTCCAAAATTTGATGGTCAGATTACAAAATCATATGATAATATGTTCAGGAAAGAACTTGTTGACTTGTACCAACAATTCACTACAAAACCTGTACATAACAATAGGCCCAAATTCTTGTATTCTATCTATCCTAGAATGATTCGTAGGGAAGTTTCTTCTGAGGATAAAAAGGATGTCATACCAATTTTCACCATGAACCACCAGCACAGTTTCATGTCCCTTCTCTAAGTTCCATCTTTTTCTGAATGAAGGACAACAGCACCAGCCCTTGTTGAGGTCTTTAACCCCATGGAAACGAAGACCTTACTGGAACGAAGGCCTTATTATAAATAGGCACACACCCCATTAAAAAGAAGCAAAAAAAAAAAATCCAAGACAAAATACAAGACTTCCATGTAGTTCTCCATAGATTCGCACAGAAAATTGCATAGTTATCGGACTGAGATAGACCACCTACATTAAACCAAAGTAACAGACCCATATATGTTTAGCCTATTACGAACCGGCACCTCTTCATAAACACAAGTCTTTTCCACCAAACCGTCCAAACAGTGCACAAATATATAGGTACATTATCTTGACAATATAAAAAGGGAAAAAATTATGTGACTCAAACCTAATGCGTATTATTTTATGTTGTAACTTAATGATAATTTGATGTGTCTTTTCTCGTATTGATTTGAATTCGAGTCTCTATATTAATGTATATTTCTTTTAATTGAAGAGTATATCCCGTGATGCAGTATTGTGAATTCAAAATTTATTAATATTATGATTAAGTATAGAGAAGGTCCCTTAGGCTTAATAGTGTTAGAATGAGGATCTCTTTTTATAAATTGATTTGAATGGAGCAATCAAATCGAAATTATTCTAATTTCGGTACATAAATTTGATAAATAATATGTTTGTTATATATATTTTTTTTGATTAAAAAAAACTTAACGATAGAAAGTAATTAATTAGAATTTTCTTTTGTTTTTTAAATAATCAATTAAAATTATTCAAAAAATCTTTATCGTTATTTCTGTCTTGTCATCCACACTTGTACCCTAGTGCTATATAAGAAAAAAAAAAAAAAAGGCAGTATGATGTTGTCACCCTCGCTGAACTGACAAGGATCTTTCAGCCCTGTCCTGGGACTGACCAAAGAATAGATTCCCCTGGATGATGCTACGAAAGGGGGTGCATGCATTCCCGGAAGCTGCAAATTAGTGCAAATCTCGGATTCTTTTCTAGACTCCACACTTATAAATCATAATAACAGTGCAAATCTTTATTGTTAACTTATTGATGTGTGCTTATTGTTGGTAGGGTTGGTCCCTTAGGAATACTTTAGAGTTAAAGAATTTATATTTCTATTTTGGTGTTTTGGATTATAGTTTTAGAAAGATGGTGTAACAATCGTGAGAACATTTAAGAGTTATTTTCATGATGTTATTGTTTAATTCATTAGATATTGTTTCGTAATGGATTCAAAAAGTTTATAAGTAGAGACGAGCAGCTTAACATGATTAAAGTTATGAAATATAATGATGAAAAGAGAGAGAGAATATTTTACTTGCGTCAGTAAAATAAGTTAACTCACAATATCACGCACTTTTAACAGAAAAATAGTTATTGACCTATATACAAATTTTTGTTAATCGAAGCAACTTATATTGAACTTTTTTAATGTCAAACTAAAAACTTATTGACCTGAAATAAGATTTATCCCCTAAAACCTTAGGCCATCCAATTAAGAAAAAAAAAAAAAAACAAAAGATAAATCCAGCCAAACCCCAATAACCAAAAAGTTCATCCGACTCAAGAATCTGCGATCCAACAAAAGCAAATCAAACAAATAAACACCCAGAAAGGAAAAAAAAACATTATAACTTTTTAAATGATATCTGGCTTATGTTTATTCCATTGATCATTTCTTCATGAGATAATTGACTGCTCGTTTTCAAAAATACTTGAAATTTTTTGTTGATGTCTAGGCTTGGAGCCAATGGTATTCATAGCAGTACGGTTGAGTCTTTGTCGCCATTGAATTTCTTTCAAGCTGTGACAATTGCACCACCAAGGCGTTTGTCTGAGAATATAGATCCACCTTGGAGAATTAGTTACCGCCATCAATTCACTTTGCCTTCAACCTTTGTTGTAGCATGTTCCCAGCGCAATGACTAGTGGTGGCAGTGGGGCTGACTCAAACTTATGATCATTTTATTTTTTTTAGCCATTTTATCATTTTATGTCTGTGGGTTCATTTTGGACACTTTTTTTTTTTTTTTTGGTTACCTCATTTTGGACACTTTGAACTATTATGACAACATTTTTGTAATAAAATCTAACTCTTTCTAAGAGTCACTTTATGAAGTATGCTTTTTGTTAATGTATGAAAAGTTTAATATATTTTTAATCATTTAAAATACATTATTTTGTTGTTTGTATTAAATATAAATTACAATATGTTACAATGGACTTTGGTCTCCCTCAAAAGTTTTAAATTCGGCTAACTCTACGCCCAGCCCGTCCAACTTCGAATGGGCTCTTCTGTTGTCCAAGATAAAAATGTCTTGGATCAGACGGTGATTTTTTTGTCCGCTTCGCGTTCAAACTTTTGGACAACCCATTAATAACATTATATCAATGTAATAAAAAAAATAAAAATAAAAATAAAAAAATACTAGACCAAAAAAATAAAAATAAAAATAAAAATAAAAAATGAAAAGTAACGATATTTATCTTAACTAAATATCATGATTAAACTTTTAAAATATACTTAAAAGGAAATAGATGATTCTTTTTTAAAAAAGAAAAAGTTATTAAATACAATATTTTTTAATTTAATTTATTTTTTCAAAAAAATATTCTGCATAACTCATTAAATTAATTTAAGGTGAATAACAATATTTCTTTTATAAAAAAAAGAATTAGATGACCCACCAATAACTTAATCTCAAATAAATATTTTATATAAATACAGTCATGTTTATCGTCACCTTAAAAAAAGTTAGAGCTCTACATGACAGAAAAATGGTAAAAAGAAAGACACGAAATGATGTACCAGGTAAGCTAGAAGTAAAACTAAGTTGTATGTAGTAGGTACTACCTGTTATATACAAACACATAAAAACAGCGGTTTGTGTTTGAATAAAAAGTTTGTGCTCGCACTTATAGGTGTCAAAACGGGTTATCGGGTCGGATTTGAGTTAAATCACTTCGGATTTGGGTCACTTCAGGTCGAGTTACTTATAGGTCAAGTTATCTTCGAGCCATTTTGGGTTGGGTCACTTCGAGTTCGAGTCAGGTTCAGGTCAACTCACGGGTTGGCCGCGTCATAAAAAATGATAACGTGACATTTTTTATTAAAAATTTCAAAAATTTTACTAAAAATTCTTAAAAATCAAAGAAAATCATATGATTGAAAAATAATTGAAGAAATTTCTTTTAAAATATTTTAAAAAATTAAAATAAAATTTAAAATTATATAAAAAATCTCAAAATATTCTAAAAAAATTTATAATTAAGATTTATATTGAAAATAGTATAATCTATACTTTTTATTATATAAAATATGTTAAATTTTTTCATTTTTTTTTTTGTTCCCTTAAGAAAAAAAAAAGTTCAAGTCAAACGGGTCGGGTTAGGGTTGGGTCGGGTTTGATCCAAAGATTTTCGGGTCATTTGGGTTCAGGTCATTTCGGGTTAGGTCATCCATCGGGTCAGGTTCGGATCGTATTTTTCGGGCGGGTTTGGGTCAACCCATCGGATCGGGTCAAATTTTGATACCTCTACTCGCACTACACTGTCCGCTCATTTAATCGTCAAGAGAAGAATGAAGCAGATCACTTTTATAACCTGATGAACTAAGATTGGCCCAGAACAAACTTAGGGCCTCCAAACAGTTGGGATTCAAGTTCAAAGAACTAAATGCAGGGCCTCCTGTAGCCCAATGCGACTCCACGTCCTCTCTCTTTTTTGTAATGTTTTCCTGTGTCATTCACATTCACACTGACTTGTTCAAAAATTGACAAATTTGTCAAAAATCATTCAATCTACACTATACTTTTCTGCATCTGCCAAAACCCCGAAAAAAAATTATTTTTAATTTTTAATTTTTTAAATTTACCAATAACAGATTGATGGCAATTTCATAATTTTAAAAACTACCTTTAACCAACTTGATCTGCTTATATATATATATATATATATATATATTAGGAGTTTTCAATTTCTTTGCTCGTATGGATCTGAATAGGCTGTAGAACTTTGCAAAGAATAAATGGTATATAAGATCATTGTGATCAACCGGTAGAAATACTCAATTTCCCCTTGTTCAAATTGTCATATTAAAGCCAATTGCTAGAATTGTGCACTATAGCGACCGTGAGCGGGCTAACATAGTTCTCTACTTATATTGCCAACCAAAATAGTCTCAATGCAGTGGCTTTCATGCTTTTTGGTGCTGGATTATGGAAAAACTCTAAATGCCTAATTGATATAAAGGCTTCAGCTATTTCATAAAGATAGTAGTGAGGTGCAAGGTACAAGACTGAGATGGGAATAGTTTGACGAGAATTCATCTGACCATAAGTCAATGTTGCCTGTTTTTGCTTAATCTCCAGAAAATCAGGAACTAGAGTGACTAATGTTGATATCACAAATCCAATTTCTATCTGGTGCAAGAACGTTATACCACAAAAAATAAACGGCAGAATTGACAAAATTATTTAAATCACCAAAACCAATCTACAAAATGGCGAATTGATTTACATAGTTTCAACCATTAGAGAATTGGTTACGGTTTAAAATTTCTTTGGTTGTAATTTTTCTCTTTAAACCACCTAATCTAACATTCAAACACCCTTAATTCACACAAGTATAATTTTTCGTATCTACTGGCGGTACTTTGAGTGATAGTAATTTTGTGGGACGAAGATAACATATGCTTGAATGTCGTCATGTGTTGTAGGAAGACAATTCATGCGCAAAATTTTTGCCAAGTTTGTTGCTATTGATCTAGGTTCGGTGATTATGGTAGGGGTTCCTCCCCAAATCAGTACTGTTAGAATCAGATTGGACCAATTAATTTTAACAAGAAAAACTACAAATCAACCCAAAATTCGATCGGATTCAGCCTCTGAAATTACAAATTCTAAAAAAGAAAAAAGTACACTTCCGAACAAAAATATTTGACTTTTGTGCCTAATTGTAATAAATTTTTTTTTGTACTATATTGATAATTATTGAAACAACAAAATAAATTTTTTTCTATATCACGTTTGATCAATATGGTTGCAAAAAATAAAAAAATATTGCAATTTGCTGCAACAATCGAGTAAAAGTTCGGACAAATTTATTTGAAAAATATAACCGCGACCTTCTAAAAATTGGTCGAAAAAACTATGGAAATGCCCCATTTGACGGTGTGGTGTTGAACCAACCACAGTTTCTCCGTTTTGCGAAGTTTAGCAGGAGGTTGGAGGAGAGCATCGAACTGACGACATTTTTTCGAGTCCCCCTAACGACATTTCAGCCAAATGATGATAGCAAAGGTTATGTTGTTTCTTCATCTTTTTTTATACTAAAATCATTGATCATATCTCTTGGAAAACAAATTTCATCTCATATACTTATTTTCGTTTTAGAGGAAAATGCATGAAATGACATATGAAATTATATTTTATCTTTACAATTCTTTTAACTTAGCATATATTTCTTATATTTTGCACCAATAAGTTATAACTCAGGAATACTAAAATCATCTCATCAGTCAGCTCCAAAACTGAAATTTTCGAATTCAGGTTGGAGTAGTAATCAATTAAACAAAAACCATTTTGTCACCCAATCTGATCCCGAGACAACGAAAATTGGCACCATCCTCCCGGCATTCCATCCTGCACAGATTGGGAAGCCTGCAACTAAAAACCATTCCGCGTAATGAAGGAAAAAGGATATAAAAAAAGCAAGACTTGTCATTGACATTGACCTACAAATGAAGTCTACGAAGGCACTAGAAAAAAGCTAGCTTCCAAGCAGTGACTGTGACGACGGCCCAAGATTGACTGTCCGGTCTTTCAAGCCTGTAAGTTCTTGATCACCATGTCACCTTAACTACAACTAAGTAAAGAGGCAATCCTTGTCCCCTCTCTTTCAACGTAAATGATAATCAAGTTTAAGAAGCTTCTTGTTGATTACATCACTATATCGACAGCATTGCTTCATTTTTTTTGTGCAATTTTGCATGATATATGAAAGTGCCAGTTTTGATATAATGATAAAATTATTTTACTTCATTGTGCTCCAATGTGTTGAATTTTATTATCTTGATTAATGTCGTGAAAAAAATAAAATTGATAACTTTTACAATAATATTGATAATATTTGTAATAAAAAAATAACGATTTTTAATTATTATTTCAAAACTATCAATTTTATTATATTTATGATACTAATTGAGATGTCAAAATTCTGTCTATATATTAGTACTTATACGTGAAAACAACAGTAAAATTACATGAATTTGACCCTTTTTTGTGAGACCCTACCGTGTAGGAGGGGGAAGAACAAAAGATTTAAGCCAATTGACATCCACATGTTGGCATGAAATGTAAAATCGTTTGAAAAACGGTTTTAGACTTTTTTTCTGCAAGGAGACAACGTGCAAAACCAAGCCCACATCACGAAAAAGAAAAAAAAGTCACCGTCTAAAGAACCTTGCTTTCTCAATGTGAAAATAAGACAATAACTTTAAGATGTTAGTTTCCTTGAAACTACGAGGCAGTGAGCAAATGGGGTCCCCTGAATTTGCAAAGAAATTGTTGGTGAATCAGTGTGAAAACCATGGAGAAAGATAAGCAAGAAGAATCAGGAAGAACAGAGAACTAAAATAATCAGACCTCCCACAAAGGCAAATTCCATCTCTCATTTACTTCCATATTTTTCAAAGTGTTGTACAAAAAATACTTCTTCAAGATCTTGAAGCCTGAAAAAGGATAAGGACATGGATCCAGGACTTTTTGATGCAATTATGGAGAATGACACCACCACATTTCTCAACATGGTCGGAGAAAACAAAGGAATGCTTGAGCAAAGAACAGCTATGACATCAGACACAGTGTTGCACCTTGCTTCAAGGTTTGGGCACCTTGAATTGGTGAAGGAAATCATCCGGTTGTGTCCTGAAATGGTTGCTGCTGGGAACAAAAAGATGGACACCCCACTTCATGAAGCCTGTCGCCAAGGGAATTCAAAGGTGTTAACTCTGCTCTTAGGGGCAAATCCGAGTTCTGCCTGTAAGCTCAATTCTGAGAACCAGAGTGTGCTTTTTGTGGCTTGCAGTTATGGATATCTTGATGTGGTGAAGCTACTTTTGAAACTTCCTGAATTGGTGAAATTGGAGGAAGACGGCGTCAACCAAAGTTGCGTTCATGCCGCAGCATCCCAAGGTCACACAGGTAGGCTGCTTATTTCATTCATAACTCGTATTATACTTACCATAACAAACAACAACAATAAAACCTTCATCCCAAATTTAATTGGAATCAGTTATATAAATTTTTTCTCATCATTTCGTTAAATTAGTGAACTGAATTTGGGGTGAGATCTAATTGTTCTAGATTCTTTTTTGCAACTCAAAAATAACAATATTACTGATGTGCAGGTTTGGTTAAAGAGTTGCTCACCGTATTCCCAAGCTTCACTCAAAAGTTTGACAGAAGAGGGAATTCACCCTTGCACTATGCTTGTGTTGAAGGGCACCAAGACATAACCCCGCTGCTTTTGGACCATGATGCAAGTGTTGCTCTGCGCTATAATTGCAACGGCTACACGCCACTGCACTTAGCAGTGATTCATGGAAAATCATCAATCCTTGTAGAATTTTTGCTGAAGGTTCCATCCTCTTATCAGCAGCTCACAAAAGACGGGGAGACGGTCATTCACCTGGCTGTAAAACATAGACAACACGAAGCCTTCTTATTCTTGGCACAGAAATTCAATATAGCTGATCTCTTAAATTGTCAAGACCGATATGGTAACAGCATCTTGCATCTTGCAGTTAATGAAAGACAATATGAGGTAAGAAATTGAGTCTTCTCGTTGCCGTGTTGCAAATCCTACACGACATGTTATCCTTATAATTTTGACAGATTATGTGGCTTTTACGAGGTCCCTAATTGGGTGCACTTTTTTAAAATATCATTTATAAGGACATCTATCCTTTCCCTAATTGTACTGTCTTTCACTTGATCCACAAGAGATCCCTGTGCAACAGGAAAAATACCGCCAATACCTATGATTCTTGTTTCTCATGTCAAATTTTGTCTTGGATACTGAATCGGACTATTTGGGTTTTGCTTCAGATTGCAGTGTACTTGATCAAGAAAACAGCTTTGAAGGTTAATGCTAGGAACATAAAGAGGCTCACAGCACTAGACATCCTTGACCAGGATGAAGACTGTGAAGAAAGCCGTTCTCTTAAGACATTGCTAATAGGAGCAGGTGGCAAAAGGAGCACTGAAGGATCATTTGACATTGCAGAAACCACTTCCCAGCCAGTGGGAAGCGTAACAAGAACACTGCATCATCAAAAGCTTATAGAACCTTCCAGATCTTTACCTCCCAGTTCTTCATGGACAAGCTTCAGCTCTACAAGTTCACAGAGCTCACCAGGCAGCGGTACCACTTCATCGCCTCAAAACCAAGCAACAGAAACAAATGAGAAGGAAATATCACTGCCGTGGAGCTTATATTCCCATCATTCTCCAGACAGTTTAAAAATCTTGAGACCTCCTATACCTGGCACAAGAAGGAACAACAAGATGTCGACAGAACAATGTCAAAATGTGGACAATCCCAAAATTGAAAGAGCTAAAGCGGATCCTTTTGCCCCAATAGATATGCATCAATACAACCATCTTAGTGAACCGAAACTGGAAGGAGCACCTGAGCTTTACATTCGCCGCCAGAAGAAGATTCGTGATGTACACACAGAGGCAGTGCAGACTGCACGGAACACCGTCACTCTGGTTGCTATTTTGATTGCAACAGTGACCTTTGCTGCAGGTATTAGTCCTCCTGGTGGTGTCTACCAGGAAGGAGTATTGAAAGGGAAAGCACTGGCAGGCAGAACTATAGCTTTCAAAGTTTTTGAACTAAGCAACAATGTTGCATTATTTACATCTCTTTCTATTGTCATTGTTCTTGTCAGTATCATCCCTTTCAGAAGAAAACCACAGATGAACATCCTTATGATTGCTCACAAGGCCATGTGGGTAGCAGTGTCATTCATGGCAACAAGTTATGTTGCTGCTATATGGGTGATCATGCCACACAGTAAAGGATCAGATTGGATACCTGTGTCACTAATAGCAGTTGGTGGGAGCACATTTGGAATGGTCTTCATTGGTCTAAGCATGATGTTGGCCAGACATTGGCAGCAGAAAACCAAGTGGCGGAAGTCGAGGAAAGGAACAAGAGAAGGAGAAAGAAACCGGGAAACAGAAAGCCAGGATTCAGATTTGGAGAGCTCTTTCCATCAAGGCTATCACTCATACTGATTGAACCCAATTAGGGCTCATTCTCTTTGTGAGCAAAACTGTGCTTCATTCACCACCTGTATATATGTACAAACATCATGAAGGATTTATATGTAATTTTTTTTTTTTTATCTCAGTCAGAATTCAAAGGAGAATGATATACTAACAGAAAATTTCCAGCAGACCAGGAAATGACATCAACAGATTATGCTTGATGAAATTGCTCCCAGATCAAAATGGCATTTAGGCCTGCTGGTTGCACATTTGGACTTTTGATGCTATATCCAATCCATAAAACACTTCCTGCATTTGCTCCTCATCATCCCAGTAATCGTAAACTTCGAACGTCAAATGCCTTATTGTCTCCAAAATCACCCCAACATATGCAATTCCTACAAGAGGAATAAAGTTCACATAAGCATAGCATACGCAGGGATACAGTTACATTTGCAGGTGGAGCCTCAGGAGTAGCCATAATAACTTAATTCCTTTGAACAACCAAGATGCAGGAAAACTGAAACACAGAATGTTGAATTTCAATGGCGCATGTGGAATATGTGGGCTCGCAACCTCAGTGTGGAATACGCGAGCTTACATGACGCTCGGAATTTTCCTCCACGCACCGGACTCGACTTTTACATATCCGGGACTCCGGGCTTCAAGGTTGACCTCCCACATCACGAGTATACAGAACAAACAACAAACAAATGAAGTCATGGACACCACATCTTACCAAAACCAATTGGGTTGGAAATGAGTACTTTAACTTCATTTATATAGTGTTTACTCCCGACACTCCTTATCCATGTGAGAGTTTTTGCATTGCCTTGAGACTCATCACTTGCAACTCCAACACTCCCCTTCAAGTGTGAGTCTCCTATTGAACAACTTAGCTTCCATGGTGTTCAATCCAACTGCTGATATAACCCAAGCTTATGGCACTGTGCTGACATGTGTTTTGGTGAAGAAAGACAGAATGTTCAATCCACTATGTTGATGTTTTTTTGATGTTTTTTGGTACTTTATTAAATTGGAAATGTAGGAGGAAAACTCCTTTTCTCAGTTGAAATGTATTTGGTGTTCTTAGTGGGAGTAGGTGTTGGACTGTCACTTATGTTCAATGACTTGAGACAGCTTTTTGGTTGTTTATGTCTTTAGAGCCATGCCTTGTAATCATGATAACTTGTGCACTAAGCATATGTAAGCCATATATCTTGCCCGAGAAGATCAATGAAGTGTGATCCTTCTCTCATCTTTTCTGGTTTTTTGCAATTACTACTTCCTGCTCTATTTGTGATGCTACTGTTTACATGGTATCAGAGCATTTAAGATCACTTTTGGGGCCTTGATATTTGAGAGAGGAAGAGAGGTTTTATAGCAGAAAACATAAAACTCCAAACACCAACCAACCCGAGCCTTTAAATATGGCCTTCAGCAATTATCCCACTACTCTACCTCCCCTGTTCACAGGTGAGAACTACCCCATTTGGGCTGTTAAGATGAAGACCTATCTTAAAGCTTATGACCTTTGGAAAGTTGTTGAAGGAGAAGAACAAGTCCAGCCCTTGCCTGAAAATCCCACTCTTGCTCAGATAAGGCATCACAAGGAGGAAGCTGCCAAAGTTTTCAAGGCTCTCAACAGCATTCAGTCGGCTGTGTCAGAGCAAATTTTCACCAGAATTATGGCTTGTGAGACAGCACAAGAAGCTTGGAATAAGCTTAAGGAGGAGTATCATGGGAGCGATCAAACAAGAAACATTCAAGTTATCAACTTGAGAAGGCAGTTTGAATCCTTGAAAATGAAGAATACTGAGTCAGTGAAAGATTTAACTGACAGGCTTATGAAGGTAGTGAACCAAAATTAGGTTGATGGGTGTGGAGATGACTGAGCAGAGGATCATTGAGAAGGTACTGGTTTGTATACCAGAGAAGTATGAGGCAAAGATATCCTCTTTGGAGGATTCAAAGGATTTGAGCAAGTTAACACTTGCCGAATTGGTGAACTCCTTACAAGCTATTGAGCTTAGGAGGCAAATCAGGCAAGAGGATACCATTGAACCTGCTTTGGTTGCAAAAACCAAGGAAAAAGGCAAGCAAACAATGTCAAAAGTTCAGGGAGATAAGAAAGATAAAGAGAAGAAAGAAGAGAATGGAAAAGATTCAGGAAAAAAGAAGAAATATGGTCCTTGCAAACACTGCAAAAGGACTGGTCATTTGGATAGATTTTGTTGGTGGAGACCTGACATTCAATGTCACAATTGCATAAGATGAGACACATGGCTAAAGTCTGCAAAAACAAGCCAAATGATCAGGGAACACAATCTCAAGCTCAGCTGGCTGAAAAGAAGCAAGAAGATGAGTTGTTGTTTGTGGCATCATGCTTTGCAGTTGACAAAGTTTCAGATACTTGGCTGCTTGATAGTGGTTGTACTCATCACATGACTTATGATGCTAGTAAATTTGTGTCCCTGGACAAATCCTTTTAGTCAAGGGTGAAGATAGGCAATGGTGAGCTATTGCATGTCAAAGGAAAAGGAGCTGTAGCAATTGACACCTCAGCAGGTACCATATGCATCTCTGATGTCCTTTTTGTTTCAAATATTAACCAAAGTTTGTTAAGTGTAGGTCAATTAATGAAAAAAAAGTATGCTTTAATGTTTAAAGATGAGAAATGTACAATACTCGACTCTACATGTCATGAGATGCTTGTTGTCAAAATGAAAAATAAATGTTTCCATGTAAATTGGGAAGATAGTAGCAACATGGCTTATATTAGTGCAGTTGATGAAAGTAATTTGTGGCATAAGAGATTGGGGCATGTTAGCTACTCTTCCCTACAATTTATGCATGACTTGACTCTTGATGTACCTGTTTTGTACTCAAAGGATACTGTATGTGAGATTTGTCAAAAAGGAAAACAGGTCAGGCAGCCTTTTCCGCACAACCAAGCTTGGAGAGCTTTACAAAAGCTACAACTCATCCACACAGACGTGTGTGGTCCTATGAACACTCTCTCTTTGAATGGAAGCAGGTTTTTTATCATCTTCATTGAAAATTTAACAAGATTTTGCTGGATATACTTTATGAAGCACAAATCAGATGTTCCTGAAGTCTTTCTCAAATTCAAAGCTTGTGTTGAAAAGGAGTCAAGCTCCAAAATCATAACCATCAGGTCTGATAATCAAGGAGAATATACTGCTGAGAGATTCATAAAGCTCCTTGAAGTGTCAAGCATACATCATCAACTGACAGTCCCTTATATCCCCCAGCAGAATGGAGTTTCAGAAAGGAAGAATAGAACTCTAATGGCCATGGCTAGATGTTTGCTATTTGAAAAACATTTGCCAAAGTCCTTTTGGGCTGAGGCAACAAACACTGCAAATTACTTGTTGAACAGGCTGCCCACAAAAGCTTTGGATGGTAAAACTCCATTTGAGGCTTGGTTTGGAGTTAAACCATCCTTGCAACATCTAAAATTTTTGGCAGTGTTTGTTACACTTATGTGCCTGAGCAAAAGAGGACTAAGCTCGATGAAAGGGCTGACACTGGCATCTTTCTTGGATATAGCAATCAGTCCAAAGGCTACAGAGTGTATGACTTGAAGTCCAAAAGGGTAATTGTTAGTAGAAGTGTTAAATTTCATGAAGAAGCTATGTGGGATTGGAACACCAATCAAATCAGTCAAATGCAATATATCTCCAGCTCAAATACCAGTCCCTTTCCAGCTGAAAATGATGCAGTTACTGATCAAGTGGCTGAATTTGATCACAAGCCAGTGAGAGGTACCAAACCTCTTGTTGAAATTTATGAAAGAGCTAACACTGTAATGCTAGAGCCAACTAGTTATGCAGAAGCTTCTAAATCACCAGCTTGGGTTCAAGCTATGAAGGATGAGCTAAACATGATTTAGAAGAATGACACTTGGGAATTGGTTAATAGACCACAAAATAAGAATGTCATTGGTGTCAAATGGGTCTATAGAGTCAAATTGAATGCTGATGGCTCAATGAACAAACTCAAAGCAAGGCTGGTTGTGAAGGGTTTTTCACAACAATATGGTGCTGATTATATAGAAACATATGCTCCTGTTGCTAGGCATGACACTATAAGGCTGCTCCTTGCTTTGGCAGCTTCAAAAGGTTGGAAAGTGTTCCAAATGGATGTAAAGTCTGTTTTTTTGAATGGAATCTTGGAGGAGCAGATTTTTATAGAGCAACCATAAGGGTTCAAGCTTAATGAAAAAAAGGATAAAGTTTATTTTTTAAAGAAGGCTTTGTATGGGTTGAAACAGGCCCCTCGTGCCTGGTACAGCTAGGTAGATGATCACCTGCTTAAGTCTGGCTTTACAAGAAGCCAGAATGAAGCTACTATGTATGTGAAAGATGAAGCAGCAGGAATCATTATTGTCTCCATTTATGTGGATGACATACTCATTACAGGGAGTTCTAAAGCCTTAATTGAAGAATTCAAGATTCAAATGAAAGACACCTTTGAAATGACTAATTTAGGTGAAATGAACTTCTTCTTGGGCATGGAAATTTTACAAGTTGCAAATGGCATTTTCATCAGCCAGAAAAAATATGCCACTGATTTGTTGTTCAAACATCAAATGTCAAGCTGCAAGCTTGTGCCTACGCCACTAAATCTAGGAGAAAAGCTTTGTAAGGATGATGCTGGAAAAAAGGCTGATCCCATTAAGTACAGGAGCCTAATTGGTAGCTTGTTATACTTGACAGCATCAAGGCCAGACATAATGCATGCTACTAGTTTTTTATCAAGATACATGCAAGCTCCTAGTGAGAATCATCTTAAAGCAGCCAAAAGAATTCTCAGATACATTTGTGGAACAATTGATTTTGGTGTTTGGTACAAAGCAAATGCAGAATTCAAATTATGTGGCTTCTCTGACAGTGATTGGGCTGGAAGTTGTGATGACATGAGGAGCACAACAGGATATATGTTCACCTTGGGGTCAGGTGCCTTTACTTGGTGTTCTAAGAAGCAAGAGGTGATTGCACAATCCACTGCAGAAGCAGAGTACACGGCTGCTGCTGCTGCAGTAAATCATGCTTTGTGGATAAGAAAAATGTTGTCTGATTTAAAGCAAGATCAATTAATACCTACTATGATTTATGTGGATAACAAGTCTGCTGTTGCAATTTCAAAAAACCCTGTCTTCCATGGAAGAACAAAGCATTTTAAGATCAAGTTTCATTTCATTAGAGAAGTGCAGCAAGAGGGTCAGATCAAGTTGGTACATTGCTCTTCTGAGGAGCAACTTGCTGATATGCTGACTAAAGCAATTTTTAGAAGCAGGTTTGAAGCTCTAAGGACTAAAATTGGAGTGAACATCAAGGAAGCTAAGCAAGAGTGTTGGACAACTTAGCTTCCATGGTGTTCAGTCCAACTGCTGATATAACCCAAGCTTATGGCACTGTGCTGACAGTGTGTTTTGGTGAAGAAAGACAGAAGGTTCAATCCACTATGTTGATGTTTTTTTGATGTTTTTTGGTACTTTATTAAATTGGAAATTTAGGAGGAAAACTCCTTTTCTCAGTTGAAATGTATTTGATGTTTACATGTTCTAGTTATGTTCTTAGTGGGAGTAGGTGTTGGACTGTCACTTATGTTCAGTGACTTGAGACAGCTTTTTGGTTGTTTATGTCTTTAGAGCCATGCCTTGTAATCATGATGACTTGTGCACTAAGCATATGTAAGCCATATATCTTGCCCGAGAAGATCAATGAAGTGTGATCCTTCTCTCATCTTTTCTGGTTTTCTGCAATTACTACTTCCTGCTCTATTTGTGCTGCTACTGTTTACATCTCCAATACTCCCCTTCAAGTGTGAGTCTTTGTTGCTTTGTGAGTCTCTACACAGCGAATTGGGCTTTTTGCTTTTTCTTTAGGACATGTCAACACAGCTACCCAGCTGCTCACGCGAGTTTTAGCTTCTCAACGACTGCGTCCATCATTCATATGCCCCTTAAGATCATTTTTCGTTCTGATACCATGTTGAATTTCAATGGCGCATGTGGAATACGCGGGCTCGCAACCTCAGTGCGGAATACGCGGGCTCACATGACCCTCGGAATTTTCCTCCACGCACCGGACTCGGCTTCTGCATATCCAGGACTCCGGGCTTTGAGGTTGACCTCTCACATCACGAGTATACGGAACAAGCAACAAACAAATGAAGTCATGGACACCACATTTTACCAAAACCAATTGGCTTGGAAATGAGTCCTTTAACTTCATTTATATAGTGCTTACTCTCTACACTCCTTATCCATGTGAGGGTTTTTGCATTGCCTTGAGACTCATCACTTGCAACTCCTACACAGAACAACGAAGCATTGTGAAAAAATTTACAAATACGAAAACTATGATTCAAAGTCCAATGCCCCAAATCAGAATGGAATGTATTCATTGTTGAAACAAAAGGAGTGAAGCAAAAGAGGCTGTTTACTTGGCTCGAACATGTAATCTCCATGTCAATACTAACCTTACCATTCTCAACAGCCAAAAAAAAATATATATATATATATATAAAACAACTGTAAATCCAATATGATGCGAAAACTCAATCCAATACATTAAAGCATAACACCAAGCCCAGAGTAAAACGTCCTGCAGAACGAAGACATGTAAGTGAAGCAAAATAAAGTAAATCCAGCAGGATATTGAGAATTCCAAAATTTGATAGTCAGAATACAAAATCATATGATAATATGTTCAGGAAATAACTTGTTGAGCTGTACCAACAATTCACTACAAGACCTGTTCATAACAATAGGCCCAAATTCTTGTATTCTATCTATTTAAGAATGATTCGTAGGGAAGTTTCTTCTGAGGATAAAAAAGGATGTCACACCAATTTTCAGCATGAGCCACCAGCACAGTTTCATGTCCCTCCTCCAAATTCCATCTTTTTCCGAATGAGGGACAGCAGCACCAGCCCTTACCCCATTGAAACGAAGACCTTACTGAAACGAAGGCCTTAGTATAAGACTATAAGTAGGCACGCACCCCGTTAAAAAGAAGCTAAAAAAAAATTCAAGACAAAATGCGCGTACACAAGACTTCCACACCCAGTAAATTTTTTTTTTTTTCATTTGTCAATCAGGAAAATGGGTAAGTTCTCTATAGATTAGCACGGGGACGATTTTGTAGTTATTGTATAGGGTAATTCAGGTTATTTATATCAAATTTATTAAAAAAATTTAAAATATAAATAATTATATCTCTCAGTTAATTTAATAGTTATAAAAATATGTTTATTAATAAAAAATATGTTTAAAGAGTCATATTTATTAGACTTAAAAGACTCATTTTTTTGGTTAAATAACTACATTGTTAATCTCTTTATAAATATGTGAATTGATCATTCATATAAATATAGAGAAAAGAGGGGATTCATATATATTTTGTACGTAATTTTGGATACTACAATAATTTCTTAATGACTTGATTTCATTAATGTAAATTACAGTAAAGTATACTCCATTTTATCTTAGGAAAGAATTCACTTTAATCTGCTTATATCGATATAAAAATAAATTTTATATTAACTTAAATAGTACTGTTACACAATTTGGAACAAATTTTTTAATATTCCAATTTACTCCCCGTCTGCCTCCAACAGAATTCGTGAGAGATCAACGAATCCAGCAAATATTACTTAGTACCGTTCGAAATTTCAAAAGACTTCCATGTGTTTGGCTGACTAAAGCTTGAATCCGTGAGCTCCTCACAAATCCAAGCCTTTTCCACCAAATAACCCACATAAGACACAAATGTATAGGTATGTTATCTTGACAATATGAAAAGGGAAAAAAAATTATGTGACTTAAACTTAAGGAGTAGTAAGTAATTAATTAGAATTTGCTTTTGTTTTTCGAATAATCAATTAAAATTAATAAAAAAATCTTTGTTGTTATTTGTGTACAGTCATCTACACTTGATTCCCAATTAATGATATTTACTATACATGTGTATCTAATATTGTTTTTTCTGGTGCATAAATTTAAATCTAATAATAGTGCAGAGTACATATGTATTTTGTTATGCGTCAATCTAACAACATCCTGTAATGAAACTCGTGTTTTTGTGGGTGTTTTTGTTGGTTCCTTGTAAAATTTGGCCACTCACTCTCACTCACTTTGCCAATGTGCTTTCAATTCTGCGTTTCTGCCTCTTTTTCGGTGTATTTCTTTGTTTCTTTTCCTTCCTCCATCGTTAACTTAAGAACTACCTACGTTGTGTGCTGACCAAAAACTTAAGGACTTAATTTCATGATCTAATTAATTCTCAAGAGTAAAAATTAAGTATGAATCATAAGGATAGCCAATACTTAGTGCTATGTACTTATGAAATGTTAGTGGTTTATGTGTTAACTCTCAATTAATTTATGGACAACAACTCAAAATTCAGGAACAATATCCTCTATTGAATATAAACCATGAATGGCAATTAGATTTTGAAAGCAAGTTTTGGATTTTTTTTTTCTATTAAGTCAACAAACCCAAAGTAAAAGAAGAGAGTTTCATGAATTTAAGATAAGAAAATTGAGTATATTTTGATGTTTCTAAACTCTAAGAAGATATGCGTAATTTTTTTTTTTATATAAATTTTTTAAATTTATACCAACTGGTTAAGAAAAAAAAAGATAGTTGAAAAGACAAGAGTTCGAAACCTTTATCTCTTTATTTAATTGTCATACTACCAATATCATTTAAACTATAATCTCATAGGTATAAGCTTGTAGGAAGAAGGTATGCATATATCTTAAATAAACATTCTTTGTTTATAAAATTTTTTGCACTCTACTGACACTAATGAAAATTTTAAAATATTTTAATATTTTTTTAAAAAAAATATTAAATTGGATCAAACTGGAACGTAGAAATGAGGACTGAATGCGAGTATACTCTTGTCACCCTTGTTGGAGTAAAAAGGATTATGTAAAAGGCTAAATGTAGGCGGACAGAAAAATGAAGAAACGAAAGTGATGAGAAAAATTTTTTGTACAACTAATTTGGTTATTTGTGTAACGAACGCTGAATTATTACAACAAAATTTAAGAGTATTTTTTTATTTATTTTTCGTTGCGGAAATTAAGCGTTTTGTTGCACAAATAAGCCTGTTAGTTGCACAAAAATTTTTTGTCTTTCTCGTATTTTCTCTTCTACGTCCACGTAATAAGACTCTGTGTAAAAACAGATAGAAATTTCTTAATATTTATATGAGCACTATTACATTTCCTAAAAAAAATTATCTGAAATACTGTCTGAATAGAATTGACTGTATTTTTTTTGTAATTGCCTAAATTTCAAGTGCAAAAGATAAAAAAGAAAAAGTCACTGTCATTTTTTTATACATAAAATCCAACTGATTGCACATGAAATTCAGTCAGTTATATTTAAGTAGTGTTCTTTTTTTTTTTTTTTTTTAAGAAATGTAACTTTTTACTATTTATATTCATATACTTGTCACATGACACCAAAAATTGGGCTGAACTGACAAGGATTTTTCAGATTTGTCCTGCCACTGACCAAAGAAAAGGGATTCTCCAGGATGATGCTATGAAATGGGTGCAGTCATTCCTGGAAGCTGCAAATTAGTGCACATCTTGGATCCTATTCTACACTCCACACTTATATACCATAGAAGTGTGGGACCTAGTTCCGACTGCCCTCGGTCAAAATTATGTTACTGATGTGCGTTTATTGTTGGTAGGGTTGGTCCCTTATTAATACTTCAAAGTTAAAAACTTAGATTCCTATTCTAACATTTTGAATTATAATTTTAAAAAAATATATAAAATTTATGAAAATAGTTATAATTACTCTTATAATTTTATTATATAATTCGTGATTTAATAAATTTAGTACTATTACCAAAAACAAGTTGTTGATAGAGGCGAGCACTTTAACATGACTGGAGCTATGAAATATCAATTTTCTCCTTCCATTTTGGGAAAAGGTAGCTGGCCGGAGGTACTCGGGCCAGCTATTTTAAACCAATGAGAGGAGAAAATGGGGGACCTAATGTGGCCCCTCCAATTTTCAATGTGTCCCGGGCCTGGTATAGTTACTCTTTTCGGTCTAGGTGCCCATCCCTCTCCATTTTTAGCCTCCCTCTGCATGGTTGTTAAACTCGGACCGGATCGGTCGGTTTAACGGGTCGGACTGATGACCGATTTTAGATTCAGTCCGATTTAAAGCTTAAACAAGAGGTTGACCAGACCGAATAAAAATCGGTCGACCAGTCAGTTCAACCAATAAACTAGCGAACCAGTGCCCGGTCGACCAGGTCTCGTAGTTAAGTTTAAAAAAAGAAAAAACGGAAAAGATATGAAAGTGCTGCTGTTTCTTCGAAGTTGACGGTTCTTTCTTTCATCTTCCTCACAAAATCAGAATTGAAGTCTCGAAGCTAAAATCGAATGTCCTATTCACTTGCCCCTATCTTTGATCGGCACTCTCCCTTCCATCCTCTTGGTCCTTCTGGAATTCTTCGTATTATCTCCGGTCCCCAACCTCCAGATAGCAACTCTTGCTTTTTGAGAAAAGGTACGGTGGCGTGGAAGATTTGAAGACTTTAAGGAATTAGGGTTGCAACATAATGAATGCTTCAAAGACTATAAAAGACTTATTTTTTTACAAAAATTATGCATGTGCCATTGCAAAAAAAACCCCTGTCTCTTATTTTTTTTCTCTATTTTTTTATGGAATTTTCTCTCCAATTCTATTAACTTAACATTTTCACTTAAAAATTCATTCCTTATCCAATTATATTAAAATTTAATTTTTAAGATTAAAACTGTATTAAAAAATAAATAAATAATTTATAATTAAAGTTTATTCGTTTGATATTATTCGATACTTTAGTGTTAAAAATATTATTAGAAGTAAAATTAGATTATATGTTAACGAGAGCGATAATGATGAATCTCTACTATAATTGTTTTCTTTTTATGTTTTTTGAATTTGAGAACATATAAAAATTTTTAAAGATTTATTTTAATTACGTATTATACTACTTTTTTTTCTCTGCTTATTTTTTTCAAGTATTTTCATTTTATATTTTAGACTAAAAGTTTATTTTTATAAAATAATTTTTAAATATCGATTTAATTACCAGTTAAACCGATTTGACTTTTACCCACTAATTTTTTCAGTTCGATAACCGATCCGATTCTGACAACCTTGCCCCTCTGTGCCTTTAATGTTAGCGATACGAGTGCAGTTGTTGCTACAATGTTTAGAGAATTTATCCTCCAACCACCAAGTATGGGTTCAATTATCAAATCTCTCACCCCACCATCTCTTCCCTTTACTAGCTGGCCTCTAGCTCTTCAATGACCAAAAAAATAAAAAAAAAACCTAGCGATACCGAGTCCACAGTCGGTACAATTAGTATTATCCAAGGTAAAAGGTTTGGCTCGATTGATACAAATTTCTTAACATGCATATTTTCTACATTACACAGAAATTGTACCGATAAGGACATTTGAGACTCGTCCTGGGCTGACCTGTTGGTAACTGAAGGCAAGAATTAAAGAGGCATCTCACTGAACTAATGAGTTGCAGAAAAAATGAAAAGCATTTTTAGAGAAAGAGAGTGAGCCGAGAGAATAATAGAAAGGATCAGCTAGAAGATTAAAAATTGTTGTTCTCCTTAGCTAAACTTCATTATACATGAAGTGTACAAAAAGATACTTACAGCAGATCATCATTACACATTCAAATTAGTTTGAATACAAATTCAAATTTGAAAATTAAAACTTTTAATCTCAGCCCTTGATTACAGCAAAAGATTAACAGCTAATTTGATTGGACTTGCAATCTTTTCTTAGCTCTAAAGTACATATACAAACTTACAAAAGACAAAAGAAACTAAGTTGGCTCTTGATTCAAGGCTGAACATATCTTCCTTCTGCTGGCAATAACTGAAATAACTAACTCCATAAGCAAAAAGCTGGCATGTAATGCTGCAGCAACATGGAATACTTCACTGACTTGAGGCTTCAATTCTCCTCCTTGGTGCTGTAGCATTGCACACCTAAACCTCTCCTTAGTGATTCAAATCTAGGCTTTGCAAGCCTCTTAGTGAAAATATCTGCCAGTTGTTTTTCAGAGGAGCAATACACCAATTTGATCTCTTGATTTTCCTGTGCTTCTCTGATGAAGTGCAGTTTGACTTTAAAGTGTTTGGTCCTCCCATGCAAAACAGGATTATTAGAGATAGCAATTGTGGATTGGTTGTCACAATGGATGGGAGTGGTACCCAATTGAACTATCTTTAAATCAGAGAGCAGCTTCCGGATCCAAATAACATAATTTACAGCAGTTGCAGCAGCTATATATTCTGCTTCTGCTGTCGATTGAGCAACAGTGGATTGCTTTTTTGAATTCCAGCAGAAGAAACCTGATCCAAGGGTAAAAGCACACCCAGAAGTGCTCTTCATATCCTCTTTTGAGCCTGCCCAATCACTATCAGTATATCCTGACAGCTTCAACTCTGAAATTTTTCTGAACCACACACCTAGCTCTGCTGTTCCTTTGATGTATCTCAACACTTTCTTTGCTGCTTTGTAGTGAAGGATACTAGGAGAGTGCATAAACCTAGAAAGAAGGCTGGCAGCATAAAGAATGTCAGGTCTAGTGGCTGTAAGGTAAAGTAAACAGCCTACAAGACTTCTGAACTTTGTTGGATTTACTTTCTCATTTCCATCCTCTTTCATCAATTGCTCTCCAGCTGATAATGGAGTGGCAGATTCCTTGCAATTGAGCATTTGAAATTTCTTCAATATCTCATTTGCATATTTAGTTTGGGACAAGAAAATTCCATGCTTGGTTTGCTGAAGTTCCAAACCAAGAAAGTAAGACATAATCCCCAAGTCAGTCATTTCAAATACCTTTGTCATCTCAGCTTTGAAACTTTCAACTAACTGATCATTGCTTCCAATAACCAAAATGTCATCCACATACAGTGAGACATACAAAATTTGATCTCCTAGTGTCCTGACATATAAGGTGGTTTCTGTTTTGCTTTTGACAAAACCCAGCTTCAGTAAATGAGTGTTGATCCTGCTGTACCAAGCTCTTGGGGCTTGCTTTAGCCCATAAAGGGCCTTTTTAAGCAGTAACACTTTACTTTCTTCCCCTTGTTTGATGAAGCCTGGTGGTTGTTCAACAAATATCTCCTCCTGCAGAAAACCATTGAGGAAGGCAGATTTGACATCAAGTTGGTGAATCAACCAACCTTTGTGAGCTGCAATGGCAATTAACAATTTAACAGTGTCCATTCTAGCTACTGGAGCAAAGGTTTCACAGTAGTCAATTCCATACTGCTGTGAATATCCCTTGGCTACCAGTCTAGCTTTGAGTTTATTGATAGTTCCATCAGCATTGTACTTGGTTCTAAAAATCCATTTCACTCCTATAATTTTCTTGCCTTCTGGTTTAGCCACAAGCCTCCAAGTTTCATTCCTTTCAATGGATTGAATCTCTTCCTGCATTGCTTTCCTCCAGCTGGAAAACTTTGCTGCTTCTACATAGTCTGAGGGTTCAAGTGTAGCTGGATTAGCTCTATGATAGATATCTGAGAGCCTTCTTGTACCTCTGATAGGAAAATCCTCATCATCATCTGTTGACTCTTCTTCAAGACTTGACAGCTTGGGAGCTAAGTCAGTGTGAACTTCAGTGTTTTCAACCTCATGTTTGTCCCAATTCCATTGCTGATGCTCACTAAACTTTACATTCCTGGTGATTGAGATCCTTTTGGATTGAATGAGATAAGTCCTGTAGTTGCTGACAGTGTCAGAATATCCAATGAAGACAGCAATAGATGCTCTAGGATCCAATTTGTCTCTCTTTTGTTCAGGAATGTGGACATAGCAGATGCAGCCAAAGATCTTCAAATGATTGAGTGTTGGCTTGTGATTGAACCAAGCTTCATAAGGTGTTTGATCAGTTAATGCTTTAGTAGGCAACCTGTTTAATAGGTAGACTGATGTTGCAACAGCTTCTGCCCAAAAAAACTTTGGAAGTTTCTTTTCCATCAATAGACATCTAGCCATGCACATAATTGATCTATTTTTCCTCTCACTGACACCATTTTGCTGGGGAGTGTAGGGAGCTGTGTACTGGTTTTGAATCCCAGCTTCTGAACAAATCTGCTTGAATGATTCTGATGTGAATTCAGAACCATTGTCTGACCTTAGAGCTTTGATTTTTAAGCCTGATTGGTTTTCAATCCAGGTTTTAAATTTGAGAAAAACACAAGATACTTCAGTCTTTGCCTTGAGAAAGAACACCCAGCAGAACCTAGTGAAGTCATCAACAAAGACAATAAAATATTTACTGGAGTTTAAAGAATCAATGCTCATTGGTCCACACAGATCAGTGTGAATGAGCTGAAGCTTCTGCTTTGCTCTCCATGATTGATAAGAAGGGATTGGAAGCCTTGACTGCTTACCAATTTGACAAATATCACATACTCCAGTTGATGCTGAGACTTCAGGCATGTTTTTAACAAGATTCTTTTTGGTTAAGTTGAGCAAACCAGCATAATGAAAGTGGCCTAACCTTTTATGCCACAAGGAAGATTCTTCAACAGTTATAGACAAGGCATGATCTTGAACTTCTTTCACATTCAAGTGAAAACTCTTCCCTTTCATGGGAATGACAGCAAGCTCATCTCCTTTAGCATTAAAAATTTGGCAAAGCTTGTCTTTAAACACAAGTGAACAACCAGTTTCTAATAGTTGACCAACACTGAGAAGGTTTTGCTTGATTTCAGGTACATACAGAACATTTGGAATCAGTTTGATACCTGAGTGAGTGTAGATTGCAGCAGTACCTTTGCCCTTGACTTCCAGCAGAACTCCATTGCCAATCTTAACTTTGGATGAGTATGTCCTATCAAGAGTCTTGAAAGCATCATGGTCTGGGGACATGTGATTGGTGCATCCACTGTCCACCAGCCATGACTCAGCACTTCTACAATCCTTGTTGGAACTGACTACAAACAACTGCTCCTCAGGCTGTTGTTCATTGTCTGCCACTTGAGCTTCAGGCTTAGTCTGTTGTTCTTGTTGTGGTTGATTGAGCTTCTTTCTACAAATTCTCTCAGAGTGACCCTTCTTTTTACAAAAATTACATATCATATCTGGCCTTCTCCAACAAAACTTTGCCAAATGATTGGTTCTATTGCAGTGTTCACAAGGTGGGAATTGTTTCTTCCCATCTATCTTGTTGTCACCAGGCTTTCTCTCTTGCTTTGCTCCTGTCTTCCTTTTTGATTGTGATTTCTGCTTAATCTTTGCTTGAAAAGCACCTTCAGCAGGTTCCTCTTGCCTCAAGAGTCTTCTCTGCTCCTGTGCTTGTAGTGCATTAATGAGCTCAGCTAAAGAGATGGTGTTCAAGTCCTTTGAATCTTCCAAAGAGGAGATTTTTGCTTCAAATCTCTCTGGAATACTCACTAGGACTTTATGAACCACATTTTTGTCAGGAAAATCCTCACCAAGAACCCTCATTTGGTTGACAATCTTGAGCAATTTATCACTGTACTCTTTAATAGTTTCTGAGTCCTTCATCTTAAGTAATTCAAACTCCCTTCTGAGGTTCAAAAGTTGCATATTTCTGGATCTAAGACTGCCACCAAATTCTTCCTTCAATCTTTCCCATGCCTCCTTGGCTGTCTCACATGCCAAAATTCTATTAAAGATAGTTTCTGTCACTGCTGTTTGAATGCAAGACAAAGCCTTGTACTGCTTTGATTCTTGCTCACTGTGGTGTTTGATTTGTGCAACTGTTGGATTTGCAGGCAAAGGAGAAACATCAATCCCTTTCTCAGTGACCTCCCATAGGTCAAAAGCTCTTAGATATGTCTTCATCATGATTCCCCATTGGGTGTAATTATCACCATTGAACTTAGGAGGAGGCTGAGGAGTGAAACTGATAGATGCCATAACAGAAACTGACAGGGTTTTTTAGTGGAGGGCACACTCGGGTATTTTAAAGCTCACAAGTGTTTTAACTGACACTCTTCCTTATTAAAAACAGGTCTCTATAGGCTCTTAAATGCTCTGATACCAGATGTTGGTAACTGAAGGCAAGAATTAAAGAGGCATCTCACTGAACTAATGAGTTGCAGAAAAAATGAAAAGCATTTTTAGAGAAAGAGAGTGAGCCGAGAGAATAATAGAAAGGATCAGCTAGAAGATTAAAAATTGTTGTTCTCCTTAGCTAAACTTCATTATACATGAAGTGTACAAAAAGATACTTACAGCAGATCATCATTACACATTCAAATTAGTTTGAATACAAATTCAAATTTGAAAATTAAAACTTTTAATCTCAGCCCTTGATTACAGCAAAAGATTAACAGCTAATTTGATTGGACTTGCAATCTTTTCTTAGCTCTAAAGTACATATACAAACTTACAAAAGACAAAAGAAACTAAGTTGGCTCTTGATTCAAGGCTGAACATATCTTCCTTCTGCTGGCAATAACTGAAATAACTAACTCCATAAGCAAAAAGCTGGCATGTAATGCTGCAGCAACATGGAATACTTCACTGACTTGAGGCTTCATGACCCAAGAATGGAAATCCTCCAGGATGATGCTAAGAAATAGGCTCGTTCATTCCTGGAAGCTGCAAATTATTTTATAGAATTGATGACACAAAGATTGATGACCCGCAATATATATTAGATGTGCACTGATGTTAATCCTCCAACCCTTTAGAGGCAAGGAATTTCACTTCTTGAATTGTTTTGGCTGCTTTGTTGATTAGATTTCCGGAGATCAACGAAATGGATCCAAGGCTTTCACGTGCCATCAGAAAAAATGATATACTGGAGTTTCAAAGATTGGTTTCTGAAGATAAAAGAGTTCTGGAAACAAGATCTTCTATTTTCTCGGACACAGCCCTGCATCTGGCTATATGGTACGGGCACACTGAACTGGCTGCTGAAATTGTGCGGCTGTGCCCTGACATGGTTGCTGAGCAGAATGAGCACTTGGACACTGCAATGCATTTAGCTTGCCGTGCTGGGAATGTTGAGGCTGTAAGGCTGTTGTTGGGAGCCAGACCTCTGGTGGGTGCTAAGCTCAACCACGAAAACCTGACTGCATTTTCACTTGCCTGCAGAGAAGGGCATCTCAAAGTAGTGATGACAATCCTGCGGAAACAGCCCTTGTTGATGGAAGTTGAAGAAGATGGTGTTGATTCAAGTCCTTTAAATGAGGCTATTTTGAAAGGCTATGATGGTAATGTACAAATTTTCCTAAACCAGTTTATGTCCTGTTAAAATCTTATTCCACTAAACATTAAAGCAACCTTTTCACAAATCACACATTCTTGTTAGAGTTTAATATGTTATCTATTTTTTGGCCTCAACAAAGCCTGATGCTCGACGGGTTTAATGGTTTATAAACATAGGATCAAAACTTTTATAACCGAGCCTTCTTTTATTAACTATTGCGGGCAAAGAGCATGTTAGAGTTTGATATGTGATTCATTTCTGAACCTCACCCAATAGGGCTTTTAGGTCAAACGGTTTCTTTCTTAACCCGTTTTGATGAGACATGTCCTGAATTCATACCTTCGTATGGATGTGTGATATGTTTTATGGAAATCTGCAGTTATAGCAACTAAGATTTTGGCAGTGCGCCCCAACCTTGCTAGAAAAGCAGACAAGATGGGAAATTCTCCATTGCATTCTGCTTGTAGCATAGGTAACGTGCAGATGATGAAGTTGCTACTGTCCCAAGCTCCGGATCTGTCTGTACAATACAATAAGGACGGCTACACACCATTTCACCTGTTAGTGATTAATGGCCGCTCAGCAGCACTTAGATCATTCATGTGGTCTCCAAACATTTTTCTGTGTCTCACGCACAAGGGAGAAACAGTCTTTCATCTTGCTGTGCAATTTGATCAGTATGATATGATGTTATCTCTAATGGTGTTTTCTGATATCTCCCATCTTCTGCATGATCAAGACCAATGTGGGAACACCATATTGCATCTTGCAGCATCTCGACAGAACTACCGAGTAAAGTCCCTTTCCCTTCTCTCCGAAAGTATTTGTACTGATTTGTGATTCCTATGCAGCATGGAGACACCATCATATCATAACTTTTAAAAAATGAAAAAAAAAAAGGATAACTAAGAGTAGCCTTTTGGCCTACGGAAGTTAGATTTGCATGCTTGTATTCTTTTTCATTTTGTAAACTGAGTGGAGATCTTTATTTGTTCATTTCAGTTGATTAAGAGCATATTGAATACAACATTGGATGTCGATTGTCAGAATTACATGGGGCAGACAGCTTTGGACGTTCTTGAACAAGCAGCAACGAAAACGAAGAAGATGGAGTGTGCAGAAATGATAAAGGCTTTAAGCATTAAGCGAAGCGTGGCATCACTTCGTCCTAGACCTGAGAATGAAAAACTCAATGCCGGGCTGCCAACATATGAAAATCCTGGAAATGCACTTGAGGAATATAGTAGAAATACTCTGCATGCTGGGATTTCTGAAAATTCTGATAAGCATCCAAACTTGCCTACATCAAGCATGGTGCCTAAGTCAAGACAGAAATCGAGCTATAATTCATTGTCAAAAATTGAAAATCATGATTTTAGCCAATCTCAGCAAGTTTTCTTTGAGGAAAGAATGGATTGCGGAAACAATATGTGTGAATACGGGCATTACAGTCAATCCCTTGGTGTCTTGCCTGCGGGAAGTGCAGAAGAAACAACAGAATGTCCAGTTGGACAACAGTCTGAAAATGAGCCAAAACTTGATCATGAAAGTTCATCAGAACCTGACTCTTTTAGGTATGACAAGTATTCACAAAGTAAGGTACGATGGAAGAAGCATGATAGACATAGGAAAGAATTGAAGGAACTGCACCGTAGTCATCGCAAGAAACAATATGAGATACAAAAGGAGGCACTACAAAATGCTAGGAACACAATCACAATTGTTGCTGTGTTGATTGCTACTGTTACCTTTACTGCTGGCATCAATCCTCCTGGAGGCGTATACCAAGAAGGACCCTTAAAGGGGAAATCAACAGTGGGAAGAACCACAGCATTCAAAGTTTTTGCAATAAGCAACAACATTGCATTGTTTACATCTTTATCCATTGTTATTGTGTTGGTCAGCATTGTTCCTTTTCAGAGAAAACAGCTGATGAGGCTATTGGCAATAAGTCACAAGATTCTGTGGACTGCCATATCATTCATGGCAGCAGGTTATGTTGCTGCTGAATGGGTAATCATTCCGAACCGGGGAGGGACAGGATGGATGCTTGAAGCGTTATTGGCTGTCAGTTCAGGGATCCTGGGACTCGTGTTTCTTTGTCTCGGAATGTTACTGACTAGACATTGTTTGAGAAAGCTGAAGTGGAAGGAAAACAATGGTAGAAAGAAGAGTGCAGTTGGTTACAGGAAAGGCAGAATCCAACCAGTGCACCCTAAGTCCAGTGGCAAGAGCGAGCACTCCGAATCAACCAATTCCGATGTCGATAGCTGCATTTCTGTAGGATATCATCTGTACTAATTGTATCATTTTGTGGCTGTAAGTGTGAAAATATGTCCCAAATTCCAACAGAGGAGGATGTTGTCTTGTAAGTTCTTCGGTTCAGAAGTTATTAATATCAGATAATTGGGGACACTATTAATATCAGATAATTGGGGAGTGTATCAAATAGCAGAAATTAGACAAAGTGTCATTTTTTTTAAGTTACCAGACTGATTCTTTTCTCTTAGAAGTTATTCATTCAAAAGGCAATAAATAAGGCAAAGGAATTTGCACAGTAAGAAATAAGTAAACTGAATCCACCACCCTGACATTTATAGTTACATATTCATATGGACATCATCTGTGTTAGATTTTGTGTTTTTTTTATAGCTTCAAGGTTTGCAAAAAGCACAGTAGAATATAATTTTTCTAATAATTAGTTGAGCAAGCTCTTTGGATGTAATATTATTTTAGTTTGCATATGCAAACAGTGCATAGATTGGAAGGAGGCATTAACCAATTGTTTAGGCTTTTACATTCAGAAGAACGTAGTTGCAAAATCTACAAAAGCATTGTGATAGAAAGGGCATAAAGAAATCCTTTCCAAACTAGAACTTCATTCTCCAAAAATTACATATGGAAAATGCCAAAGCTTATTTAAATTACTCGTGTTGTATTTGAAAATAATTATACAGACTGGGCCTATTTCTTGGCTGGGTCTCTTTCTCTTTCACCGTCATTTTCCTGTCATCTTTTCAGGGCATCTCCAAGCTGTGGACACTCTTAGTCTCACCAAATTATCAGATACTCTCGAATAATCAAGTGATGCAGAATTCTCAGTGATGAATAGAAACAATTACTTAGTTAAATGGAATGAGGCAGTGATGCCGGAACAAATTCATTGTACCATTACAAATAATAGTCAATAACATGCTTCAAAAATAATCCAACTAAACTCCTACCATGCTAAAAACAATTATGTCCAATATGTAATCAATGACTCACACAAACATTCCAATAGAAGGATTCTGACACAAACTGACATGAAAAGAAATACAAAAAACAAACCCAAGCGACATTTGGTTATGGTGCACACCACACCAAAGCTACAAAGGTGGTAATAAGAACCACAAAGACTTTATTAAGAGTAATCAGGAGCAATCCTCCTGAACTTGGTTGGGGGGATGGTGCCAGGTCAGGTGGACCAGCAAATGAGGGTGGAGAATGTGAGCCATAGTGGTGCAGACCCATCACTTCAACAAGCAACCGTTGGCCATTCCTGCAGTGCTCAGGTGTTCCACTAATGAAGTAGAAGGGTCCTGGCCTGTCAAGCTGGAAAAGACCCTTTCCATTGTTGAAGGCAGCAACAGGACTGCTACTGTTACAGTGGTAATAACCCCATTTGTCTACTTCAATTACTGAATCATTTTTGTACTCAAAAGCTGAGTCAGAAAATAGGAAAACAAAGGTAGATATCAGTAGATATCAGAAGTGAGAATGTAAGGACAACAAATACAAATAAAAAAAAAAAAGCAATTCCTCTGTTACAAAGAGACAGCAAAATGTTTTTTTTTTTTTTTGGTTGAGGTGCATGGTAAAATGTGTTTAGAATTTACTTATTTTCTCTGAAATGACAGTCTCATTTATAAATCCTTCTTTATTTCAGAAGCATTATCTCTGTCAAATTTTCATTTCATGGTGAGAACAGATTTTAGTAAATCACCAGTTAACGATTTTAACCTGAAAATATTGCACATTTTGATTTGCCATTAGTTAACTGATTTAGACTTTAAGTTATCTGCAAAATATTAAATATTAACTTCAGACTATTCATAATTGTTGCATATCATTCTATTGTGGAGTGTACAACTTATTTAAAAACCTATTATATCTAACTTATTCATGATATTTGCGGACCCACTAGTTGCATTGGCAACTGATAATTGATCAGATAGTTTAGAAAGACAGACTACTATTTCTCCCTTTTGGTTGTTGAAAAATGCAGTTTGGCAACCTCCACTTTTTTTTATTTCACCAACACTGAATTGGGCTTTTAGCAAACAACAGATTTTACTGCTGTTTAAAAAAGAAGAAACATGTTGAGAACACCATAGGATTTTAAAACAAAAAAAAAAAAGGTTGGACATGGACCAGGAAGATGTATGCACTAAACCATATCTTCTTTAAGTAGATACATAATTGCTGACCCTAAAAAAACCCAAAAAAAAAAAATGAATTTGAATTAGTTCACAAAGAAATAAAAACAAGAACAGAGATAGCTCACAGAGAGAATCTCCAACTTGGAATCTGTTCCTAGCAGCCCAAAGACTATACAAAGAAGTGTCATTAGCTCCTGGTTGCTGCCAACCCAACTCATCACCCACTCTAAACACCCTTGTTGCACTGACCACCCCACGACCATTCATGAATGCTAGAGTGACAAAACAAGTGCAAAACAAGACACCCATTAGAGATGCCATGTTGTTGTTGTTGTTGTTGTTGTTGTTGAACTTCATTTTTTTTCTTTTCTTCCCTTAAAATCAATGTTTGCAGTGCAAAATTACAATGTGGGTAGTGATCATTTCATTCCAATGACTATATAGCTGCAAATGAGTAGTGGGTGGTTTTTTTTTTTTTTTGATCAAAAGAAAAGAAACGTGGTGGGGGAATTAGCGGTTAATTGGTAGTTATAAAATGGGTAATAAAATGGATCATTAGACAGGACGTGTGTGTTGAAGTAGTGGCAGTTAGGTTAAAGTTGGAAAGAAGTGCCTTTGACTGTAGACTTGAGAAATTGACTAATTCAAAGAGAGACTTTTTGCTGGCATCTCCTGATCACTGCTCTTGTTTTTTTTTTTAATTAACAAAATGAGAAAACAGTGCTCATACACACAGCCCCAATTAATAAAAAATAAAAGAAAGACACTAAAGATTTTATATCTGAAATTTTATCTGAATACAATGACGTTTCGAATTTTTGTAATTATCATGATATTTTTTATAATAACAAAAAGAAATATATTTTTTTTACAAAAAAATATCACGTTGATTACAAAAAATCAAAATCTAATTACATTCAGACAAAATTTTAAACATAAATTCTTCTAATACTGCAATGATCCTCTAAAAATATTGTGTGCATCAAAAGAATAAATTTTATGAACATATTTTTGACTTTACTAAACGTCTTTACTAAAATTTCAATCTAGAAATTTTGGTTTAATAACTGACGAACATTTTTTTTTTTTTTAATCTGAAACAGACGAACACCTTTTGCTTGCTAGACCTTGACGATTTAATTGACCATTATTGATTCATGAAGGCATACCTCATATTTGGCCCAAAAAAGGCCTATCAAGTAGCGCTGGCCCGTATGGGAGAACGAGCAGATTTTCCTTTTCCTTCAATGAATCGGAAAGAAATTGAAGACAATTAATATTCGCGAGACAGACCTTCCTGTCTGCGAATTAGGTAGGTTCTATCTGGGGATATTAAGGGGATTTTCCTCTGAGGATATATATATATATATATATATATATATTCACGAGACAGAACAAACAGATATTCAACAAACTAATAGTTTAGTGATACTGAGGATTAAAACAAAAAAAAAAGTCTCTCGTGTTAATTAAAAAAAAAAAAAAAAACCTTGCTGTGACGGATTCATGGACACTACCTCCTTTTTTTCATTTTCAACGCCAAAAAACTTAAGAAAAAAAAACGAGGGGGAGCTCCTGCGTAAAATAAGAGTCAAATAAAATATATTTTTTTTTTGGGTGGAATCAAATAAAATATTTTATGATAATAATGTATAAACAACATTCCATTAACTAAACTAACTCTTATATTTTGTCAAAAAATATATATATATATATATATCAGCAAGCGTTGGTGTGGATAGTAGTAGTCCGTTATCGCTTAACCAAAGGTCTCGAGTTTTAATTACTGGAAATGCAATCGCGTTAAATACTTACTGGGAGACTTTTACTACCATTTGAGATCCTATCTAGATCGATTCAGATTAGTCAGTCTATTGGGCTAGACATTAGACGATCTAAAAATAAAAAAAAAAACTAAACTAGCTCTTATAAGACAAAAGACTCTCATTGATTGAATCGGTGCAAATATAACTTCACTCAACAATAACAATAACAAAGACCGAATTTCAAATTTAATTGAGTTAGACATGCAAATCTTTTTTTCTATCAAAAAAAGATATACAAATATTTTCTTTATTCCATTGTATTATGAATCGCGTCATAAGTTTGAAATATCCTAATGAATTGTTTTTTTTTTCTTTTGAGATAATCCTAATGAAATTGTTACTTAAGTTCTCGTTGAGCGAGATGAGGTATAAAACACCTCTTTCACCGATTAAATGACGTGGATAATATTTCCTGTCCACTAAAAACTAACACTTAGTTTGTTATTTTGATTGCCACATTCATAATCTTAAATCTGGCCTACATTTGAACAGAACAACCTGATTTATGTTCTCCGTTTTTTTTTTTTTTTTTTTAACAAAAATTGGAACTAAAATCAATTTGGCTCAAATCTAGTTAGAGCCTTAGACAATCTGGATAATCAATCTACCATTTCTTTTATGTATACTAGTAATTAATTTTGAACATCACTTTGAGGGTACCTCTCCCACCTACAAAGTTGGGCATCAGTGATTGAAACCAAAAGTAGTCATAGGGGACCACAAAAATATAGAGAAAATATATGATGGAAATTGTGAACCCCTTCAATCCCCAATAACATGAGCAGGAATTTCAATAAGTTGCACTAAATTACGAAATAGCATCATATGAAAGCAGGATGCACTTTACACAGGGGCACCTGATTACCTTAAATGACACAATTTCCAGTCAGTGATCCTTCCACAGAAAATGTTGGGGAGTCTCGTGCACTGGGAACTTTTTTTTTTCTTCTGGGAAAGTAAGATTACTGGAACTTGCCGAATGATGGATGATGCATATGTTTCCCAGAAGTTATGTGCTCACCAATGATTCATAAACATAAATATAAAGCATGTTTGGAGACAGTGAATATCTATCAGTATTGGGACTTAGAAAGCCAGAAGACCTCTTGGATAGCAGACGCAGCAAGCAAGAGGCAACTAAGGAAAGTGCAGGCTATGGAGACAGCAACATGGCCACAGAAGTTGCTCAAAGGCTTGCAAAAATCTGGCAGAGCTGTATGTTGGATTCCCGTGCGATTCAGGTTGGTGACACCCGATGCAGCGGATCCAGCACTGATCATTGCATATGCAAACATCTGCAGCATAAAATATTGATCACACCTAATCAGGTACAGAATACAAGTGCAGTAGCAGCTGAGTTCTCAAAAAATGGCATTATTTAAGTGCAAAATCATTAGCCAAACACTAGGAACATCATTACATCAACAAGGCCTGTAATTTGTTACACTCAACCTCCTTAACCAGTATAGCAAAATCGCAACGCCATGCGTCTTAACCATTTAAAAAAGGAGTCAGATTAATGCTAAACATGGAAGTTGTCAATCTAAGAAATCTATTCATCATGTATGCCAGTCCCAAGCTTCAATGGACAACTTCAACAATGTAAATGAACATTAAACAATATAAGTTTCAAGTTCGAGCTGCCATTTTCATGGCCATCAATCGCGAACACATAATAGAGCCTTTACGAAAGAAGGGTAGCATATAACATAATTATGAAAACACATAACAATGTATCTTGATAATTGGCTATAACTTTCAATACAAAACCAATACATTTCTCATATTAAAGGTGTTAGTTTGCTCATCTGATTTGTCAAAATCATCCATAATCATCACTAATGAGCAGAAAAAAAATATAACTTGTTATAAACACCTAGCAACATTCATAACTTCATGATTTGACTAAAAAAAAAAAAGGCGCCCTAGTGCGTGAGACTCCTACATTGAAAGCTCCTGGGATAGTTTAACCGCACAATTTAATGTATCATGATCCAACATAGAAATTTCTATACCTGATCCCCTGCAAAAAGAATCCATGCATGACTTCTCGATGCCACCACTGGAAATTTCCTGAGCAGCCTTGACATGCTAACCAGCAATTGCAGCAAGGAGTGTGCTGCAACAGCTGCTGAGACTCCAACCAAATACCTGCTCATAACAGTACTCACTAAACAACTTTTAATCACACATTTAAGCGCATAAATCTTCTTGTTAATGTTATTACTTAAAACAGGTTCCAAGCAAACATTTTTTGATTGCATGTCCAACTTTGCTCCAAAATTAGGAGGAATAATTATGTTGAAGCAGGGAGAAAAATTTTGAAATTTTCGTCACGCATACCTTGTCTATTAGACATGAAACAAACAAGATAAATACCCTTTGTCCTACCATTTTCCTTCCTTTCCCCTTTTCCCCTCCCCTAAACTAAGTTTAGAATTAAAAATAAAAAAAATGGTATTAATGCAGGGGCTGAAGAACAAAAATAAAAGATGGAAAAGCGAAAAAGAAAAGAAAGAAACGAACGAAAAGCAGTCACGGGTTTGCTTCTGTTCACTCATATTACGAACGAGTGTGTAGTTTCTACATAAGATGACAAACAATCAGAGACAACAACCCAGTTTTGTCGGTCAAATTTAGTACAACACCCAACTAGAGAGAGAAAAACAGAGACAAAAGGAAAAGGAAAAACAAGAAAAGAGAAAGGAAAGAAATCACACCCAAAAGATGTCTCTGATGAACTGCCTGCCTCGTGCAGCTAGTTCACTGGCACTATGTCTCAAGGAGACAGGAGTTCAACTTCCACCTGTTAGCCAGAGAAAAAGACCAAGGTTTTGATCTCCCTAATTGCTATTTTCTTTCTTGGGCTAGGTGAAAGAAAAAAAAAAAAAATTTACGAATGCACAAGAACTTTTGAATCCGTTGTTACATGTTATACCAAAGTTAAAAACAACTTTAGCTCAATCCTACTTGAATGGTGCTTGAATTTAAATTCGAGTTTCAGTCAGAACTAATTAGGTGAGCATTATTTTGAGTTTGGACCTAGAAACAAACCCACCCATCAATTCACAATCAATTAAGCTCTCAACATACATTTCTATCATCTCCCACTTAGAACCTCACTTTCTTCCAAGTTTTTACTATCAACTAAACAATCAAACGTTACATATCCAACACAAACATTAAAAGACAGAACATAATTAACCAAGGTTTGAGCTCAACTAAATGCTAATCACTTACTCAAAAGAGTGAGAAAAGGACCACTTGGAGTGAAGAGAAAGCATAAAGCCATAGATTGAGACAGTGCCAGACTGACGGGCTGTGACCATGAATGAAAGTGCTGTCACCGAGCTCACCATGCACAGCAGCCTCAGCATTATGTGCAACAAGTCAGCTTTCCGTCCAAGAGGCCTAATCGCCGCCGGGCCCACCTGGGGTCGGCTTATTTTGCCGCCGTTCTCCGCCCCTGCCACCTCCGGCAGTGGTGTCATCTTTTGGCCATTCATCATCGTTTTTCTTTTTCTTTTTTTTTTAAATTTCTTCCCTTTCTTTCCTTCTTTTCTTTCTTGAATGCTAGTAATTAAGTTTGCAGTTTGCACAGAGGGCTTGGTGTGTAAAAAAGCACAGTAGGGGCAACCTATATATAGCTGAATACTTGTCTACATTTCTTTTATGGTTGAAGTTTAAGGCCCGCATGCGACGTCCGGACCTGGCATCCGGATTAAGGCGTGGTATGCTCGTACCTGAAAAAATGCAAGCACATAATTAATATAATTATATTAAAAAACTATTAAATAAAAATTATAAAACTAAAATTAAAAATTAGATAAGAATTATTTTTGAATTTAGAGTATAAATTTTATATAGTATATAATAAAAAAGAAAAAAAAGTTTTTTATTTGAATTTTTTTTAATCCAACACTGATTGCATTAAAATCAGTGTTAAATCTTTGTCGTTCTTCTATTTTTAACAAAATAATAATAATAGTAATAATAACTGAGAAATTTAGTCAGAATCACATAGAGCTGACGAGCGTATTTACAAGATAAAAGAAATGTATTTTAAAAAAAAATCAGTGTGTTTTTTTGGTCAAAATGTTCGAAATTTTTTTAAAATTTATTTTTTTAATGTGTGACATATAAGGTACTAATTCATCTCTAATTTTTTGCTGACTATTTTCTCTATTCACCAAAAACGATGCTCTATTTTTAAATCTTTGTATCAACAAGCAATTTCCTTTTTTTTTTTTTAATTTAATCAATTTACAACGACCAGGTCGAATTCAAGATTGTTAATGGACTTTTTTTGAGATAGTTGATGGACAACTTTAATAATACAAAGATTCATTGGCTATGGCACGAGCGTTTATAGGCTTTTTTTTAATTAAGAAAATTGTTAATAAATACGTTAATTATAATACTTATAAATTAAAATTAATTTATTATAATTTTTTTTCTTTATTTAACTATTTATATAAAACAAATTTAAAAATATATAATTTAAATACTATTAAATTCGGATAGAATTCCTCTGCCCCCTCAATGTTATAGTCTTTCATTTGCGATCAAATACGCGCATAGTTCTTGTAACGGTAAGAAAGGGGATACAGTCATCCATCCCATCCCGAAGCCCATGTGTCAGTTCACCTCATGACATTCTGATCCAAGAAAGGATTATCATACGAGCATTAATGAGTCTGCGCAGTCTCCTTCGTATTTAATACATGGATCGTACTGAATCTTAGTGTATTTACCATCAATCATGGTTTCGGCCGTACCTTAAAGGGTGTAAATGTCTGTCCCTCAGCTTTCATTATAAGACAAAAAAAAAATCTCATTACATGAACAAGAAAAAAAAGATAAGAAAGAGACAAAGAAATTTTTTATACAATAAATAATTTATTTATGTATTAAGGTGTTTAATTTTGTAATAAAAAAATAAAAAAATAAATATTTTTAAATTTTATTGTAATAATTCAATATTTCGTTACACAAATAAATTAATTAATTATATAAATAAATTTTTTTATCTTTTATCTGTCCACCTTTTTTTCGTCCACCTACATTTATCCAAAAAGAGGTAAGCTGATAAAAATTTTAATGCTGTTACAAAGGAATTGAAATTGAAGCTAGCATACATGTGAGATGAAAGAGGTATATAAAGAGTGAAACTATGATTTTATTTATTTATTTATTTTTAATTAATTAACTCAAATTGAGATTGAAATTCAAGACTTTTTAACTTTAGGAAAGATATTGCTGATCATTCATGTCGTACAAGATAAATTGTATACATAAAGTTAGTGAAAATAGCATCGATCAATTTTCTACTGACAGCACAACACTCTTTCCTTCTCAAGTGTTAAGGTTCGGTACTATAAGTGAATTCACAGTCAAAGATTCAACACCCTTTCTAGAATTGGTTTTTATAATTTCGGCCATGCCATTGGCTTCAAGGCCATAATGACATTGATTAAAACTATAGAAATCAGATTAATTGAACAAACCTTTGTAATTATAGGATTATTTGAAGTTCATGTGCATTCATGTGGCTACTTCACAAAAATATTTTTTCTTCTATAAAGCAAATAGTTATCTTGGTCCTCTTGGGTTTAATTATTGTAAATTTGTAACAAATAGATTTAAGAGTTTTATTATATGATTTCAAATAGGTAGCAACAAACAACAATATAGATATATTCAATAACATCTAACAGTTTATCTTTTTTTTTTTCGTGAATTCAATTATATAATAATTCATATCACTTTATTGTTGTTTTATAACTAACTGAGTGAAGTAATCGGGATTTTTTCTAAATTTAAATGTTCAGCAAGTATTGCCTAGCAAAAACAAACTTCAAGATTCTGAAACTGCCTCATTTAAAAAGTTCAAACTTCTAGATGCTGAAGGCTCTTTTATCTCATCTGTCCATGGGAATCAGCAAGTTTAAATGTTCGTCCGGGTTGGAACCAGCCCAAACAGGAATAATTGATGTACATTAAATTGAACAAGACAAGATCTTTTTAACTAACTTTTGCTTTGGATCAATATTCCACTGATTATTAGATGCATATTGGTAATTAAATACAACATGAAGGCAAAGAACACAGGATAAATGCATCCTTAACTGTTGGATCAAATGGCAGCAATATTGCATGTTTAAGAAATGTATATAAATGCATGTTTCAGACCTGTGCTATTTTACATTAATTTAGAGTCTTTCAGATGCTAAAAAATATATGGTTCTAGAACCAAACCATCACATAGTTGCTCTGATAGAATTTCTGGGACAACTATAAAAATATAATTGCTTTATAAAGTCCGTTGATTCTAATTTAGATGGCCTATTAAATATATACATATACCATAAATCTACAATATTTAAAAGAAAAGGAAGAAACTGTTTTTTTTCCAATATATATGAGGAGTCGAGAAGCTATATTGTAAGACTGAAAACATTAAATCCAGTATCACGATACACATGTGGAGATATATATACAAAGATATCATACAAAATTTATCTTTACACTGTATTTGGATAAAATTCTTGAGGGAGAAGAAAGTGAGGGAGAGGAAAGTGGAGGAGAGTATCATTAGAGGAAGAGAATATTTTTTATCCTCTCTTGTGTTTGGAAAGAGGTGATGGGAGGGAGGAAAGTTATAAATTCTTTTATTTGGAAAATGATGAAAAATGGAGAAGATGAATATAAAATATGTTGAAATAACAATTTTATCATTCATAATAAATTCTATTAACATATTTTGTTTAGGTAAAATTGTAATTTTTAAATTATTTAAGGGTAATTGAGTCATTTAATAAATTTAATAGGAGAACTAACAACTTTCCTCTCATTTTTTAGAGGATTGGTTTTGGTGGGGTAGGGAGAATTAAGGAAATTAGAAACTTTCCTCTCCCCCACTTTTCAAACATTTCCCAAACACAACAATTTACTTTAATCCTCTCACTTCCTTCTCCCTCCCTCCACTTTCCCCCCTCCCAAATACAGTGTAAAGGTGAAACAAACCAGCCGGGATTTGCACAGATGGCCACTAGTCTTTGAGGTTAGGGGGGAGCTGGGGGTTCAACCCCGCCTCTTCCAAAATGCTCACAATTTATGGGATTTGCGGGCTTTGCTTTTTGGTGTACTGTACATATTTTGTAGTGCCTTTGAACTTACTCATTTTTTCTTGTTAACACCTAATAGGTTAACTGTTAACTATTTTTTGTGTGAACAAAAAAAAAAAATGAAAGGTGACACTTTGAATACATCTTTTTTTTTGTTTAATTTAATAGACAAAAAGAACAAAAAATAGAGTTATCCGCCTTTACGGCAGCTTATACTAACTGTATCAGCATGCAACAGAGACAGTAAATCCTAAGGTAGAGTTTCCTAGAAGGAGAGTAAAGATTACATTGATGACTATGAAGTCCGCGCAATAAATTTTTTTCACGGAGTGTATGTCTGAGTTCATAGTACCAGTAGCGGTTTAGCATGTGACTGCATTCTCCCGTGATGGCTTTGTAGAAATTCAATTCCCAATCATTCCTGCTCAATTTTTATAGAGCTAACAAGGAGTCTGTCTCTACTATTATTTCTACTATTATGTTGCGTAACCCTCTATCCCATGTTGTCCGCGAAGCAAAAAAAATTGCTTAAAGTTGTGCTTCAGTTGCCATAGCAATTCCACAGGTGCCCGAGAAGCCATACAACCAAATCCCACGGTTATTGCGGGCAACTCCACAGAATCCAGCATGACCAGGGGACCATTTTACCTGACAAAAATGTGTCCTCATTCTTGTGTGCTTTTGGCATATAAGACAAAATAAAATAATATAAAATATGATAAATTTTTTTTGTTCTATACACAATAAAATCAGAGTATTGTATCTTATAGTATCCTAACTTGTCTCGTATCCTAAATACACTAATTGTGAAAGACAATAAGTAGTATGAATTTGATATTTAGTGTGCACATTCCAAAATTTTAACACCAAAAGGTTTCGTACAAGATTCTGGTCTTTGCATGTATGAAGCCATTTCATGTTTGATTTGTGCGATTCACTCGGGAGAAAAAAAAACTATATATATATTGAGAGTTGTGAAAATCTCGTTAATTAAAATTTCTGCTGGTGCCTAACTGGGGAGTAGTAACAAGCAGAGGTGGGAATTGCCATTCAAGGTGTGAGCACTGAGCAGAGAGCGTCGTCAGTTGGCAAAAATTGGTTTGCCCGAAAACGACCCGTGACTCAGGAAAGCAACTGATGGCAATTTTTTTTACATTTTGTTTCTTTGACCTCCTGGTTTTGGATTTTGGAATTGACCCACCAACCAATGTCCCCAATCAGCCAGCCTAAAAATGTGGCTTTAACTCTGGTGACTTGTGTTGCTGTCTCCAATGGTCAAAAATTTCGGTGGGTAGACTCTCACGAAACACTCGGCGACTAGAAACTTAATTTTTGCCGAGGCGGTAACCCCAGCACGGTGATGGGGTTCGAATTAATCGGAGGGTTAACCCCCTCGCCCCAAAATCCTCTGAGGTTGCCTACTTTGAATAGATAGAATTTAGGTGTCTTATACCGTATTTATAAATTGCATTTTCCTATATATTATATTGTTTAATTGACTAACTATTAACTATTAAATTTTTAAAAAAACACCTAATTTTTTATATTCCAACTCTCAAATTATCTTCTAAAAAAAGAGACTATAAAATTAAAAAAAAACTAAAAAGAGCTATTTTATTACGTTCATAAAAAAGATATATAATGCTAAATAATTTCAAATAAATTGTAATAAGTAATAATATAATTTCATTTATGATCATTTAATAATTTATTTATTTTTTAATTAATTAAATTATCAAATCATTTATATTATTTTATTTTTACTTTAAAATTATCAAAAAAAATTAAAAAAAAAAAAGATTATCCTATAGAGAAGACCACGAATGCCATTGGACCCTCAACGTGACGTGTCAAGATCTGCGCTATGCATTGCAATGCCCATGGCGCATGGGCCTATGTTGGCAGTTTTTTGTTTTTAACAATTAAAATAGGTATATCTTTGATGCACACATCTCTATAGGTCGAAATAGATGTTATTTATTGTCATCTTCGTTCAATCACCTTCACTTGAAGAAGTACTATTTGGCTACAATACACAAAATATAGCATATTGACATTTAACAATCTTGTTGCGGGACTCAAATTTAAGTTAATGAAAAAAAAAGTACACTAAATTGCTAATTAAGCTAGCACATGGGTAATTAGTAGTTGGTGTAACAAGTGTGTATCATGTGTACTAGAATGTGTTGCAAAATGCAAAAACAGGAGCAATTGCTTTGAAATTTCAATGTATCGCTGGTATTACGTTTTTCCACCGCGCGTTGTACATTTTGGCATCATTGTTAGAATTTCATCGTTTTTATTGCACATCATATACATTTAAAAATTTGATTTTATTTGAAAAGATAATGATTTAATCAAAATAATATCATGACAATGTTAGTAAAATATGATTCATCCATATTTTGTCTGAGTGCTCCATCAGCGTAACATTATATGTTGGTGGGACTATATGTATGGCTATTATGGTATTAAAGCTACGGATTTGTTCTACGCTGATTTGGCACTTTTTTTGCGTATAGTTATAGAATTATAAGATATTAGTCTTACTATTCCTTTTTTTTAAAATAATAATAATAATAATGATATTATTTATATTAATATTAATATTAATAATGATCAATGGGAGCCGTAGTGGGGGGTCGATTGACTTTGGAAAAGATTTTCCTTATTCGTCGCGGAAACCTAACTTAAATTCTCACCGCTTCAATTCATTTTGATATGGTATAACTACCTAATTCAAATTTTAAGGTATTAGACACTTTTTTTTTCTTGGGCTAGTCATATTACTAATTGCTTCCTGGTTGTGCTTGAACCTATTAAAAGACGAGTTTTAATCTAGCAATAAGATTGCGTTGTAATAACAGACTCAGACTCAGAAAACAATCTTTTATAAAATTGAAAATAAAACTACATGCTTCTAACTTGTCTTAAGACCTCACACCTGTATTAAAAACCTCTTGCCCGAGAGCATCGTTTACACTTTACAATGTAGGAACCTTTTGTACTAAACTACTCTTTATTATGTTATGTTTATTTGTTTGGAATTTGCAAGGATCATTATATTAGGAAGTGAATTATAAAGAACAAGAGTATGTGCTATGGTTACTTAGCCACTTCCTTTTTTAGGGTCATGTATATATTTGTCATGAGTTGATTAAGCAAAGATAAAGATTTTCTTAATTAAATCACAAAAGCCTAGGAGGCTAATGTCAGTCTGCGAGCATACCACAACAATGACCCAATAATTCATTACACAAATACTTTGAGAGACTTTTCTTAGTAGAGGTTTGGAACGATCCAGCTTAGGACAATTTAGGTCCCCAATTCGCACTCAACTAAGGCCAGGAAGAAAAAACATAAACAAAATGAAACACAAATAAATTGTTGTCGTCCCACTCAGATCTTGCCACCAAAAAGTGGCCACGGTGCACCAATGATTGTAGCTCAATATTACTGAAGTTGTCTCCAAAATTGAAAGTTTCAAACTTGAATTTTAGTCCAAATCAGTTCGCCAAAAAAATAGCCGCCCCGCAAGGGCATATTTGGCTTTCCTTCACGCAAATTAGAAGCTACAAAGACGTACACGATTCATGGAGTCCCAAAAGATGGCTCTTTTTGTTCTCCAGCACAATTTAACCAGATAAATTTCTCACCCTTTGATGAAAATTCAGTGACATGGAGGAATTTAACATCTCACTCTCCCAAGGAAGAAAACAACAGGTACAAGAACTCTTGCTGTAGCAATGGGATTGCTGAAAGATATCAATGGGCACACAATTGACCTATATGCCAAACATTACATCAAAAATTTTGGACACTATTGATTTTGCAGGGGAAGCAATGGCACCACCAGACTGCTGCACACTGGTACTGCCATTTTGAAGATAGTATGGCCGCTGTGAGGCTTTTGATGTGGTGAACTCTGAGGTTCTGGTAGACAGCGGCAGAGGTAGGGGCGTAAAACCTTGATTGTTAAGTCTTTCGTTCAGGGCCTGCCGTTGTATTGGATCCACTGGCTTCACACCAATGATTAGCACTCCATTGATTTGCATCCCATTCTTGTTAAGAGCCTTCTGAGCATCAGACCGATTCTACAAACCAAAACAAGACGACCAGTAGACGACAATTTGTTAGTGTTAATAACATAGACACAGCAAGCATACAAGCACGTCACATGACAGGACTAGGCCAAGAAAATAACAGATGCTACATAACCTACATAGCAAGTAAAATCAATTTGGTCCAAAGCCAAGTCTTAATACTACATTAGTAAACTATATATGAGGACAAGGAACAATCAGTAAAACATGGGAAACTTAGATCTTCACATATTATGATTGTTAAATGTAGCATAAGCATTAACTAACTTTGTAGACAATTGAAGAAAACAGAAAATTTTGAGGAACAGGAAGATAAAATCAGTGCCAAGTTATTGCCGTGGTCTTTGCAGCATTCTGATGCTCATAACTACTTCAGATAATAATACACATTCACCCTTTTGCAGCATTACCATTCCAAATACTTCAGGAAGTAAATGGCTCAAGAAGAACAGGCTAACAAAGTTAAGAAAAACCCAAGCCAGTAATTGGAGTAGAAAGTGACAACCAGGGTCATCATTCACTAAGAAAAGCTCAAACACTTAAGTGAGGCTGGCAAAGGAGGCACACTTGCCTCAGATCACATAGCCTGCGTATGGTAAATAATCTAGTATATTTATGAATCTACAATCTAAAAACCTATGGAAGCATGAGCTAGCAAGAACAATATAGAGCATAAGAATTGGTACTTCTCGTGATGATCACCAACATGATGAAATATCAAGAGACAGTGAAGCTGGGTCTCAGAAAATTGAACAATCATAATATTTGTTTAGCCTCCTAGAATTTGTAGTTCCTTGCATTTCACATTTACCACCTAAATTGTCAAATACAAGCCCAACAAACAAGTTCCAACAACAAAGAATCATATCAATTTGAATTGAAAATAAGAACATAATGTTATAAGTGAAGGAAATACTTGCAATGAAAACATCATGAAGCAATTATAAAACATCAATAAACAAGTGATAGAATCCCTACTCCAAGATTATGAGTGTAGAAATGAGTAGAACCTGATAAAGAATGTGTATCCAGTTAGCATCCCTTGGACCTGGAACATGTTTCAAGATCACCCCACACTTCTCAAACTCCCGCAAAACTAAGTTAGTATCACAAGGAGAAAACCTGGAGAAATATACTTGGGATCAGTGAAATATATAGAATGTTATAAAGCAAGAAAGAAAAAGGTAACTTTGCAAGGTTGGTAAATAAGGCAAAATAATCCTAAACAATCCAATCCTCAGTCACCAATTGCACTCAATCCAGGAAACTGTGAAATCATAGAAAGGCAAATGAATTTCACCTTGCAGAAAGTATGGTAGTTACTTGAAAGATTCGCACGATTATGATCCTGATCATTATTAAAATTCTATCACTATTTGAAGCTTATCAGTTCAATTAAATGATTATCTCAGATACACCTAATTTCTTTGCTACACCAAATAGTCCACTTGGTATTACAACAAGAACAAGAGGCAAGCAAAACATTGGGAAGATATGTACACAAGACAAGAAAATGATCAAAACAAGGGAATATTAAAATCAAGAAGTCTTTATGTGTGGGTGGGTGAGAGAAAGAAAATCATACCCATAAACTGTAACCCACACTTCCTCATCAAGATTCCCAGCAGGCAAGCAGCTCTTTTGCCTCTCTGGCCTTGCAACTTCCTGAGGAGGAGGAAGGGTGATCAGAGCACCAGGCTGGACAACACCTTCTACTGGGGAACTCTTTCCCTTCTCTTCCTGCTCACCACCACTAGCCTTAGATGGTGACCACCAACTTGAACTCCCAGAGCCTGGCTGACTCTGCTGTGCACTCATCAAAGCAAAGGACATGCTAGCCTCTGCTTTACCTTTCCCGGGAGTCGCACTACCAAAACTTTGGGCAGGTGATCTAGTGTCTGATTTCACTTCAGGCGATAAAGGGTAATCTAGAATTCCAGACTCAGGTGAAAAATCCGAACGGTCCTCCAATGTGTACATAGGTGGTGGTGGAAGATCCGAACCACCAAAATTCTCTCGCCATAGAGCAGACACTGCTGCTGCCTGACCGGGGCTCGCAAACCTCCCTTTTCGGGCAGAGATTGGTGATGCCAAATCTTTGAGGAACAGTGACTGTGTCCTCCCTGACGATCTGGGAGTTCTGTGCACTGTGCTATTCATCTATATAACACCTTTTTCGGAGGGGAAGGAAAACCAATCTATAAAATCCAATAACAATAACAATTAGCCTTCAAAGATAAATGGAAATTGCAAAATTGAAAAACCCTGACTAAATTCAATCCTAATTTTTCATCTTTCACAGGATGAGGTATAAAAATAAAGCCAGCTCCCAGCTCATTATATCACAAAAATGCTGAAATTCCAAGACAATTTCTGTTTGGTTGCCGAGAAATAAGCAAAGAAAGTTTAAACATCTAGTTCCGGAAAACTTAAGGCCAAAGGATTTAGAATACGTCGTCAAAGCTAACTGCGTCAAACTCAGCAGAAACAAATGACTCGTGTTAGTTTCCCGAGAAAAATATATGAAGGAAAACTGAAAAGCAAAAGAAATCAAAAAACGAAACCCTCTTTCCTTTTCTCTTTTGGCAACCAAAGAACAAACGAAATTTCGATTGCCTTAATTCTTCCTCTCATTTTCTCGGAAGCCAAACAGAAATTTTCCCCCGATTACTTAACATCGAAAATTTCAACTACCAGAGAGAAAGAGATTAACGAGATAAAGAATTACCAATGAGATTTTAGGGTTTTGTGAATTTTCCTTCCGAAAGGCAGAGCCCCGTTGGAATTCCAGCAAAAATGGAGTGAGAAAAGGGCCTCTCGTTTCCAAAGGGTTTTACTTCAATTTTTTTCAAACCCTAATTTCAAATTTTTGGTCCCAAAAATTAATTGAATGGACGCAAATACCCTTGTTGCATTGCAAAGGGAATTAATACCGGTTGAGCCGGACCGGGACATTCATAAACGAGTTAAGCATTAGTGCATTGCTTTTAAATATATATATATATATATATAATAATTAATAATTAATTAATTAACTGTTAAAAAATAAAAAATATAAGTCGAAGAACTCTATACGGCACATAAATATTCCAACTCATTTAAGTAAAAAATTATTTCTAAAATTTGAATCCTCGTTATTTTTTAAGTCTGTTTCAGTGATTAACTCAAGTAATTGAATTTATTTTGTATTATTTGTTTTGTGCACTAATTATTTGTTTTGGATGTTCACTCCAATAATTCAAAATATTTTGTGATGCGTATTTTTTTATAATTTCTAATTTGTTCATTCCAAAGTCTTGTCGCTGATTATTGAGAGTCAGAGCTCATTATTATCAAATGACATGGCTACCGACAATTTGTTTAAGGAAAGAATATTTGAGTGGTTATAAAGTAATAATAAATTGATATAAGTAATTAAATAATTTAATTTAAAATTATATTATTATTAATTTACAGAAAAACATAAAAAGGATAAATTGTCGTATCAATAAGGTTCTGACGTGCTTTTGTTATTTAAACATAATTATATAATCTTACTCTTTTTTGTGTAAGCAGACATTTATTAGAAAAATTATGCTACTGATGGTAATAAGCTTGTTCAAAAAAACAGTCTCCTTGCAATAACAAACGTATAATTAGGTAATCTCGCCCTTCCTCAAATATCACAAATGCAAAATGTTGTGTAAAACCTTGTTTATGATTATTTGGGATCCAAATTATATTTATCAAACCAGAAAAACCTCCTATACAATATGAAACAATATGATTATTTCAAACCAAACCCAGCAAGTCTAAACCAAAAAACATCAAAGTTGGGAAGAAAAAGAAAAACAAAAATCCAAACAATAAAGCCAATCCTAGACAATAACAGACATCTCCTCAAACTACATCTGCATCACGATACACAAAATTTTATTTTTTTAAACAAAAAAAATGTGATCAAAATGGGGCAGAAAGGGGCTCCTTAAGCTTAATTTCATATGGGGATTCAGCATTATTCTCGATACAAGAACATTGGCAAGGTACTTCAACAACTTGAGCCTTCACTTGAGGCTCAACAAGCTTGTTATATTGTTGATTATGCTCGTTTTGCTCCGATTGATCCATTTCCTTTATTTGATCGCTTGGTCTCAATCCCTGTGGGAGAAAAAAATTACAGGAAAAAAAAATTAATCTATAGTTCTTCTAAACGTCTTAATTGTGTGAAATTTAATTTCTTTAGAATTTACAAAATATGAGACATACTTCAATGAATATGGCATAGGCTTTTTTCGGTTCCATTTTCTGGACTACATCTGCAGCAACAACCTGTAGAAAAGAAATATAGAATTATCAGTTATATCAAATGTGTAGTATAGAGAAAAGTCAGATATATTTGCAGTTTTATTTTCGTTTTTTGCAAAGAGGTTGTTTATGAACCTTTTACACCAAGAGTTAACTTGAGCTTAACTATTTCATAACCTTTAATAAGAATATGGAAAATGAAAGATATGCAGCATGCTCATGAACACAGATTTGTGCGGTTCTTAATTTAAGAAAAATTAGCAATAATGACAACAAATAATCTAGCATGTATTAAAGTGACAACATAGTAATTACCCTGGCCTGACTAAGCTGCCCTTCTCTCAAGGTTTTGGGTTCCATTTCAATGGAACAACATATGTTAGCCATCGGAGAAACAAAGAAAATAATGTTCTTCTTACAACTGTTGTTGTTTGCAAGTTGCAAGTATTTGTGTCCATACATATATATAAAAACTGCAACATACATCAAGAGTTGTGAATTGAATCACGGATTCTTAAACAAATTTGGCCATAAATTGAGGTTCTTAATTAAAGCAAACACACATCTACTCATTTACATCCCGTGCTTCCTTTCTCTTTTATTTCTTTCGTTTTTTTTTTTTTTGCCCCCTTCTATTTCTAATGGTGGACAATGCATCCGAGTGATTTATGAGCTGCAGAAAATGGTGACTCCTTTTTCTTTTTTTTTTTCAAAGAGGACGAAGGGCTTAGAAATGAGAACAAATTTATTAAAACTCAAATTTAAGACCAATTGCTTTTGAGAAAATGCCCCAAATAATTGTATTTGAACTACGGAACAATAGATGCAAACTTTGATATGTGACCAATGAGAGAAGAGAGTTGGAAAAAGAAAGAGCCCAAAACATTTTGGATCCATCGACCCAATGATTCTGATCTCTGAAGCCAGACTGAAAAGGCACAATTTCTGAGGCAGATAGGAACTGCCAAATGTGGGCCAACGAGCCCAGTCCATTACAATCTCCAAACCAAACTAAATGTGCCCCTCTTGACCAACAAATGAGTTCTAGCTCACGTGTGCTACCAAAAAAAAAAAAAAAGAGTTTTAGCTCACGTGCACTAGAATTTAAATTTGGGAACGAGGATCCACTTTAATTGAAAGTGTGTTTTGAAATTTAGGTCTGGGAATTAGTGAAAATGGGTGCCTATGCTCACCATATTACTATGCCTTTTTCATGTTATATAGACAGCCATTTTTTCTGCCTCTATGGAGCTTTCTTTTTTTCTTTTTTTTTTCTTTCTTTATTTATTTATTTTTTTTGTTTTTCATGCTCATTAGGGTGTTCATTAAGGCAAAATAGAGATAAGTTTTGACAAAAAAAGAAGAAGATAAGTCTTCTTTCGCCTCGTAAATTCTTTTTTTTTCTTCCTTTTATCATCCAATGATCAAAATTTGAGAGCCTTTTAATTTGGAAATTCAACTGCTATTACTAACATGAAATGCATAGAAACAAACGTTTTTAGTTTAGAAGTATTTGATATGTATTTAAAACTGAATATCTCGAGTTTAAATTTTAAGTAGAATTCATTTACCCAAAACTATTGCCTATATCAAGAGGACTTAAACAGTAAGCATTTTCTTTTCATTCTTCTGAGAGAGATAGCATGCAATTTCCTTTCTCACCATTTCATTCTTTTCTTTCTTTCTTCTTTAATGGAAAAAAAGAATCACCTTCGTTAAAACCCCAGACCAACACTTCCTGAAACGTATTTATGAACCTCAAATGGCTTATCTCATCTTTAACTTCCTATGCTAGCTAGCCAAAGATTGCGTTTCTTTTTCTTCATTGTTTGGATTGCTGCACTACTCCGATAGGTATCAAATTCCTACATCGTTGTATTTTTCTAAGAGATGCGAGTCTTAATGAAACACTAAAATAATTCCACTACACCCGAAAATTATAGATTTGTTTTTCAAATGCAGGCTTTTTATGAAAAAAGATAAAATTACATAATGTACCAAAAAAGAGATAAAATTATATACATTTGACTCTTTTTCAGATTTTATACTATGAGAACTTCATGTAATTGGGAGATTTTTTTTCCCCCTTCATTTAACTAATTAAATGCATACCTTTTCTTTTTTAGTTCATATTCTACTAAATCAGGATATATTCATGTGTTCAAACTTTTGTTCTAGATGAGTCTGTGGCATATGCTTCCATCTGGGGCTAGCCTACCCCCACTCTTCTCCTGGAGAACCCAGTGCTCTTTGAATTTTCCTTTTTTTTTTTTTTTTTTTTTTTTGAATCAGCCATGTGACGAAAGTCAAAAACATGGAGGTCATGTGAGCATCACCTTTTACAAGTTTATATTTAAATGTATACACAACGTAATTGACCCATAGGAAGTGGAACATTGAAGTAAGTGAGTCCATATCACTGCCCATCACCATTGAAATGCTCATATGCTTGAGTATATCTCCATATTGACTGATCAATTAATAGTTCAATTCATTTGGATCTTTCACTCCTTTTTTTTTTTTTAAATTTTTTGTTAATTGATGCAACACTTAAGCTTGGTGAGATAGCTAATCTAATCAAAATTGCCTTTTAAAAATTTTCAGTGTTTTGAAACAAAGTATGAAGGTCAAAGGTAACATAAAAGTTACTATATTATGACTTGCAAGTCTCATATTTGAATTTTAAAAATAATCATTTAGTAGAAATAGGCTAAAGCTATGTATTTATGACCATTTTATAGATTTCATAATGTGGAGTCTTGTGCTTTGTGATGTATCATGGAGGCAATGTATCCTTTTTTTTTCCAAACACACAAAGCATGATTCTACCACAAAATATGAAATTGGCTACTACAAAGAAATTAAAATGATAGGTAATTAAAAATTTTCTCTCACAAGATGAATAGAGTTTAACATAATACACGCCAAATTACTAAATGTCACATTAAAAATTTGTTGTACCTAATTATTTCTCTTTATAGAGACATGTAATTGACTGGGAACTTGAAGTGATCTGCTGTAATAAATTAATTTGATCGTAAGCAAAATATTATTGGGGAACTATCTTTGGCTTCAGTGCCTTTACCACCCACCTTTGCCATGGAGACAAGCAATCAATAACTATGGTCAAGTACTCTGATCAAAAAAAAAAAAAAAAACTATGGTCAAGTACCACTGCGATGACGACCTATCAATAATTTACAACATGTGAACCAACTGACGATTGCAACACCCAACTCAAATTATAGCAAGCCCCAAATTTGCTTAATTCTGCACCTTTTAGCTTCGACCATTGCTACTAAAGAAAACACATAATCACTCTATTAGGTATGGTAAGTTTTATTTTGGGGTCAGCCATGTGATGTATAGTGGTCAATTGGTCAAAGTCTTCTTAATTAAACAGGTTTTTTTTTTTTTTCTCTTTTGTAAATTGTCTTGGATATAAATATTTTTTGGTCTAATTGAACCCAGGAGAGCAAGTTAAGCAATCTAAAACTCGAACCTAATATCACAGTAATCATTGAACTATAGTTAGCGATTATTGTCTGCAATATTGAATTAATCAACAATTAGGCATAATGTTTCTCAAAAGGGACACTCCGATAATTAAAATTAAAATTTCAAATACATGTCTATGGTAAAAAAGATCATAATTTAGATGAATATATCCATGACTAGTTCAATGACAAGCGATTCAAAGAACCATCCGAAAAAAATATGTACCCAATTTTTGACCTACCAAAATAAAAAAAAATTGTACCAAGACATGGAAGTACTCTCATGCCTACCCAAAAAAAAAAGGCAATTCAAAGAGGCTCATTAATTATAATAAAAGGGTTGCCAAATAATTAAGAGATGTGGGGGTTAAATAATTGATGCTGGGAGTGCTGGAAAGGGGACAAGAAGCCTGTCACCATCTTGGCCAATATAACATGGAAAGATCCCTAGACAATGAGCAGAGCAACACTCATTGCCGAATTTTGTTTAGACATTATCCAAAACTGCTGCGGAGAGAGAGAGAGAGAGAGAGAGAGAGCGAAAACAGCCATCCATTGCACGTCATGGAGTATTGCATGTGCTACCCTTTGTTGCTCACATGCTTGTCTATTCTTACCACATGTATGTTTATTCATGAATGTAATATAAGATTTTGAAAAATGTACATATAGTGTACGTACCTTAATGTACAGTTGATAATATGGCTTTGGCATTTTTGTTTTATTAAAAATTTTTTGTATGTATGTGTGTGTACATATATATAAGTCTTGACTGTTGGTGGTATTTGGGTGTAGTTAATATCGGCAACTAAAAATAAAAATAGTGATGTGTTAAATTTTAGTGTCTTTATTAGTATCCAAAATAAAATAAGACTAATAATTTTTATAAAAAAATTAATAATATTTGAAATGAAAAATAATAGTTTTTAATTTTTGTTGTAAAAATTATTATTCTTAACCCAAAAATTATTAATTTTATTATATTTAGTATAATATTCTGAACACCAAAATTATGCATATGTACTTTGAGAAATATCTCTAAAATTAAATAAATTAATAATCTTCCCAATAGCTAAGGGCAGCAGGGCTTCGAATCTCCGGGGCCCCAACTTCTGCAAAATGGAAGGTACCTGCAATATGCAAGCTTACTCGAGCCGAAGCCGGTTGATTTCCCCTCCCCTCCCCTTCTAACTCTAACAAAGCTAACCCACTAACTATTAACGAGTTTTTAAAAAAAAAAAGAAAAAGAAAAAAACATCTCCCCGATAGCTAGCTAGCAAACTGTGTAGGCACACCAAAATGATTAATTACAAGTTGACAGTAGTGAAACTGAGATCAGACGCAGAAAGCTGCATTTGCCAATGACACATATGCCAGTTTTGTTGTATGATTACTGGAAATCGACCAAACAAGCTAGGCTCAATATTTTCTATGTTTTTGCTATGATTAAAGATTAATTTATTGTGATCTTGAGGTTACAGGTTTAAATTATAGATGAAATTTATAATGTAAGAGTCTTATGAACTGAGACATCATTTTTATTTTTCTACGATAATTAAGACCACTCATCTTGACAAACTTGAGAAGGCTTATTAGCTACTGTATCGATAATCTCTTGGGATAGATAAATTTGCACCCATATAAAGCACATAACTTCCTCATTTTCATTACAGGAGCTGGAATTTGTGGGAACTCATCAAACATTAGGGGCTGTGTGGGACCCCATGGGGGACCAAAATGTCAAGGATCAAGAGGACAGTTAATCAGAGTGCAATTATCTAATTCTTATTGTCCATATCTAACGAACCCCACGTGATCTTGTGCACCATTTTGCAAGCTAAGCAGTTACCAAATGAAATTCCCCTTAATATAATTGCTTTTCTTTTATTAATTTATTGGCCACTTTCTCGATCTCATCGAGCCTTGATTTCCATAATATTTTGACCTCACTTCTATGTGGATGGTCCGTGCAGAAGACGATCGATGTTTCCCATTTCATTATTCTTCGTTGAAACCCATATGCATGCCCACTATTGTTGGCCCTCCTTCTAATGAAAAAATGAAAATAATAGAAAATGCAAGGTATGTGTATGATCATGCAAAAACTGTAGAAGTGATCAAATACAATTTTTTTTCTTTCTTCATTAAGAAACTATATGATATCGGAAAGAAATTAATGGCAAAATGCCCTCAAAACAGAATTCGCCAAGACTCCATGTAATGAATGTGACCAAATTTTGTGAGGTCCAAATTACTGGAGTTTATTTCCGTTAAATAAGGTCTCGAGTTTGAGAGAGAAAATAGGTATTGGGAGAGATTGTACCCCCTAAGTGGGTCCTTCCCTAACTTAAACTGGATTAATCGGGATTTAATATAATTTTCAAATATCGGAGTCTATTAAAAAAAATTGTAATTAAATTAGTTAAGAGACTTCTAATTTTACTCTTTTTTTTTTTTAGGATGACTAATTCATAATCTTACGCTATATATAAGTACGATTTACTTAAAATAAAAAATAATAAAATAAATTTATTTGGTGTAAGATAATGAGTAAAAATAACAAACATCTAGCTAGCTTTAAATAGTTTTTGAGCAATACTATGTGGATGCCCTTAATAAATTACGTGAAAAGTATATAATTAATATAATGATATTTAACATTTATCTAGTTTTTCTTTTTTTAAATTTAATATATTTTTTATGATTTAAAAATTCAGATTACTGTGTATCTACCACCCTCGTATAGTTGTATGTTGCCAAAAAAAAATTTCGTTTTTTTTTTTCAAAAAATTGGCCAGTTAAAGTCCAGGGAGTTGCCAACTAACTTTCCATGTGCAAATGTATACTAGGTATGGAGACACCATACTTTATATGGCCCATAGGTTTCACAATATCGTTTTTTTTTTTCTTACATTGAAATTAAAGTCCACATTTTGTGAGAATTCAATGGAACTGCATGGGGGTTGGGATCGCTTACTCCCACAAACTTTGTTCTTGCAGCAAAGTAGACTATCCCATCTGTTGTATCGTTTCATTGATTCTACAAACCAGAAATCTGGTATTTCCATTTCTCTGGAGTAAAGAATTAGCAATTTCAAATTGTTTTTTTTTTTTCGAGAAATAAAGTATCACATAAAAAATGAAAAAGAAATTCTAATTTTGCTTGCCAATTTTGGCACAATAAAATTAAATCAGGAGTACATCATAGACTAGAGTCTATAAATAAGTCATTCTCTTCTCTTCTTCTACTTATTTTCCACTTACTTCTAAAATCTTGCCAAGGAAAAAAAAAAGGGACCATTGGAATGCCAAATTTTGGAACACAAAATTAGGAAACTATAACATTCTATTCTGGGACCCACTAGATCATTTGTCTATAATTGGGCCCACCATGATGATGGATCAAGAAATCATCTCCACCATTTGATGCGCCGAAAATTGAAGTTTGACTTAGAAACTGTTCCTGCCGTGCTCTTTGCAAGTCCTTCTGTCTCCTAAGCTCCAAAACTTTCCTATGCGAATTTGAATGTTTTGTGGATACAAAAGTTGGACTTGCTGCGGGTCGGTACTCGGGCACTAGCCGACCCGACTTGTACCGGACCCCACAAGCATTACACAAAGTTTTTGGGCCCATCGGCCCTGTCCTCCATTGTGGGGTCTTCTCAGCCGCACAGTGAAAGCATTTCCGGATCGTGGTATCCGAAGAGGGTTCCGGGTTCGGGTTTTCTTGCTTCTTGGATGCAATTTTGGTTGTAGGCGAGAGGCGGAGGAGACGTGTGGACCAATTACCAGGGGCAACCCGGGAGCGCTTGGACCGGGCCTTTCCTGGTAATGGGCTTTCGGTTTGGAAAATCGGGTTGTTGGGGTTACGGGTTATGGTTTCCGTGTGATTTTCAGACGAGGATGAAGCGGCTGTATCCGGTTTGGACCCGCATAAGAAGTGGAGATTTGTTTGGAGGTTTTGCTCGGTTGAGAATGAGTCTTCCACAAAATTTGAGAGCCATTCTAGCTCAGCCAAGTCATCACACTGCAATACGCAAAAAGCGTCCAAAAATTTAGTTATAACAGATCATAATTCCTAAAAATATAACTTATTTAGGATTTACTAATATCTCAAATCAAATCTATTTGTGATAGAACAGAATGAAGCCAAAAAGTATTGGACTCGACTAAAGTTAAATTAAAATGGAGAAATATTGTGCTTTGTCGTGTAGAATTAGATAAAAAAAAAATTATATAAATTCCTCATAGGAAGTAGAATTAGATGAATACTATAAGTACCATGAAATGAAATTGGACTGCGTCCAATTATGTAATTACATCTACAATAAAAACACTAGAAAGATCATTGAAAATTAACCAAACAGATTAACAAAAAATTGAATCAAATTCAGAGTATAAAAACAAAATAAAGAAATGCACAAAAAAAAAATGTCAAATTACCGGAACGCAGAGCTCGCTGGAGAGTTGATGAGAATCGGCGCCGAAGCTTTGGTACCGGACATTACCTCCGGCGGTGGACCCGGAGGAGTTGCAACTATCATTGGAGTAGAAGTTGGAAGAATTCTCAAAGAACCCATCACTCATTATGGCAGCATCATCATCGTTAGAGAAATCCAGGAGATCGTCTACCGTGAATTGGTCGCCGGGTTTCTGGTCAGAGACCTTCTTGTCTGCCAAAAACTCGGCAGCTCCTGCACCGGCGCCATAGTAGCCATTGATGAACAATTCTGGTGCCTCCATTTATATTATATGTATATGTTTGTTAATTAATTCTATAATATTTGTGTGTATATATATTGGTGGGTGTTGATTGGAAGATAGAAATGCAATAACTTTTGTGAGAGATGGTTTGAAGTGAAGTAATGGAGAAGTGTGAAGTGATATGTTTCTTATATTGGTGGACAATGTGGAGCCTTTTAAGTAAGGAAGAGAGGGAGAGAGAGACTAGAGAGACAGGGAAGTTTTTAGAGGAAATGATGTGTATGTTTATATCAAGAAAGTACATGCATGCATGTGGAGAGAGATATATAGGTACTTTGAATAATGTAGAGAGAGAAAAAAATTGGTATGAGAGAGAGAAAACGTATGTCTTGAAGTTTTTAGAAGGAGAGGGAGATAGGTGATCTTGAGGGGTTGTATGTGGCTGAGAGAATTTGAGTGTGAAGTTGGGAATGGTGGCCTTGGTGGGTTTTAAGGAGTGAATTAGGGGGGGCTAATGTGAAAATAAGAGAAAATAAGAACATATTTAATTTTACATGGCATGAGGATATGGATTAAACTATCAAGGAAGGTCGCTTGCAAGTTCAGCAAAGTTTTATTAAACTATTGATATTGATTTCTCTTTTCAATGAATGAATAAAAAAGATTAATAGATTGAACTAAATTAAAGTTCTTTGTTTTCATTTTTCATTTTGCTTATGGACTATTTTGGAGATTTTGCTTTCATTACTCTCAGTTTTAATTTTATGCACTCAATCTAATAGTCAATTGCATTTTGTTTGACAATTACACTTGAAGAATGAGTGGTGTTCTTGTATTGTAGTCTTCCTCTTGAAGTGTCAATGGTTATTTTGGTCTAGTGGCATGCAATTGAAACTGTCTTGAACCCTCTAATATCATCAACTTGTAATCAATTTGTGAAGTGGGTTTGTGTGTTATTTATCTATACTTAATTAGTCAGGAAATCAAATGTAACTACCATGACTAACAGTAAAGCTGTCACATAACTACCACGTTGCTTTCTTATCCAATTTTGATTCTGACTTTTTTAGGGTCATCCATTTTGTTTAGAGGATACAAGTCACCAGAGTCTAAAAAAATTGTTCATAGATGAAACTATTCTTCTACAATTGAAATCATAAATTAAGGCATGTATTGCATTTCATTTCCGGTTCAAATTTTACTATAATTAGTGTATCATTTATTTTTTAAACGTTATAAGCATTTCTTGTAGGGCTATGATATGAAGCATCTTTATACTAAATGCAGTTAAATTGACATATTTTGTGATATCATATTAAATTATCGTAACTATTGAATACAAAATTGTAATTCTAAAAAATTAAAAATTTGTAACGAATTTGTGTGATATTGTAATGCGGGAGATCGTGTTGTCTCATATTTTGACATATAGAAAATTAGGAACTATGAATAATTTCGAAATGAAAAGAAATTATTTTCCCCCGAGTCACTGTAAGTCAGCAAGTGCGTTGTTGAGCTATTAACGAAGACGACAACTAAATTAATAGAACGCAAAAGGAAATGAGACTTTTTTTTTTTGGTCGATCAATTGCAGGTTTTGTCGCTGTGATTCCTCCATTAGTGTCCAAGTTCTTGCAGCTGGATTTCTCTGCTTCGAATTATATTTTTTAACTCTTGGGAATTGTGCTCATTTTTATTTTTCTTTTTAACCATTTTTTAAACAATTTTTCTCCCCCATGATTGCAAATTTTATTTATTTAATTAACACAAATAATTGTACTTCCTACTGCAATTTGGGCTATCATGAACCTGCTGCCATGTTCCCCGCGCACGTTTAAGCACGATGGTTACAGCTGGACTTGACCCAAGCAACGGCCATGATCTCAGCCACGTGGCTTTTCTTTGAATTCATCTTTTTATTCACTTTTCACATTGGAGGGTGAGTGCACAAAGCTAATGAATGTTTGGACTTCATTAAAGAGAATTGTGAATTGCCTGACATCGGTACATATTTCTTCTTATTAATTGTAACTACGTAGTCAATGACTATAAACATATAATTAAGAGAAATTTTTATTTAAATTCCATATTTTGCTCCTGGTAACAATTTATATTCTCAATTTTTAAATGTAACAATAAACATACTGAAGATTTGTTGCATGTAACTTACTCCATTAATTATGAAAATATCATCATAAATATTTTGAAAGGTAAAAAATATCCTATCTTATAAAAAGGCCCAAAAAAAGCCTTTTTTTTTTTTAATCAAGGCAAAAGAAAGATATTATTTTTTTTCAATTTTCAGCTCATATAAACTACTATCACTATTTCGCTTAAAAAAAAAAAAACAACACTACTCTCATATACATTTTAATTTTCAATTAGCCTTCCAAAAATAACTTAATAAAGAGGGCAAAAATTGTCTTTTCAATAATTTTGTCATGTTTGATTGAACTCTGTTTGTATTAATATATTTTTTGTTACATCCGGAAATAGAGAGTGTAAATTGTTGCATGGTGCAAAATAGAGGATGTTAAATGTAAAATTTTCCTACAATCAATAACAATCTTTATAATGTAATGTGACCTGCATAAAAACTCTGAGTCCTGGCTCTGTTTTGACTCTAACCATCTAAGTTAATTACTTAATTCAAATGCTAATATGGATTTGCAAGTATATCAACAAGATCAATTATTACATTGTTCTCTAATCATGGTCAAAGTTTGCTTCATGATATCTCTACCTCTTTTTTTTGGTCAACTGGGAAGAGTCTAAAGATCCCGTAACAAAACAAGAGACACAAGAAGCTAGCCTATACCCCGAGGCCATGCAACACCGATCTACCTCTATAACAATAAACTTTATATATTTGATTTTGGTTCGAAGTCCACTAATTTACGTTCAGGAAAGTAACATGCACCCATTATACTGGCAAGATTAACAAATAAATCTTTTCCTTATTCAACCATTAAGATGTTGGCTGGTAACTCAACAGCATATAAAGATAACAGAGGTAAAGTCAAATAGGACTTAACAATTAATATTACTAAACGACGGATATAAAACATTTAATTTTCTCCATCAATGAGTCAATTTGGGTTAAATACTAATTACTTCGAAGGTTTACAGAGAGAGTCAGATGTGCATCAGTCGTTGGACGCTAATCCATAGGTTTAGATTAATTTACATTAGTTGGTCAAATTCTTTTAAACGAGGGACAATTTCAATTTTGTGAGCAGAAAATTAGTTTTATATGGAAAACATATAGGAATACTTTATGCCATAAGATTAGCACACATTAGCAAATGCATAGAATTGCTGAACGTAGTGAGAGCAATATTAGTAAATGTACATGTGATATAATTTAATAAAAAAATATTAATATACATATATATTTATATATATACACACACCATTAGATGGACTGTACACATTTAAATATACTATGTTGTTAATTAAATCCTTATTATATTTAAATTTTTTGGACTTTTTTTTTTTAAATAATTATCTTAATTCCTACTTGCATGAGCAGAGTAGGCTTATAAAATTTAATGAAAGAGTTGGCGTTGGGGTCCAAGGAGCACGTGAGAAAGGTGGGTACTGGTGTCAGCGATCCGGTGAGCTCATTTTTTTTATTTTCTTTTTTTTGTTCCTTCAAAAGCTAAAACCAAAATGCTGGGATGGCTCAAATTCCACGTGGCCGTGACTTTCCTTTGATGCTCTCTTCCACCCACATTTGCGTCGCTCTCGATCAATGGCGACGATGTGTTCAATGCGTCCAACCACACTCGCGGGATCAGGATCAAATCACACTTAATTAAAAAGACACTTATTTTTAACAAATATATAAATCATCGATCTTATTGGTATAAATTTGACAAATAACGTTTTAATTTTTAATCTCTTTTCTTCATAAGAATGATATATCATTTTAACACTTATAGTTTCTGACATCTCTTCCACACTAAAGTACTAATAAATATCAAACATAAATTTTGTACAATTCCTAACCAAATTTTTCCTAAAAAGAAAAGAAAATTGCAGTTGCAAAGGAGTTCAAATGCTAACCGAATGTATTACTATATGCAGCCATACTACTAACTTCAAACCTCTTAGTGATAATTAAAAAGATATTTCTATGATGCGTACATGTGGTATCCACTTTATAATAGAGCAGTGGTTCAATTACACTAAGAAGAGTTAAAATTCTGCTTTTTTTTTTTTTTTAATAATTGCGAAAGAGGTTGAGATTAATAATTAGTCTGTTAAAATTTAATGAAACAAGAGAGCGAATTTAAAGAAACGGAATGTAAAGCACAAAACCCCCAAGGGCTTTTTCGGAGGGAGGTCCTCCTCTCCAACCTTCAAATTCTTTTTTTTTTTTGGTTAGATTTTTTTTTATATAAAAAACTCTATTGAGCAATTAAAAAGAAAAAAAATTGAGATTAAATAAGAATCAAACCCCTCATCTGCTGGTTGAAATTGAGCAAATGCTCAACTTCTTTTTTTTTTTTTTTTTTTTTGTTAGATTCTTGACACCATAAAAATGTAAAAGAAAATTTTCGACGACCCTGGCGGCCCAAAAAGCCGAATAAGCTTGAATCTTCATAGAAATAAAGCCTGTATTTCCCTTATTGGGCCTCTTTTGCTTTCTTAGAGATTCAAGAGTAAAAAAAACAGGGGGGATGGGGGCCACGCCCATGAAACTTTACATCATTATTGCATAGGAAGGTTAATTCTTTGAGTATGAAGTAGACATTTTACCCAACTTTAAAGTGCATTCTATCTCTTACTAATTATTGTTGACTGAAAAAGTGAAAACAGAAGAAGTTTTTCAATAACAATAATTAAATACTATAGGGCCAAAAAATTTCTATTATTGAGTAATTTTTTTTTTTTAAATATTTTTTTAAAATGTAATCATTGTATTAATATTTGGAAAGAACGTACATTAAATTGACATAATAGCGTCAAAAATTCTTGCATAAAGTATGATAAATAAACGACTATTAATAATCTTGACATAAAATTTGGGTCTTGACATAAAATTTGGGACTACTAACCAGATTACGATTAAACATATTTAACTCGAACTCGAAAGAACTAATTAGATCTAACATAGACAAAAAGAAAGCTGTCAACTGTAGCATAAATCGTACACAGACGAACTTAAACAACAGATCGTCCGAGTCTATCTGGCAACAATTACCAAAACAGCTAAAAAAGAAACACAGAAACATAAACAGATAGTACACATCACAAAACCCCAAAAAAACCAACAGAAATTAATGCTATCAGTTCCAGCAGCGGCGGCCATGGCAGATGGCGGCGGTGGGACGACCGCCGACGGTGGAAAAGACATGGGCGTAGATGGTGGTAACGCCGATGGGGGCAACGACATAGAGGGTGGCGTCGGCGACGTCTTGTTCTGCAACTCAGTGGGTTCCCACAGTAGTGCCGGCAACCGGTAAGGCGGCTTTGGCAGCAACAGCAATGTCGGGGGCAGTAATCTTAGCAACTAGTACGGCGGCACCGACCAAGACTGCGATAGGGACAACAGTGTCGGCGTTGGCATCGGTGCCGGCGCTGGCACCAGTGACGGAGATCAAGGAAACACGGATAAGCCACCGGAGACGATGAATCTGAAGCCACAAGGGTCGATTGAGACATTATTGGGCCTGATTTGGTAGGAAACGGAGCTAAATACCCCAAAAAAGTAGAAAAAGAGGCTGGTGTAGGGTGAGCATAGCAATGGAAGGGAAGAAGGAGAAGTAACAAGAGTTGGGGAAGAAAGGTGGAGCAGAAAGGAGGGGAGGCCAGGACATTTGGTCCTGGTCCATTCTGTTCATTTACACTAGAAAACTAGAGTTCCACAACAAGAAATTAAGCAATGAGCGACTAAACAAATAAGTAGATTCAAATTCATGTGACAGATTCATGTAGGAACTGTTTCAATCACTGAATGCTATAAATAAAAAACACAACTTCTGCATCCTTTTTCATTAGCATTAGAGAAATAAATCTGCAAGATGCTTTCCAACTTATTTTTGTCTCTTTGCCCTACTATAAAAGCAATGACAGTAAACTTTCCAAGATACATGATCAAATAGCTATGACTAGGAAAAGAAGCCAAAACTGAAACAGGAAAGGTTCAAACCAGTGTGGCTACAAGCTCTTGAACATTAAGGTTTTAAACAGAAAAACTGAAACATAACTTTGTTCCGTAAAATGCGGGCAATATATCAGCGTGCAAAGATTGAGAAAAAAACTGAAATCTTCAAACACTTCATTGATTATTAAGCTTCATTATACAAGAAGCAATTCAAAAATTACATCATTAGACAAATTTGAAACCAACTAATACTGTAAATAACTTGCTTAGGTAACCAAACTCAACAACTTTAGATTCTTGGCTTCTAAAGCTCTGCTGGTTTGCTTGTCACAGTAGCAAAACACTTATTGAATTCAAAAACTGAACAAAATACAGCCTTGATACACTTAAATCAAACTTGTTGACACTTGGACAAAAAAATTTTGACACTTAAGCTTCACAGGAATGACACCAAATAATTGTGACTGAAACTTGAAACTGGTGGGAAGCTTGGAACTGAAATTCCGCAACTTTGCTGAGACAATGCGGCTACACCAGCTGCTCTTGGAATGAACAAGCAGCATCAGAACCCTTCTTTCTGCACCAAGTTGAAATGATCCAAAGCATCGTCCTCAAATTCATTTTTAGCAAAGTAGAAGAAAACTAATTATAAAAAAAAAACCAATAAAGGAAATAAATAAAGTTCTTTAGTTTTCCTTACCTTTTTTCGTTGATCTCAGCACTAACTAATATGTTCTAACATCAGAGATTTGGACCAATCTTCTCCTTTCTCCTTTTTGTAGCGTTCTCACAGCATACTGCTTAAGAGATTTCGACTAGTATCTCAAGCTAGTCCTCCGAAACCCGCTTCACCTGGTGCTCTCTTAGAACAACTGTCAACATTAATCTTAAAAAAGAATCCATTTGGAGGCTGCCAGCATGCGAGATTTAACCCCCAAGGATCTGTTATCGGCCTTGCTATTGTATTCCATTAATTCCAAAGCCCAAGTTTCATGGATGTCTCAAGCTCTCCTTGGAAGGGGCATCATAGTCTCCACAGGGCACTGATTTTAAGCAGCAATAATTGCTTTATTGCGTCGATGCCATAAAAACCAGAGGGTTGAAACCACCACAACCTGAACTGAGCAATCCCAGGCTGTTATGGTCTCATTGAGACAATCTCTTCTCGAGCCAATCTTCAAAGGAATTTTTGGGACATTTCTCTAATGAGGGAATCACAAATGGGAACCCAGATCTGCCAGTGTTGACGGGAATTCTTTCTCAGCATTCTTTGAAAATTGAAATGGAAATTCTTCAAACAAGATAGATGGTCCTTTTTGTTGATTCGATTTTCTGCCAGTGCTGTACTGCATTTCATGATAACATATCCATCAAAAGTACAAAAGCTAGGGACAGCAACAATAAAGTTTCTTGGCAAATCCAAGCACCGGAAAACTAGATTTTTCAGATCAAAGTTTCTATGTAAAAATTCAGCTCCAAAGCCAATTCTTTAAATCCTTGGATGCTATAACTAAATGACATACCTCTGAAAATAGCCAAACAAATCTATCCAATGCTTTCCAACTTATTTGATCTATTTGCCCTACAATAAAAGCGAGGACATTAAACTCTGAAAATAAATCATTCTGCATCAAATTGAAATGAGCCAAACCTTCCTCGGCTAATTGTTTTGCAGCAAACCACATGAGATGTAATTGAACTCCAAGAAATTACAATTAAATCAAAGAACAGCCTCCACAAGAATTCTTCCTCCTCGAGGGTGGGTGTGCCTAAGGTGAGAGAAGACAGAAAACAAAAAAAACAGAGAGACAGTGACAGTGAGTAAATGTGTCAGTGAAAGCGTGTAATAATGTATGTAAAAAGAAAAAATCTTAACATGAGAACTAGTTTTTAAAAATTTAGAAAAAAATAAAATAAAAAGGAAAGATTTGCAGCAATAAGTAACAAAGAAGAAGGAATAGAATGTCGGTAATAGCAGGAAAATGCACAATAACATTAACACCCCCCCCCAAAAAAAAAAAGAGAAGAAAAAATTTAATTTAAAAATATAAATAGGGGAAATAAATAAAGTTATCTCAGTTTTCCATACCTTGTTTGGTGGTATCAAACTCTGACATCAAAGATATGAGAGATTTTGGACCAGTCTTCTCCCTTCTCCTTGTTGTAGCGTTTTGCCAGAAGATCGCAATCCTTAATTTCCAGTGTATGAAGCATTGTATTTTGCAGCAAATAATCTGGCAGTGCCTTCAATTTCCAGCAGTTACGAATTTTCAAAGAGCCAAGGGATGGCATTATTGTAATAGGACGAGGTTTAGTATTGCCATCATTATCATAATTATAATAATCATCCCACTCTTTCAATGCTACCAACCCATCAAATTTAAGACTTTTCAGTTTGGGGAAAGCAACAACTGCTGGTGAAGAAGAAGAAGAAGAAGAAGAAGAAGATGATGATGATGATGATGATGATGCTGATATAATCTGGCTCTTTCTGTCACCACCAATTTGAGGAAGAGTTTCTATTCCTAAAAGATCAACTCCCACTTTTTCAACACCCTCCATTCCTAACAACCAAAGAGTTTCAAGAGACGGCAGCTTACCCAATGAAGGCAAGTGCTCACACGAAGGACATGTAGATAACGCAATAGACCTCAAATTCGTTAATGAATTAATCATCCAACCAGGAAAGGTAGTACCTCCGTAGAAGAATATCGCAAGAATCTCCAAGTTTGGCGATGGCTCCAAGGCTTCTAGCAAATGATCTAATTCTTCTTCTCCTCCAAGTCCTAACTGAAACCTAAGATCCAAACGAGTTAGGTGTTCCTTTTTCTTGAGCTCTGCTTCCTTAGCCTCCTCCACATGACGTCTATGTGCACCCAAATTTTTTATGATAAGACTTCCCCGAAGTTGGTTGAGGTTCTTGAGATCGCCCAGAGAAAATTTATTGGCGTCACAGCCAACGTCCACCTCCTCCAATGTCCTTAGACCAGTTAATTGTCCTAATCCTTTTGGCAACCTTCTACTAGGGCCTTCTGCAAGGACGGGACGGCACCGATCATGAAGATGCTTCAAGTTAATTAGATTTCCAATCCCACGAGGCAACTCCAAATGAAAGCAATCAGTGATATCTATGGTCTCCAGCTTATGCAGTTCACATAGTGTTTCAGGCAACTTCTTCAATCTCCAATTGCGAGACAAATCAAGCCACCTCAATTGAACCAATTTACTGATGGCGGAAGGGATATCTGCAAAGTCACCGTCTCTAAGACTCAACGATCTCACATGTGTCAATTCACCGAATAAACTTGATAACTCATCTGTTTTGGGCTGCAACCGCAATAAAAGGCTTCGCTTGTTCCTAAAATCGTGAGAGGGACTAAGATATGACCCATGTTCAGGAAGATCTAAACGTAAATGACGCACTTTTCTGATTAACTCTTTCGGATCATCTACCTGTGCACTGTGACATTCATTCCGTGCAATAATTTGAGCAAAATCATGCACTATATCATGCATCTTACAGCTGGTGATGATCTGATCATTAAAGTAATCTTTCTCGAAATCTTGAAAGAAAGAACGCATTGCTAAATTTTGAAAATAATCTTCTCCATTGATCTCTAGGTTATCCCTTTGTCCTTCCTTAAGATAGCCTTGAGCCATCCATAATTGTATCAACATTTGCTTTTTAATCACATAATCCTTTGGGAAGATAGCACAGTAGGAGAAACATCGTTTGAGTGCTGGGGACAGATCATAATAGCTCAACCATAGAGGGATAAAAACATCTCTTTGAGCTTCTTTTATTTCCCAAATCTCGCTATCCAAAATATTTTGCCATTGTTCTCTAGTTTTTCTAAACCGCAAAGTGCTCCCCAAAGCCTTGGCAGCAAGAGGCAAACCTCTGCATTTGTTAGAAATTTTTCTGCCAATGTCTTCTAAAAGTATGCATTCTATATCACTCCTACCAAAAAATGCAATTTCACTTAAAATTAACCAGCACTCCTCATTAGACAAATTTTTTACTTGCAAAATATTATCTTCTGAGCAACCCATGACAGCAGCAACTTTTCTATTACGTGTGGTCACCAAAACTTTACTTCCTCGTGAAGCAAACCTAAGAGATCGTTTCAATTTGTCCCACTTTGCAGAATTCTCTTCCCACACATCATCCAAGATGAGAAGAATTTTTTGTTGTTTAATTGATTCACCAATTCTCTGTGTCAAGCTCTCCAATTCTGTGACACCCGTTGTAAAGCCTAACAGAGATTCGAGAATTGCCTTGGCAACTCTTGTCTCATCAAAAGGATCGGAGACATATACCCATATTCTCTTATCAAAACAAGCCCCTATTCTGTTATGGTTAAAGGCAAATTGGGCAAGAGTTGTCTTGCCTATCCCTCCCATCCCTACAATAGAGATAACAGGGAGGTCTGGCCTGTCACCAACACTAGGTTCACTCAACAACATATTTACCAAGATATTTTTAACATCACCCCTGCCCTTCACCTCTGTTATGTCAATCATAGAGACGGTCATAGATCTCTCAATTGTTTGGTTGGCCTCCGTTGAAACAAATTTGTAGCGTTCCTTCTTTTGCGCTAAAAGGTCTAACTTTTCATTCAGCTCTTTTATCTTGTTAGCAATGTCATGACGCAAATGCAGACCAACTTGTTTACCACAAAAGCAAGAGGACCGTAAGAAGGAGCATACCTTCCTCTTTTGCTTCGGATCAACTTGCTCATCTCCAGGTTTGCTTTGTGAGCTGAGAATTGCAGCTTCCCAATCGTCCAGCACGTCCTCAATGTCATAAGCTACGTCCTTGAGTTTATCCAGCCAGTCTCTGACGGTGGCCTCCTTCACTTGCCTTGTCTCTGCATCAGCGAGCACAGCTTGGATGGCTGTGAGATTGCTTTTCAGCTTCTCGACTTCTCCTTTAACACCCACTACAAGCCTCACCTTTTGTTCTAGCTCACGAAACATAATGGAGCCAAGCTGCTCCACCACGAGAGAAACAAGTGCCTCAGCCATTAGGATAGAGTAAATCAAAGCAGAAAATCGATAGAAGAAAGGAAGTGAAAGCTGATATATATGAAGACTAATATTTCTTATGCTTAGGTTGATGTCTGAGTAGGTTGTTTCTGTTTCTCTAAATAGGAAAATGATGCTCAAAGCCTAGGTACAAGAAATTGTTTGGCGCGTTCTGTTTTGGTCATGTCCGCAATAATTTGTATGGTATTTAATTATTTATTTTAGAAAAAAATAGTATGACATTGTTACAAAAACATAAAGGAATATATATAAGGTGGGTGGTTCTCTAATTAATTATCGTCTCGAAGGAGACATTGTTGTAATATATTCATTATAATTGAGAATTATGCGTTTTGAAAAAAAAAAATGTTGGGAACACTTCTGAAAAAAGATAAAATATCTTTGAAAAAGAAAAAGTTACTTTTGATAAAGTGCAAATATCTTCTCAACAACTAAAAAATTGAGTGTATACATATAACATTTAATACAAAATAAAAAATAAAATAAAATAAATACGAAAAATATAAAATATTAAGAAAATTCTTCTCTCTCATGTTTATTTGTATCTATACATTAACTCCTAATTATGTTTTTATACATTTTAGGGGCTCATCATATCAGTTAAAGCTTGAATTATTAAAAAATAAGAATATATTTTTTTAATTTTTGTAATTCAATACACTTAAACTATTTTTTAGAAACTGTGTAAATTTAAGAAAATATACAGTAATTATTTTTGTTTTCCTGCAGGACATCCTGCAGTAGTACAGATATTTAGCTATAATTGGAGGAATATTTAACGGTCACAAATTTTCCTTTCTTTAATCATGTCCCATCTTTCCTTTCTTTAATTGGAGAAATATTTAACGGTCACAATTTTTCCTTTCTTTAATCATGTCCCATCTTTTTTTTTTTTGGTTTTTTGGTACATATGTGCCATCTTTTCTTTTGTGATCTGATACCAATGGCCCATGCAATTGTCGGAAATGTGCACTCCGCACTCTTTAGTGGTAGGGACCACTTAAATGAGATTATTTAATTGGTGATTTTGATGTTTTTTTTTTATATTCATTTGAAGTTGCGTTATAAGGATTTTGTTTTTCATGTTAAAAAATTTCTGTCAACCGCATTAATTAATTTAAAATTTGTTAATATTAATATCATGTGTGAGAGAGGCACAACCATATTTAACAGTGCTTTAAGTAATTAATTTTTCTTGTGAGAGAGATGGAGTGATGACAATAATAGATAACACTTCATTTCGTTCTATAAATAAGATCATCTAGTTAAAAAAAAAGTTGTAGGGGCAAGAGATTAATACAACGGATAGGAAAGAGTGAAAGACACAAAAAAATTATCGCTGGCTACACGCATAAATTATAAAGCAGAGTTCGGATCCACATATTTATTTGTGCATCTATTTAACTATTTTATCGTGCGAATATCACTTTCCTTTTGGCGAAATAATCAAACGGACGACCCTTCTTGCAAATACATCGGAAGATTGATCTGAAATCACAATAATAATAATAATAATAATAATTGGTGCGGGCATTGGTGAGGTGATTTTATTGCAACATTCATGTCCCAAATCGAGTCAAAGAAATGTTTTTAAAATAAGATTTAAGTTGCACACATTCAATTTTCAGTGCTTGTTAATTTTAATTTTTTTAAGTGAGTAAAATTTATTCATAATTTAACACTATATAATCTATTTTTTTATTTTACGTAAATCTCACTCATTATATGGTGTAAGATTATCAGTAAGTTACACTCATAATAAAAAATTATAAGTCAAATTAGAATTCTCTAGGACAAGCCTTCCACGAAGTTGGTTTAGGTTCTTCAGATCACTGAGAGAGAATGCCACCCCATCACAGCCGACATCAACCACATCTAATGTCCTCAGACCAATTAATCGCCCAATTCCTTTTGGCAGCCTATGAGGTTTGCCTTTATTATGAAGATGCCTCAGGTTAATTAGTTTTCCTATCTCAGGAGGCAACTCTAAATCAGGGCAGTCGGTAACATCTATGGTCTGCAAGCTAATAAATTCACGAAATGTTTCACACAACTGCTTCAATTCACCATTCTGAGATAGATCAAGCCACCTCAAATGAACCAATTCACAAATGGAGGCAGGGATCTCTGAAAAGGCTCCGTATCGGAGGCTAAACAATCTTACATGTGGTAACTCACTTAATAATCTTGATAAGGCTGCTGTTGTGGGTTGAGTCCACAAAAAAACACTTGACTTTTTTTTAAGATCATCAGAGCGCTTAACATATAACCCCTGTGTTGGAAGATTTGAACATAAATGACGGACTTTTCTGATTAATTCCTCTCAATCATTCATCTTCGCACATAAACATTCATTTTGTGTAACAATTTGGACAAAATCATGCACTATGTCATACATCTTACAGCTGTAGATGCTCTGATCATCATATTCATCTTTCTTAAAATCTTGAAAGAAGTAACGCATTACTAAACTTTAGAACTAATATTCTCCAATGATTTCTAAGTCATCACTCTGTCTTTGCTTAAGATAGTCATGAGCCATCCACAATTCTATCAACTTCCTCCTCTCAATGTCCCAATCCTTCGGAAAGATGGCAGAATAGGAGAAACATCGTTTCAATGCTGGGGATAAATCAAAATTGCTCAACTATAGAGGGGCAAATACTTCTATTTGTGCTTCTTTCATTTCCCAAATCTCACTAACTAAAATACTTTGTCATTCCTCTCTGGTTTTTCTAAACTGTAAAATTCCCCCTATAGTTTTTGCAACGAGGGGCAAACCTTTACACTTTTTTGACATATCTCTACCAATATTTTCTAAATATTTGCATTATGTATCACTCCTACCAAAAAATATTATTTTACTTACAATTAACCAACATTCCTCATCAGACAGAATCACTACTTTCAAAATATCATTATCGGAACAACCCATTACCAATGCAACATTCTCTTCACGTGTGGTCACTAAAACTATACATCCTGGTGAACCATAACTAAGACACTTTTTCAACTGATCCATTTTCTGGAATTTTCTTCTCACACATTGTCCAAAACAAGAAGAAATTTTTCCTTCTTAATAGACTCCCCAGTGTTTTCAAACAAGCCTTGCAATTGCTTGACATTTGGAGTACGATTTAAAAGAGATTCAAGAATTGCCTCTGCAAGTCTTGTCTCATCGAAAGGATCCAAGACACATACCCAAATTTTCTTATCAAAATAAGTCTCTATACTCTTATAGTTAAAGGCAAATTGGGCAAGAGTTGCGTCGCCAATCCCTCCTATTCCTACCAAAGAGAGAACATGAAGGTCTGGCCTATCACCGTCACTCAACAACCTATTTATTAATACTATTTTATGCTCCTCCCTGCCCTTCACATCTCTTATGTCAATCATAGAGGTGGTCATAGGTCGCTCAATTGTTGGGTTTTCTTCTTTGGGAACAAAATGGTAGCGTTCTTTCTCCTGGGCAATACCATCTAACCTTTCATTCACATCTTTTATCTTGTTAGCGATGTCATGACGCATACCAACTTGTTTACAACAAAAGCAAGAGGACCCTAAGAAAGAGCTTACCTTTGTTGTGGGCTTCAGATCCTCTTCATCTCCAGGCTTGGTTTGTGAGCTAAGAATTGCAGCTTCCCAATCTTCCAACACGTCCTCAATGTCATAAGCAACGTCTTTGAGTTTCCAGAACCACTCTTTGACTTCTTCTCCCTCCTTCACTCGCACTTGCTTTGTCTCTGCGTCGGTCAGCACAGATTTGATGGCTATGAGGTTGCTTTTTAGCTTCTCTACTTCTTTTTCAACACCCACTACAAGCCTCACCTCTTGTTCTAGTTCACGAATCATGATGGAGCCCAGCTGCTCCACCACAAAAGAAACAAGTGCCTCAACCATCAGTATATTTAACGCAAGGCAGGAAACTGACGGATTAAAGGAAGTGAGAAAGGCGAAATATGAAAGGACAAGTACTTCTACTTAGGTTGATGTCTTCGAGGCTAGTTGTGTTTCCTTTGAATAGGACAATGATGCTTACCAAGAACTGAAATCATCAACAACTGTTCATGCAAGGTTGTAATGTAAGTGACAAGCAAAGTATCAATAAAAGGACAACATGGTTCCTCACTTCCACAATTTCTGTGGAATCCGATCTTTTACTTTGGCTCGGGCCAAAGCATGATTTGACGATGTTTAGTACTTTAGCACATAGTCTATTAGCACATACCTTCCTTAAGATAATTACAAAAGACATTATAAATTCTGCAGCTAACAAATCAACTACATAATAAATGTTGAATTATTATTTATTACCAGTTGATTGTTATTTTTGATGGATTATTTTCTGAATTATTCACTTCCTAGTGTGTGAGACTTGGACATGAGATATTTTTATTAATCAATCAGATATCATATTTGAAAAAACATATCATACTTGAAAAAATAAAAGAAGAAATAAGATTTAAAGGTCTTTCTTTTCTTTTGGTTAAAATTTAAAGGCCAATTTCACCTACTATTTTTCAATATTGCTTAAATCCTAGCCCATAACTTTTTTTTTTCCCTAAATTTGGTATCAAACATTAAATCTGATAGTTAAATTTGACTTTACTGTTAAATTTTTCGTTAAGTACATGGCACCAAGTGACATGACACCTCATCATTTTCCGACATATCACCTTATCACGTCAGCACAACATGCTAACACGGCCATTTGTGCAAAATTTGTAATTTGGTTTGAAAAAAGGAAAAAAATTTGTATTCATACAGCTATGTCATGGAATTTACTAATTTTATTTTTTTTAATAAATAAAATTAATTCATAATTTCATACCACATAAATAATATTTTTATTTTTTTATTTAAATAAACTCTACTTATTATATAATATAAATTTACGAGTAAATTTTACTCACTTAAAATTTATTAAATTAAAAATATCTCTTTAGAGTCATATTACATCCATACTACATTAGTCAAAAAATAATTTTTTATTTTAAAAAATTATAATTTAAAATAATAATGAGTATATTTAAAATAATATTAAATATATTTAAAATTTAATTTTTAATAAAAAATAGAGTTTAGTTTAAATATAACCAAATTTTACGGGCACTTTTAATGTTTCCCTAAAAACGTTAAAAGTTCATTTTTCAAAATCTGATTTAAATTTCAGAATAAAAACTATCTGACTAAAAAAACGAAAAAACAAAAAAAAAATAAAAAAAGAAAACAAAATAAAGAAACTAGAAAAAGAACGCCAGCTTGACCGCCCAGCAGCACCACCACCACGTCCATCATGACCGCCGTCGCGACCACCACTACTGCTTCCCTTACCCTTTCCTCTCCTTCTCCATTCTCATTACCCTATGTAATCGCTGCTTTCTTTATCTCTATCGCACACGTAGAAGAAAAAGTAAAACACAAAAGTGGGGAGGCAGTGAAATCTTCTACTGTTTAGGACAAAATGCAAATCCAAAGATGATGACAATTAAAATTCCAACTTTTTGCAAAAGTTTATTGTTTTCTTGGCAACCAAACACCTCAACTCTTAGACCACAATGCCAAATACCAGAATTCTAGCGGCTATACTGCTGATTACACATTCTTCTCCTGGTGCGTGGGTTAAAAACAAAAAAAAAAACCCAATTCCCAATTTTAAAATTAAGTTTTCTCAGTGACCAACCAAGCAGAAAATTATAAAACACAAGCTGCCAAAAACCAATCACAAACTGGGGAAAAAAAAAAAAACCCATTACCCAGAACAAACCCGAGATGAGATAAGAACATGATATTACCTTCCATGGCTTTTCATTTTCCAGAGGGATTTATTCCTTTTCTGTGTTAAATTTCAACTTCGGATGACTCAAAAAGAGAACCCGTCAGACCACAAGCACAAAATGTATACAGTAACAGGAGAAAGTGTGATATGGGTTTGTAACAGGAGAGGGTGATACTGGCCATGCGTCCACCGACGACAGCGTTGCATTCGAACATCAGGAAAGGGCGTCGGCGGTTAGGGAGGCGGTGGTGGTGGTGGTCGCAACGGTGGTGATGGAGGAAGTGGCGGTGCTGTTCGGTCAAGCTGGTTTCTTTTTCTAGTTTCTTTATTTCGTTTTTTTTTTTTCGTTTATTTAGTCAGATAGTTTTTGATCTGACTTTTAAATCAGATTAAAAACATGAAGTTAATTTTTTACGACCAAAATTTAAAATTATTTTTTATTTATTTTTTTATTATAAAAATTTAACGTCTCGTTATATAAAAAAAAAAAAAAGTACATAATTACAAAAAATAATTTTGATTTATTTTACACCTTATTTTTTTTATCTGCGTAACAGTACTCTTATTATATGTACTTTTCGTAACTCTTGTTTTCTTCCAAAGAAAAAGGTATAGCTAGGGAAGAGTTACTTGTTGAGGGGTTATCAAGACGATAGACCCTATTCCTACAAAAGGAATTTGCCATGACCAAGTTAAAAGGAATCTTTCAATAAAAAATTGGATTAATTTTCCCATAATTCGATGAAATATGGTCGCTGACAACACATCCCCAACGTCTTTTTGAATAGGTTACTTCTATTTCAAAAGTTTCTCTCTAATTCCAAGTTGGAGAAATCACTCATAGCAATTTTTTTTTAATTAAAGGAAGAAGAAGTAAAACTAAAAAAGCTCAACCCAGCTAACTAAGTCAACAGGCTTGCTAACCTTCTCTTGGCATTGCGACTCTCACTCTATCCCTGCAAAGCAGATTCATCATGTCTGGTAGAAGATCCACACAAATGGCTAACTGAACCGACAAGGACTGCCCTACATTCACAAGATAATTAACACAAAAAAGTTCTTTTCTAAGAGTGTGCATTAAACTACATTCCCACTAATTCTGTAAGTAGAACCTACGCTATGCAATAAAAGGTTGATACAACTCTAAATCTCAATCCTGCTTTGTGAGCTTATTCAAAGCAGTCAAGGAATTTGTTTCTACTATCACCTTGCAAAATCCACGCTCCCAAACCAAGTGAAGAGCCCAAGCAATAGCTCTCAACTCCACTGAAACAACTGTGCCATACCCACAGGACCCATAAAAGCCAAAACACCAATTACCTCCATTATTCCTAGCTAGACCACCAAAACCAGCTTGCCTATCTGCACCCACACTTCCATCTACATTCACCTTCAAAAGAACCTTGGGGGGGTTGCCAGGAAATAAGACTGATAGAAGAGGTTGGTTGCCGACAGGCCATTCCCCATAAAAACGTGGTAGCTTGACAGCTCGACCTCTCATCATTTGCACCACCTCCGCTGGTCTACAACAAAACACAACAAAACCCCTCAAAAATGTACTGGTTACGACTCCTCCAAAGCTGCTAAAGTGTCATGATAAAGATGTGCTGGAAAGAGCATCCCCAAGCACTAATTCAATGATCATTCCCCGCTCCCTTACGAATCCAAGCTTTAAAATCACCATATGGCCAAAACTCCATCCCCATTCTCTCAAACAGGGAATGCCAGACACATGATGCAAAGGTACATCCAAAAAATACACGTTCCACCATTTCCTAGCTCATGTTATACCTCTCACAAGCACTAGACTCAACCAAATGCCTAATCAATCTCTACTCATTCATCAACAAGCCATCTTTCCATACTAGCCAAATGAAGGATCTCAAATATTGCGGAATCCACAGCTGCTATATCTAATTCCACAAGTTCAAAGAAGACATTCCCAATCCTCGCTGGACTTCATAAGTCGAGCTCACTGTGAAAATGCCATTGCTAGCTCCCCACAATAAATGATCTGCACTCCCAATCTGCGTAGACACGAACACCCTGAGCAACTTCTTCTTCACCCCAATTGGAATTTTGCCCACTAATTTGCTCCAATCCCATTCTAAGCTCGCTGTAAGATAATTCTTCACCTCTAGATGAATCTTATCGAGCAAAGGCATCACATTTTCCATGGAAATTAGTGGGAAATCAAAAAGCTAAGTATCCAACCAAAATTTTACCCGCAAGCCATCCCCTACACTCCACCTCACTCCTCTAGCCAATAACTCACGACCTTTACAAACGGCAAACCATACTGGTGAAGCACCACACCTCCATTGCAGTGATTAAAAATCTTTATCTTGAATATACTTATGCTTAACAACTTGCACCCATAGCTTATTTGAACCCCGGAACACTTCCCATCTTAGCTTGGCAAGCAATGCAAAATTCATGTCCTCCCATCTTCTCAGCCCCAGTCCGCTAGCCAGCTTTGGCAAGCAAACATCATTCCAAGCCACAAGACTTACCTTATTTTGGTCCTCCATAGCACCCCAAAGGAACCTGTGACTACATTTGATCCAATGCATCACAAATAAAGCTGGGTAGTACCGTTGTTTGCATAACATAATTAGGTATTGATAGTAACACCCATTGAACCAACGTTGTCCTACCGACCAAAGACAAATAGGAAGCCTTCCACCCACTCAATTTCCTTTGAACAGTTTGAACAATCTCATGAAAATGGCTCACATTTCTCCGATCATGAAACAAGGGCACTCCAAGATATTCTCCCAAATTCTTCTCAAGCGAAATTCTCAACCGACTACTCACAGCAGATGTATAGTGGTGAGGGACATTAGGCGAAATAAAAATTTTAGATTTCTCTTTATTAATTCTTTGCCCCAAGAAAGAACAAAATTTTGCCACGATTCGATCAACCAGAGAAGCCATACACTTCGTAGTAGCGCCAAACAACAACAGATCATCCGCAAAAAATAGATGAGATAGCGCGAGAGCTGCGAAGGATGCCACTCCTTAGTGCTCACTGCCTATAGAATCAAATGTGAAAGTCTTTCAATGCATAATGTAAATAAGTATGGGGACATGGGGTTTCCTTGACGCAGACCACATGTTGCTTGAAACAATTTGTTTTCTCTCCATTCGACAATACTGTCATAACCGAAGATGATACACAATCCATAATCAAAGCAACAAGCCTCGACGGAAGCGAAATTAGCATACAGAGTGTCGCAAAGAAAATTCCAATCCACCTTGTCATAAGCCTTCTCAAGATCAATTTTAATAGCCATGTAGCCTAGCCTTCCCTTCTTTCTCTTCCGTAACCAAGTAACAACTTCCTAAGTAATAAGAATATTATTATGTGTACCTCTGCCCGAAATAAAACTAGATTGTGTTCGACCAATCAAGCTGTCCAAAAAAGGCCGCAACCGACCCACAATAATTTTAGTAATGAGTTTATAAGCCACATTACACAAAGATATGGGTCGAAATTGGCTAAGTGTCTCTGGTGAACTGACTTTAGGAATTAACACGAACAAGGTTTCATTAATACTGGCGGGAAGATGTCCTGTTGAAAAGCAGCTCTGAACCATATTGGTTAGTGAGTCACCCCCACACGCCAACACCCCTGAAAAAATACATCCTAAAAACCATCAGGCCCAGGTGCTTTATAAGGGCCCATAGACTTTAACGCAAGAAACACCTCCTCCTAAGATGGAATGCTATCCAACCCTGCGAACAAGGTTGGTGACAGGCCAGGCCACGGTAGCGGAACATCAGCCACATCACGCACGCGACCATCTGAAAACAAATTTATATAAAAATCCCTGGCCAAGATCCGAAGCAAAGCAGGTTCTTCCTCCCAAGAGCCATCCTCCTTTTTCAGCCTCAAAACTCTGTTTTGTCTTCTTCTCTGTAAAGTAGAGGAGTGACAAAATTTTATTTTTCTATCTCCCAATAATAATTTGTTCCAACGAGATTTTTGACACCAAAAAATCTCTTCCTGATCAAGCGACTGATTATACTGCCTCAATAAATCCTCTTCCAATAAATGGGCCCTGACAGAATCACGCACAGCAATTTTCCTTTGCAAGCCTTCTAAGCGCCTTAATTAAAGACGTTTTTCGTAAAATAAATTTCCAAATACCTGTCATTCCAAGACAGAAACCGCTTCCTGCATTTTTTCTAGAGCCTCCGCAAACGAGTTAGAATGACTCTGCCAACTCTCCTCTACCAAGCACTCCAAATCAGGGTGATTTAAACACGTCGCTTCGAAGCAAAACAGTCTTCTACCCTTGTCCCCAGACCCACACCCCCGGCAAGCTCAAGCAGGAGAGGACACGCAGCCTTGCATGGGGAAAAAGCAATTTTCTCTTTTGTCAAAAGGATCATAAGAATCCCCCTTTTTTCTTTTTCTCAATTGCGGTTAACCGAGCTCAACTTGCCTTCTAAAGCAAACTCGAGCTTTGCAGACGCAAACAAGCCTCAGTTGACCCATTAGGTAGACTTTATTGGCCAAATACAAAAACTTAAGGGATGAGATTGGAAATTCAAGTTTGAGATTTGACTGATTTTTTTTTCTTTGTTTTTTTTTTTTTGTTTTCCATTATACTTTAATTTCTTTATTTATTTTAAAGAAAAGTCACTTAGTCTAGATAGTCAATTTCAAATGAGTTTTGTGTGCCACATAATAGAAGAAACTTCATTGGTTAATATTTGTTAAATACGTGTTAGATTTATATTAAACATCTTTAAATCACTAAATTGTAATAACTTGAATGTGGCGAAATATTTGTCAAAAACACGTAAAGGGGATGATATTAATCCACAGCCTAAAAGAAACTGAAATTAATACAAGAATATAACAGTGAGAGAATGTTGCCACCTATGACACTTATTTTCAGCAATTCATTATAAATTGTAAAAGTTATGTATGTATGTATATTTGGATTAAATATAAATTTGGATTGGATCCCCAACTTTTAATCTTTTATCGTTTGAGTTACATACTTTCATTATCAGAACGAGTGGATACAAGCACTTGTTTTTGATTAACAGAAGATATCGGTTAATTAGATTGCTTGGGCGGTTCATGAATTGGGACTTTGTTTGGGATGTGGTTCGTCAGTTGGGAATATATCGGTTTTTACTGCATGAGCTAATGGAGTAACTTCTGTTTCATGGGCCTCATCAACTGCACCTGGTTTGTGATTTTAACACCCCTGTATGGAGGGTCTCCTGATCACTTAGAAGAAACAGATTAGTTGTTGCCGATGGGAACAACAAAATAACATTGCGAAAAGAAGGTTTAATAATTTGTTGTTCTTTGCTTTGCTTAAATCCTGATTGTATGTCTCTATATATGAATACTTAATATGATTACCCTCAATGTTATTTTGTGTCACACATTTGCTCTTCCGTGACCATTCATGTCAAAGCAGACATTTGACTTCTCACCACTCTGCTTGTTGATACTAGAATGAAGCAAGAGTTAAAAACTAACACCAAAATGTAAAAAGATTGGATACCCATGAAGATTGTGTCTTCAAGTACGTAGGAAGGACTAATTGCATGAGCAAGAAAAAAGTAACTTTTAGCCAACTTCGATCTCCTGCAATTGTTGTTAAATGAGATGAGGGAAAAAAGATGATGTTTGCTGGCACTGCAAAGTTGGGATTTTTATGACAATGTGATGATATCCCAGGCCAAAATTTCTCAATACAGAGTAGATTGAGAGATCAAAATAAAAAACAATAAATTGCAGTGATGCTATGACGAACTTCCAATTGGTTCCTTCTGAGTTTTATTTGAAGTTACCCCTCTGTTCTTCCAAGAAATGATTCCCTTCTTCGTGCTCTGTTACTTCAACCTCACAGCTATCGCAAGCAAAGGACTCTGACATGGAGAGACTATTTTCCACCATCTTTCTCTTGTGCCAACACCAAGAAGTCTGTATGAAATAGGCAGCCCATGTTCTCCAATGATGGGAATGATAGCCTACGGTATGTTGCAGCCTTTTGCTATGGAGGCGTCTGAATTGGCAACAAACTTCAGATCCTCACCTCTCAGTGCAAAAGCTTCCACTTCATTTAGTGCTTTGACTGCTCTAGTTGAAGAACGCAAGTTGATAGAACCTTTTGGATGCAAAGCCAATGCTAATAGCTCTGCCATCTGCAAAAGTCTCCAGGTTTCAATCTAATAGAGTTGAAGAAACCTGTCCCGCCTCCCTTTGTAGAAGAACTCGAGTCTGCATCTAATAATAAACAAGATGTCTGTTACAGGGTCTCCCTCACAAACAATACAGGTACCTTCCGTGCTCGAGGAAGATACCAGCTGCTCGCTCATCGCATCAAGCAGCCAATCATCCTTCTGTGAGAAGAACCTGCAAACGAGAAAAGCAAGAGGTTATTACACCAAAAAGAGAAATGTAACTAACTTGACTTATCCGCATATATCCCTAAGATGCATCAACGTGCAAGACTAATCATCCTTTGGGATCAGATAATGTTCACAGGATATCAAGCAGAGGCATCAAGAGTCACTTTATGGGGTGCAGCAGAACTATCAAGTCAATTAGTTTCTGCAGCACAACTACCGAGGAACAAGTTGGATTCCTTAGATGAACATAGTCACCTCAAGTAGAACACCAAATGCTTCCCCTAGAACTAAGTGTATGAGAGGACCTACACATTGAACAAGGTCCAAGCATGGGTGGTGCTGGATATCACGCCGAAGATCAGCACGCAATCCCTGCAGTATAGCTTCTTCATCCACTCTGCGAGCAGCAAGCCACTTTTATTGAACAAAACATCAAACCCGCTGTCTTAGATCTTCGGGTAGTTGGTGATGCATAATCTACTCCTTTAGCATCCCTCTGTTTAAGTCTCCATTCCTTGAGACTCACAGCAAGAGATTGGATGTATGTCTATGACAAATAAACAAATGCTAAACCATTTAATGTTTGCAGTGAAATTGAAAACCAAAAAGGCAAAGATTTCTTTAATCCTTGAAAAAGAGAGTAGAGTAATAACAAACTGTTGGATAGAAGAAGTAACTCGGCAGTCTGAATAGTAACCCAAGCATGAAGCATTTTCCAATACCTGCATATTGCCAATCAAATAGGCAAAAAGGAACTAGACCCACGATGGAAATGATTGCTGCAAATGATTTCTCTCCCATAAACAAGCTAGTTGATAAATTCTGTCCATATGAACTGAAAACAAGAAAGCAACCCACATGAATTCTTAGTAAACCACAATAGAGATTCCTGACAACAAGCAGTTTAAACAATAAATAAATAAATAAAAGCATACCTTAGCTGCTGTAACCACAAGTAATAGAAATATTTCATATTTCTCAACAAAATGCCAGGAAACAACACATTTCCTCGTTGAATTTTCAAATGTCATATTTGAAAGTGATATATTTGTTGGGATCATAGATCTTAAAGACCACAGTACTGTTTGCCCACATTTTGCAATCATCATGGTCAAAAGTATCACATTCTAGATAACCGAGGATGCATCTGAGAGGGCCATGTTCCTTTGTACATTATGATTTCGGGCAAGATGTAATCAATTTTTTTTTTTTTTTAACAAGAAAATTGAAGCAGTAGGATAAAAAAAATCAAACTCTAAATCGCCATCTTATCAGAATCAAGCAGAAGCCTCAAACTAGGTGGTGAAGCCTGAAAAGATCACTTCTCTAGAGGACGCCAATGCACCCATCTTGGCCAACATATCAGCACATGCATTACCCTCTCTCAGATGTATTCAATTTTATAATAAAAAGAAATAATAAATGTTCAATTTAGATAAGAAAAAGGAATCATAAGCATTTTGGGATATGGGTTCATTACATTACATTCTCTATTTTATTGTTACCACACGAGCAGATGGTAGTTGGGACATGTCCAGGATTGATCAAGCTCACCCGGTTAGAGTAACTTCTGTTTCCTGGGCCTCATCAACTGCGCCTGGCGCCCTTGTCCATTTTGGTTTGCTTGATCCTGCTCAAAAGGTTTGCTCAGGTGGCTGTGACAATATCATGAAAGTTTGGAATCTCTACAATGGGATTTGGAAAATAAACTGCTTCCCAGCTCTTCAAATGCATACTGATAGGGTAAGACGATGGTCCCTTCAATTGATTTAAATTTCTGTCAGTGTTGTGTCACATTTCAAGAAAGCATATCCATCAGAAGTGCAGAAGCTAGGGACAGCAGCAACAAAGTTTCTTAACAAATCCAAGCACCAAAAAATTAGATTTTTCACATCAAAGGCTCGATGTAAAAATTCAGTTGCAAAATTCATGTAGGAATTCTTTAAATCCTTGAATTCTGTAACTAAATGGCATACCTCTGAAAATAACCAAACAAATCTGTCCAATGCATTCCAACTTATTTTATCTATATATTTGCCCTGCAACAAAAGCCACGACATTAGCCTCAAAAAATAACAATTGCTAAGGGTATAATCAAACAAATACGGCAACAAGCAATTGGTTTGAAGTTTAACCCTTCCTTCTACATCAAATTGTAATAATATGTAAATAAAAAATTGATTAATGTGAAAACAGTTTTAAGAAATTTGGAAAAAAAAAAAAAAAAGAAAAATGGATTGACTGCTGTAAGTAACAAAGAAGAATGAATGGAATGTCCAAAAAATAAATGAAAATGCGCAATTACAAACAAATAAAGGGGAAGACAATTAATTAGAATGAAAAAACAAACATAGGAAATAAATAAAGCTCCCGCGTTTTCCTTACCTTATTTTGTGGTCTCAGCGCTAATACTATAAAGATCTGAAATCAGGGATGTGAGAGATTTTGGACCAATCTTCTCCATTCTCCTCCTTGTAGCACTTATTCAACTTACAGCTTTGAATGATTTCCAGTGTATGAAGCATTGGATTTTGCACAATATAATCTAGCAGTGTCTTCAATTTCCCACAGTAAGAAATTTCCAAAGAGCGAAGGGATGGCATAATGATAATAGGAGGAGGTTTGGTAGTGCCATCATAATAATCATTCTTATAATAATAATAAGGAGCCCACTCTTCCCAGCTATCCATCAAAAGGAATTGAAGTTTGTTAGTGCCATCATAATCATTCTTATGCAAATTCAGCTCATGTTCATGCGGAGTGATAGCAAGGTTCTTCATACAGAGAAACTGATAAATATCCACAAGATCTTACCATCATTTCATATGGCAATGATTAAAACCGTGAATGAGTGATAGAATCTGTAGCATCAGCAACATCAATGCCAATATCTGCCATTTTCAAAGCAAGGGCATCATCGACACCATCTCCTGTCATTCCACATATGCGTTTCCTCTTGTGCAACCTCTTGACAATTTCACGCTTGTGCTCTCTAATATTCGCGTAGAACTGGTAAAGCAACGAAGAACAATTGCGCATCTATTTGGCCTACAATAAAAGAAAGGACATTATACTTTCCAGGGAATATAATCAAATAACTATGATTGGGAAAAGAAGCAAAAAGGGGAATATGATAGATATTTCAAACCAGTATGGCAACAAGCAATTTGTTCTTGAACCCCTCGTACTGAGTCAAATTGAAATGATCCAATGCCTCATTTGCTAATTTATTTGCAGCAAACCCCATGCATGATATGTAATTGAACTCCTGGAAACTGAAAATGGCTTCAACATTTTCGCAGAATATCCACACAACAGTTGAATTTCTTCTGGTATGCATACCCTAGTCCAGAAACAATACATCAAAATAATAGAGAAAAACTAAGGCAACGATCCTGATATGAACAATAACCAACTATTCAGCACCCATGCATCTATGATCAGATTTCGAAGTTTAAGCGGAACCTACGATTCAATCAAAGAACAACCTCTATAAGAATTTTTAGTTTAAAACATACAAAAAAAAAAAAAATTCAAACAAGTATGAGTACAAGCAATTAGTTTTAACCCTTCATTCTGCATCAAATTCAAGCTTAATTCTTCATTCCTGTGGGTGTGCGTGGAATGTGGGAGAAAAATGCAAAGAAGAAGGACTGGAATGTGGGTAATAGGAGAAAAATGGACAACAACAAACAAATAAAGGAGAAGAAAATTAATTATAATAAAATAAACTATAGGAAACAAATAAATGAAGTTCTCTCCTTTTCGTTACCTTGCTTCGTGGTGTCAGTTCCCATAAACAGAAGATATTGTGACATGAGGGATGTGAGAGATTTTGGACCAATCTTCTCCCTTCTCCTTGTTGTAGCGTTCTTTCAGAAGATGACATTTTCTAATTTCCAGTGTATCAAGTATTGTATTTTGCAGAATATAATCTGGTAGAGCTTTCAAGCATGGGGAGTCATGAATTGTCAAAGAGCGAAGGGATGGCATTATTGTAATAGAAGGAGGTTTGGTAGTGCCATCATTATTATAACAATAATCATCCCACTCTTCCCAAAACATCAGCAGACAGAATTCAAGTTTTGACAATTTGGGAAAAGCAACAACAACTCCGGGTGAAGAAGAAGATGATGATAATGATGATGATGCTGCTATAATCTGGCTCTTTCTGTCACCAATTTGAGGAGTTTCTATTCCTAAAAGCTCAACCCCCACTTTTTTAACTCTCCATATTCTATCCAAGACAAGAGTTTCAAGAGACGGCAGTTTACCCAATGAAGGCAAGTGCTGACACCTTTTACAATTATATAACCAAATATGCCTCAGATTCGTTAATGAATTAATCGTCCAACCAGGAAAGGTAGTACCTCTGTAGTGGCTTATCTTAAGAATCTCCAAGTTTGGAGATGGCTCCAAGGCTTCTAGCAATTGCTCTTGTTCTTCTCCTTCTACTTCTCCTTCATATCTGTACTCAAGAAATTGAAGTTCCAAATGAGTGAGGTGTTCTTTTTTCTTGAGCTCTGCTTCCTTAGCCTCCCTCACATGACGTCTATGTGCACCCAAATTTTGTATGATAAGACTTCCACGAAGATGGTTGAGGTTCTTGAGATCGCCAAGAGAAAATTTGTCCCCATCATCACAGCCAACATCAACCACCTCTAGTGTCCTAAGACCAGTTAATCGTGCAATTCCTTTTGGCAACCTCTCAGGGCCAAACAAGTTATGAAGATGCCTCAAGTTAATCAGTTTTGCAATTCCTAAAGGCAACTCCAAAAAATCAGTGCACCCATTAACATTTATGGTCTGCAACTTATGCAGTTCACATAGCGTTTCAGGCAACTTCTTCAATGTAGTATTGCTAGACAAATCAAGCCACCTCAATTGAACCAATTTACTGATAGAGGAAGGGATCTCTCCAAAGTCACTGTACCTGAAGCTCAATGATCTTACATGTGTTAATTCATTGAATAATCCTAATAAGTCTTCTACCAGCAGCCTTCCAAACCATGATTTCCAAATTAAAAGGCTTCGCAATTTTTTAGTATGGTCAGAGGACTTCAAGGGTGACCTGCTACTATTTGCAAAATCTAAACTTAAATGACGCACTTTGCTGGATAGAGATCTCATGGTTGACTCCAACGAACCGTTGACCTGCACCCCAAGACATTCATTCTGTGCAACAAATTGGGCAAAATCATGCACTATATCATGCATCTTACAGCTGGTTATGCTCTGATCATCACAATCATCTTTCTCGAAATCTTGAAAGAAAGAACGCATTGCTAAATTTTGAAAATAATATTCCCCAATGATCTCTGGGTCATCGCTTGGTCTCCCTGGAAGATAACCTTGAGCCATCCTTGTATCTATCAACATTTGCTTCTTAATCTCGTAATCCTTTGGGAAGATAGAGCAGTATGAGAAACATCGTTTCAATACTGGAGACAGATCATAATAGCTCAGTAATAGAGGGGCAAAAAACATCTCTTTGAGCCGCTTCTACTTCCCATATCTCACTATCCAAAATTTTTGTCCACTCTTCTTTAGTTTTTCTAAACCGCAAAGCGCTCCCCATAGCTTTTGCAGCAAGAGGCAAACCCCTGCACTTACTTGAAATTTTTCTACCAATTTCTTCTAAACGTTTGCATTCTATATCACTCCTATCAAAAAAAGCTATTTTACTTAAAATTAACCAGCACTCCTCGTCAGATAAAGTCTCTACTTTTAAAATATTATCTTTTGAGCAACCCATCATCGATGCAACATTTTCTTTCCGTGTCGTCACCAAAACTTTACCTCCTCGTGAAGCAAGCCTAAGAGTTTGTCTCAATTTATCCCACTTTCTAGAATTTTCTTCCCACACATCGTCTAAGACGAGAAGAAGTTTTTTTTCCTTAATAGATTCACCAATTTTCTGCATCAGGCTCTCCAATTCTATGACACTTGTTGTAGAGCCTAAGAGAGATTCGAGAATTGCCTTAGCAACCCTTGTCTCATCGAAAGGATCAGAGACACATACCCATATTTTCTTATCAAAACAAGCTCCTATACAGTTATCGTTAAAGGCAATTTGGGCAAGAGTTGTCTTACCTATTCCTCCCATCCCTACAATAGAGATAACAGGGAGGTCTGACCTGTCACCAACATTAGGCTCACTCAACAACTTATTTACTAAGATATTTTTATCTTGATCCCTGCCTTTCACCTCTGTTATATCAATCATAGAGACAGTCATAGATCTCTCAGTTGGTTGGTTGGCTTCCATTGAAACAAATTTGTAGCGTTCTTTCTCTTGGGCTAAAAGGTCTAACCTTTCATTCAGCTCTTTGATATTGTTAGCGATGTCATGACGTAGACCAACTTGTTTACAACAAAAGCAAGAGGACCGTAAGAAGGAGCATACCTTCCTCTCGGGCTTTGGATCAACTTGTTCATCACCAAGTTTGTTTTGTGACCGGAGAATCGCAGCTTCCCAATCATCCAACACGTCCTCAATGTCATAAACCACGTCTTTGAGCTTCTCCAGCCAATCTCTGACAGTGGCCTCCTTCACTTGCCTTGTCTCTGCATCAGCGAGCACAGCTTTGATGGCAGTGAGATTGCTTTTCAGCTTCTCTACTTCTTTTTCAACACCCAGTACAAGCCTCGCCTCTTGTTCAAGCTCACGAAGCACAATGGAGCCAAGCTGCTCCACCACTAAAGAAACAAGTGCCTCAGCCATTAGTATAGAGTAAAACAAAGAAGGGAATGGATAGAAGAAGGGAAGTGAGAGCTGTATATATATGATGACTGATATTTCTTATGCTTAGGTTGATGTCTGAGTGGGTTGTTTGTGTTTCTTTAAATAGGAAAATGATGCTCAAAGCCTAGGTTGTTTGGCGCGTTTTGTTTTGGTCATGTCCACAATAATTTGTTTGGTATTTAATTATTTATTTTAGATAAAAATGGAATGACTTTGTTGCAAAAAACATGAAGGAACATATAGGGTAGGTAGTTCTCTAATTAATCATGATTTGAGAGGGGAGATTGTTGCAATATAATCATTATAATCGAGTATTTTACTTTTTTTTTTTTTTAAAAGTACACCTTTAAGAAAGTAAAAGACACTTTTAAAAAGGATAAAATATCCTTGAAAAAGTAAAAGCTACTTTCGATAAAGTGGAAACATCTTCTTAACAATTCAAAAATTGACTATACATATAGCATTTAACATAAAATTAAAAATAAAATAAAATAACTATAAAAATATAAAATATTAAGAAAATTCTTCTCTCTCATGTTTATTTGTATGTATCCATTAACGCCTAATCATGTTTTTATACGTTTTAGGGGCTCATCCTATCAATTAAAGCTTGAATCATTGGAGCGTAAGAATATATATATTTTTTATTTTTTATAATTTGGTACACTTAAACTATTATTTTTTAGAAGTTGTGTAAATTTAAGAAAATACACAGAGCTTACTTTTTTTTTAAGAAAAATGTTATGATTGTAAAATTGGGTGGCTGTAATATACAATATAACAAATAAAATATACGATATTTTTTATATTTACAAAAAAAATATACGATATATCAAAAAAAATATGCGGCCTGTGTAAACACAACGAATATACGATATGATGAAAAAATTATATAAAATGTCAAAAAGAATTATAAGAGCCGTTTAGATAGTTATTAAAAATTAAAATTTTTTATATTTAATAAATATATTATTATTTAAATAAATCATATATTTTTGTTAAAATATAGTATATTTTCTTTATATATAAAAAAATATCATATATTTGGTTCTGTCACCAACTCTTATAACTACCTAATTGTATTATTATTTTTTTCTTGGAAGACCTCCTGCAGTAGTACAGATATTTAGTTGCTGGTCAAAATTGTCCTTTCCTTAAGCATGTACCATCTTTTCTTTTGTGATCTGATGCCAATGGCACATGCAATTGTCGGAACTGTACAATTGCATTGTTTAGTGGTAGGGACTACTTAAGGCAATCAAATCAAATTTAGTGGGTTTTTTTTTTTTTTTTGGTACATTTACTCGAACTCGAGTTACAAAAGTTTCGGTTTTTATAGATATGTCAAGCAGCACAGCAAGCCTCAATTTTTTTTTAAGCCTGCTTATTTTATGTTGTGCCTTAATACAATTTATTTGTCTTTTATATTATATTATGCCGTATTTAAAAATTTAGATAATAAGTTTGACACGAATCATAAACTCAAGTACTATAGACTCGCATCATGCTGTACTTGAGCTACTCACCGTATCGTACTTGAGCCATCATGCCGTAATTGGGCCGCTTACCTTATCGTGTCTAAGTTATTGATCGTGTTTAAATTATAATGTACCTAAATGATTGATTATGTTTAAATGGAGTCGCACTTATATCATTCATCGTTTTTAAATAGTATCATATATTTTTATAAATAAATAAATATCAAATTTAAGTAAAAGATAAAAAATATATATTATTTTTTATTATTAAATATTTAAACTTAAAATTTAAACTAACCAATTACAAAAGTAAAATATTAAATTTTAACAAAAAAAATACAAACAAAATACTATATCACATATAATTTTTTTGTTAAAATTTAAATAAATATATCATATAATATTGTCTTTAACTTTTGTAATTCATGATTTATGAAAAAAAGTAAAAAAACCTTATGAAATAGTGATATGTTCTGTTCTTTTAAATAAAAAATAAAAAAAATATGTAAATTATTACACTTAGTTTGGTGGAAGAGGTTGATACTATTGTTCTGTTGAATCATAATTCAATGTTTGGTGCCTACACTTCTTATTTTGATTTTAAACTCAGTTTTAAAAGGATTTATGTTGGGCTTATTTATGATTCGGACTTTAACTGTGCCTAAGCTCAGGCCATGCTTAAACCCGAGCCCATCATGGGTCTTGCTTAGTCCGCCTATGGGACTGAAAATACAAGCCCGGCCTATGCTGTAACATTAGTCGTGCTTAATCCAAATCTGACATTATATAATGCAGGTTGTGTTTGGCACGACCCATGCCAGGCTAGGCCCATGGGTCGCCCATGCCAGGCTAGGCCGCGCTGGCCCACGGGCCGTTCGGTCCAATTGACATGTTTAGGTTTTTATGTTAGAAAATTTATGCTTTACGCACTAATTAGTTTAAAATTCGTTAATATCGAAATCAAACGTGAGAAAAACACAATCAGACCTAACGACGCTTAAGTGATGAGTTCTTCCGATAAGAAATTAAGTAATGACAATAACATATAACACTCGATTTCGACTCACACGTACGATGATCTAGATACTAATAATGCACCTTTTTCTTTTGTTAAAAAATTTTTTTTTAGTGGTAGGGCAAAAGATTAATACAACGGATAGGAAAGAATGAAAGACACAAACAGTAATTGCTGCGCATAAATTGTAAAGCAAAGTTGGGATCCACATACTTATTTGTGCATCTATTTAACTATTTTATCGTGCGAATATCACTTTACTTTTGGTGAAATAATCAAGCGGACGAACCCTCTTGCAAATACATCGGAAGATTGATCTAAAATCCCAATAATAATAATAATAATAATAATAATAATAGGTGCGGGCATTTGTGAGGTCATTTGATCGCAACATTTATGTCACAAATCCAGTCGCAGAATTTTTTTTAAAATAAGATTTAAATTATACAAATTCAATTCTCAATGCTTGTTAGTTTTATTTTTATTTTGAGTGGATAAAATTTATTTATAATTTAACACTATATAATTTATTTTTTAAAAAATAAATTTTATTTATTATATGATATAAAATTATAAATAAATTATATTCATTAAAAATTATGAGTGAAATTAAATTTTTTTTTGTATATAAACATATTAAGTTTACATCCTCAATAAATATGAACGAAAATCAAATGGAAATATGCACTTTTGGCCAACTTGAATACTTACATTGGAAAAGTCAACATCATTACGTCAATCTCTCACAATTGACTCTGAATAAAAAGAGGGGAACGGATGATGTCTGATTGCAGAGTTGGGACTTTTACAATGGCAACACTTAAAAAGTAAAAAAGCCAAATATTTTTATTGCAGATTAAATTGAGAGATGGAAATTGAAGATAATACTTCCAGCGATGTTATGCACGAGCTTCCAATTGGTTCCTCCTTAAATTTCTTTGCAACGAGAATTTGTTGGATCCAGCCTGTACATGACTGTCGGTAGACAAAGAAGAAAAAAAAAAAAAACAAAAACAAAAGTCCAACTTTTGTACCTGGTGGCCGACAAGGCCACAATGGCCCTTTGAATTGGCCAACGGCCATATTTGGCATTTTGCCAAATTTATCTCTTTGAGATCAGGGAGGGATAACGAGAGGGGCACTGGTGCGAGCACCAGGCAGTGAAAGAAGAGAGAGATGCAAGAGAGAGAAAGGAGGGGAGGAGAAAGAGAGTTAGACCTTGGGCCTGAGGTGAGTTCTATATTTTGAATGTCGTAATACATTTGTTTCTAATTCCATCAGCAGTAACCAAACAGATTTGTCAAATGCATTTCCAAACTTGGAGATCTTTATCTAGTTAGCCTACAACAAAATCAAAGGCATTAAACTCTTGAAGATATATGACCAACAGAAATAACAATTGCAAGGGTACAACAAATAGCTATCGTGATATTTCAAACCAGTACGGCGACCAACAATTAGTTCTTGAACCCTTGTTTCTGCATCAGATTTAAATGATCCAGACTTTCCTTGCACAAGTCGTTTGCAGCAAACTCTGCGATGTATAACTGAATTCAATGAAACTGAAAATGGCTCGCCATAAGATATACTTTGTACCATAAACAGAGAGTAAAAACTGGGAAAAAACCGAATATGTAAAGAAGAAATTCTAGTCATAACAATGAAGCAATTTAACAAAATCGCACATCTCTGGCACCTAATCTTGCAATGGATCACGATAAATTTTCAAACTTTACGTACAAGACTCATAAAAACTCTAAAAAATTTTAAATTTACAAATAGCATAAACACGACTATAATATATATATATATATATATATATATATATATATATATAATTTAAATTTTTTTTAATAAATTTAAAGTTTTTTTTTCTATATATAGTATATAATAATAATAATGGGTGGGTGGGTGTGTGGGTTGGTGGGTGCGTACGTTTTTTAAATATATTAATTAAAATATTAAATACATAAAAAAAAATTATCTGACACGTATATTAGATGTGTCTAATATTTAAATTAAAAGTGTTTAATATGCGTATCTGAATTTTTTTTATTTTTATTTTTTTTGTTGGACGCATTTTGTAGTATCCGACACGCGTCCGAAAAGTATGAAACGAATGTTTTACTTAATACATATGTCCGACATAGACCCTCTCATCATTTTAAAAGTATTCGAGCATAGAAGCATATGGTCCATATGCAAATAAAGGCGCATTTAACCCCCTTTTTTTTTTTTTTTTGGGTTACGAAAGAGGCCTAGGCCAGATACACCGACATAGCACTAATCATCTATATTGACATCCCGGGGCCACTGTACGCCCACCAAATCATGGACCATTATCGGCTTCAGCTCCGCTGGGGGAGTAACGAACGACTGTAACCCTCCTGGCAAAGAGAACGACTGGCTTGCCAGCCCGTCTGCCACCCAATTACTGTCCCTATACACCTGTGTACAGCAGCACTGCCAATCCCTCCGAAATCAGGATCTACATTCTTCAACCAGGTTGAACAAAGCATGGGTCGGAGAAATACCCTTCTGAACTGCCAACAGGACCACTTGAGAATCCATTTCCACAACAACACCTCTACATCCAGCTCCCCATGCTAGCTTAAGACCTTGAAGAAGCCCCCACAACTCTGCTGCAAGATAGGCAAAATAACCAATATTTAAAGCAAAACCAGCCAGCCACATCCCCTATCATTGCTCAACACTCCCCCTGCTCCTGCTGCACCCGGATCACCTTTTGATGCACCGTCAGTATTCAATTTCACCCATGCCGGCTTTGGGAGACCCACCCCCACCGTTTGGGTCTGACGTCCTCTTAAAGCTCTCTCATCCCCAAACAATCCAAAAGCACTATGGCAGTCAGAAAGCCAATTAGAAATTACCACCTTAGGATAAGAAACAATACATTTACCTGCCATTACTTGTTTGTTCCTCCACTTCCAAACATACCAACACCCTAGTGCAAATACAACCTGCCAATCCTCCCAGCGAGATAATCCATACTTATTCTGGAGGTGGCCACAAAGCCATTCCTTAAGGTCTACCCCAAAAAAACGAATTATCCGACTCCGGCCGCACCGGCTCTCCCCAAAACCTAGCCACCTTCCCACAATCACGTGAGGCATGGAGAATAGTCTCACTAGTCAAACCACAAAGAGGGTGCGAATCCTTGCTTCCATCTCTCAAAATTAGTCATAATAGAGGCATGAGAAACCTGCCAAAGGAAACAGCGCACTCGTTCAAGGATTTTAATCTTCCAGAAGGAACAGCGCACTCGTTCAAGGATTTTAATCTTCCAGAGCTTGTGAAGAGCACTAGGCCAATGAAGAGTCGAAGAAGAAGCAGCTCCCAGAGAATGTTTTGACTGAAAATTCTCCCGAAGAAGAGCATTGCCACCTCAAAACGTCATGACATTCAGGATCAGTGCACAAGAGATGCGCAGACAGCTTGGTTAGCACGGGCTCCGGAAGCAGAGGGCGGATACGTGACCAATCCCAACCACTCATCGGATCCCATACCTGAGCAACTCTCAAATCAGCCTCAGATTCACGCAGTGGAGAAATAGCAAGAGCTGCCAATGGTTGCAGCAGCAACCACTTATCCTGCCAGAATCTCACCTAGTTGCCATTTCCAACTCTCCGTTGAATACCCTTTTCCAGAAGCTCACTAGATCTCACCATGCCCCTCCATGTAGGGGAAGCCACCCTTTTATACTTGAACTCCAATGAACTCTCTGCTCCACACTTAGCCTTTAACACTCTCACACATAAACTATGAGGTTCAGTGGCATACCTCCAATTGAGCTTTGTCAACAAAGCTCTATTCATGTCCGTCGCCCTTCTCAATCCTAATCACCCAACAGCCTTAGGTTGGCAAACCTGTTGCCAGATCACCAGATGAATCCAACATTGCTGTTCAATATCTTCCCATAAAAAGGATCTGGAGATTCTGTCCAATTTGTCACTGTTATAATTTTGAGACATGAGCCATTACGGATAGGAGGGAATTAGTCCATATTTATCTTAAATTCATTAAATGAGTTCGATACCTTATTAAAATGACTTAAATCACCTTAACCAACCTACCTTTAACTTATAATTTTTTTTTAAAATGATTTAAATCACTTTAACCAACTTACTCTTAACTTATAAATTTTTTTCTTTTTCTGTCTCCCACCTATGTGAGACATGTCTCATTCCAATGCTCCCTCTTAAGTGTAACTGAGATTTTCAACAACCAATTGACACTTGTCCAATTATACGGGTCTTAACAAGATGTCACTATCTCAAATACTTACTCAGGATCTTTTTTTAGGTTGTTAAACCCGCTCAAATAAACTCGGACTCTGATATCATGATTGTTCTTGTTCTTCTCAATTACATATGAATTAAAAATAGCCAACAATTTACAAACTTACCCTTAACTTATAAATTCTTTTCTTTTTCTTTCTCCTACCGATGTGGGACATTTCTCATTCCAACAGTCACAAACTGCTGCCGGAATGCTTGCTGTTTGCATCGTATTCGTTGGTAAAGCTGAAACCACAGATTTGATAAGCCTCAACCTACCAGCGAATGAGAGTTGCCTCCCTTTCCAACCTGCCAGCCTATTTTGCACTCTTTTCAACACTTCCTATATGTTCCAAGAGACACACGACTATTTAAGGTGGGAACCCCCTAGCACTTCCCCAAATCCCGTGTTAAGGCTATCCCATGATATGTAATTTATTAGCAGCAAACCGCTTGCGTGATGTGTAATTTAACTACTGGAAACTGAAAATGGCTTCAACATTTTCTCAGAATATCCACACAACAGTTGAATTTCCTCTGGTATGCATAGCCCCAGAAACAATACATCAAAGTAATTTTATTAAAAACTAAGCCAACGATCCTGATATGAATAATAACCAATAATTGAGCAGCCATGCATCTATGAACAGATTTCGAAGTTTAAGCAGAACCTACGATTCAATCAAAGAATAAGAATTTTTAGTTTAAAACATACAAAAAAAAATTTCAAACAAGTACGACTACAAGCAATTAGTTTTAACCCTTCATTGTGCATCAAATTGAAATGCGCCAAACCTTCTCAACTAATTCTTTTGCAGCAGACCCCATGGATGAGATGTAATTGAACTCCGTGAAACTATGATTCAATGAAAAAACAGCCTCTAAAATCAAACTCAATTCCTCATTCCCATTGGTTTGCCTAGAATGTGGAAGAAAAATGCAAAGACGAAGGACTAGAATGTGAGTAATAGGAGAAAAATGCACAATAACAAACAAACAAACAAACAAAGGGGAAGAAAATTAATTATAATAAAATCAAATATAGGAAACAAATAAAGTTCTCTCGTTTTCGTTACCTTGTTTCGTAGTCTCATTACAAAGGACATATTATAACATCAATATTGGGAGAGATTTTGGACCAATCTTCTCCCTTCTCCTTGTTGTAGCATTCTTCCGGAAGATGGCTTTTTCTAATTTCCAGTGTATGAAGCATTGTATTTTGCAGAATATAATCTGGCAATGCCTTCAATCTTTTGCAGCCACAAATTTTCAAAGAGCAAAGGGATGGCATTATTGTAATAGAAGGAGGTTTGGTAGTGCCATCATAATAATAATCATCATCCCAATCCTCCCAGAAATACATCTCATAGAATACAAGATTTTTTAATTTGGGAAAAGCAATAACTACTGGTGAGGAAGAACAAGATGATGAAGATGATGATGATATCTCACTTTTACTTTTACCATAGTGAGTTTCTATTCCTAAAAGCTCAACCCCAACTTTTTTAACACTGTACATGTACCTCAAGAAGAGAGTTTCAAGAGATGGCAGCTTAACCAATGGAGGCAAATGCTTACAATTGTAACACCCAAGAGCAATAGGCCTCAGATTAATGAAATCATCCAACCAAGAAAGGTATTACCAAGAATCTCCAACTTTGGAGATGGCTCCAAGGCTTGTAGCAAATGCTCTTCTTCTCCTTCTCCTCCTTCTCTGGACTGAAATAGAAGTTCCAAATGAGTGATGTGCTCCTTTTTCTCAAGCTCTGCTTGCTTAGCCTCGTCCACTTAACGATTACATGCTCCCAAATTCTCTATGGCAAGCCTTCCACGAAATTGGTTCAGGTTTTTCTGATCACCAAGAGAGAATGCATCCCCATCATGACCAACATCAACCACATCTAATGTCCTCAGACCAATTAATAGCCCAATCCCTTTTGGCAGCCTATGAGGTCCGCCTTTACTATGAAGATGCCTCAGGTTAATTAGTTTTCCTATCTCAGGAGGCAACTCTAAATCAGGGCAGTCAGTAACATCTATGGTCTGCAAGCTGACAAATTCACAAAATGTTTCGCACAACTGCATCAATTCACTATTCTGAGATAGGTCGAGTCACCTCAAATGAACCAATTCACAAATGGAGGCAGGGATCTCTGAAAATGCTCAGTATCTAAGACTCAACGATCTTACATGTGTTAACTCACTCGATAATCTTGGTAAGGCTACTGTTGTGGGTTGAGTCCACAAAAGAAGACATCGATTTTTTTTTAAGATCATCAGATGGCTTAAAATATGATCCCCGTGTTGCAAGATCTGAGCATAAATGACAGATTTTTCTCATTAATTTTATTTTTCCAAAAATTTAAAAACAAAGGACGCATCATTAAATTTTTTAAGTAATATAGATTAAAAGAAACTAAAATATTAATTTTAATTTTAATTAATTTAAACTCTTCACTTCTTCAGCTATTCTCTCTTCTTTCAATTAATTAGTCTAAATCTAAGAAAGTTCGTTCAAACAAAAATAATTGTAATAACTTGACTATAACGAAATATTTGTCAAAAACACGCAAAGGGATGATATTAATCCAGTGTCTAAAAGAAACTGAAATTAATATAATAGTGAGAGAATGTTGCCACTCATCACACTTATTTTCAGCAATTCATTATAAATTGTAAAAGTTATGCATCTATGTATGTATATAGATTTGGATTAAATATAAATTTGGATTGGATCCCCAACTTTTATCCTTTGAGTTACATACTTTTATTTGTAAAAATTTTATATATATCAAATTTGAGCCTAAATAAATTGAGCGGAAGACATACCTTCAGCCATATTGATCAACAATTTATAAACCACAAGCAGGGACGATCACTCAATAGGAATATGAAAACTGATATATTTTTATTTTAGCGACAGTGTCTTCTAGCCTATGACCGGATGCTTTTTAGAAGCGTACAGTGATGGTTAACAGGCTTCTCCTTATATAGGCTAGGTTAGGGACCCTATCAGTTACCAATCCTTACCCCACTTCCTCCCATCAAGGATAGTGGGTTGTAACTGGTTTGAACTCTAACTAGCTATCCTTACGCAATCGTGATAAGTGGGTAGTTGTCCTTTATTTATTTATAATTATCACCTTAAGAAATAAATAATTCTTATTTATCTCTTTCCTTATCTTTTATCATGTGGGCCACTATAAAGATAATTTAACATTCTCCCACTTGGCCCGCATGATACCGAATAGGTGATATCTGTATTCATGGCCATAACATGAACTACCCATACAAGCTAGTTTGTAACTGTAGTTTGTTTAATTAGAAATCTCTATACATGGATCATGGCGGTTATGCAACACTTTTGGAAACATTTCCTTCCATGCATCACGATGCTAATGAATTTCCAATCAAACACTTTAATGAGGCAAAACTTTATTGAATGAAAAACTTTAAGCCATCAATCCATTCAGGTCCCAAATAACTTTATTGCAAATAAACTTTATGTGCACAAAATAATTCTTTATTTGCAAATAACCCAAAGGGTTTCCAAAATACCGAAACATCAGAGAATATGATCTAAAATAAAACTTAAATAGAGCTAACTAGACCCATACTCTCAACATGATCCTTATATGACTTAGCCGGCAATCCTTTAGTCATAGGATCAGCAACCATAAGTTGAGTACTGATATGCTCTATTACAATTGCTTGCTCTTTAACATGATCTTTGACAACCAGAAACTTTATATCGATATGCTTGTTTCGGCTTCCGCTTTTATTGTTCTTTGAAAAGAACACCGCAGCTGAATTATCACAGTATATCTTTAGTGGTCTAGATATAGAATCCACAATTTGCAATCCTGTGATAAAATTCTTTAACCATAAAGCCTGTGCTGTAGTCTCATGGCATGCTATAAATTCCGCTTCCATAGTGGAAGAAGCAATAATGGTCTGCTTGATACTTCTCCAGGATACAGCACCTCCAGCAAGCATAAAAATGTATCCAGTAGTAGACTTTCTAGTGTCTACACAACCAGCGAAATCTGCATCCGAATACCCGACCACTTCCAAGCAGTCAGTGTGTCTGTATGTAAGCCTGTAGTCCTTGGTTCCTTGCAGATACCTCATAACCTTCTTAGCAGCTTTCCAGTGCTCTAGCCCAGGATTACTTTGGTATCTTCCCAACATTCCTACTGCAAATGCAATGTCAGGTCTAGTGCAGACCTGTGCATACATAATGCTACCAACTGCTGATGCATATGGTATCCGCTTCATCTCTTCCCGTTCCAAGTTGTTTTGAGGACATTGTGCAAGACTGAATTTGTCCCCTTTGACAATAGGTGCTACAGTGGAAGAGCAGTCTTCCATTCTGAATCTCTCTAAAACTCTTTCAATGTAGGCCTTCTGAGATAATCCCAAAACATGCTGAGATCTATCTCTGTGAATTTCTATGCCAACGACATAAGAAGCTTCACCCATATCCTTCATTTCAAAGTTCTGAGAGAGAAATTTCTTTGTCTCATGTAGCAACCCCAAATCGTTACATGCAAGTAAAATATCATCCACATATAGGACTAAAATGATGTACTTGCTCCCACTAACCTTAAGGTATATACACTGATCCACAATATTTTCCTTAAAGCCATGTGAGACTATAATATTGTGAAATTTTATATACCACTGTCGGGAGGCTTGCTTGAGCCCATATATGGATTTTTTAAGCTTGCATACCAAGTGACTTCTTTCATCAACAGTGAAACCTTCAGGCTGACTCATGTATACCTCTTCCTCAAGATCCCCATTCAGGAAGGCAGTTTTCACATCCATCTGATGTAGCTCTAAATCAAAATGAGCTACTAAAGCCATGATAATCCTGAATGAATCCTTCTTAGAAACTGGAGAGAAGGTTTCATGATAGTCAATGCCCTCTTTCTGAGTAAAACCTTTGGCTACAAGTCTAGCCTTGTATCTCTCAATATTACCAGACGAGTCCCTTTTGGTTTTATAAACCCATTTGCAACCAATGGCTACGACTCCTTCTGGTAATTCAACAAGGTCCCAAACTTGATTGTTGGCCATAGATTCAATCTCTTCCTTCATGGCATTGTACCATAATTCTGATTTTTCATTTTCCATGGCTTGTGAAAACGTGCAAGGATCATCTTTATGACCAATATCAGTCTCTTGCAAGTATACAAGATAGTCATCAGGAATTGCAGATTTTCTTACTCTTGAGGATCTCCTTAGCCCTTCATTTTGTGGATTTTCATTATGTGGTTCATGTGCCACTGGTTCCACGTTAGCTTGCACTGCATTGGGCTCTTGATCTCGAATTTGTTGTTCATTAATATCACTATGTGAACCTTCTTGAACAACAATCAATCCTCTAGAGTTTATGGAACTTTCAGTGGAGACCTTATTTTCCTCAAATTGCACATATCGAGGAAATCCACTCCCACTAAACTCGTGATCCTCAAGAAATTTTGCATTCCTAGCTTCAACAATTCTAGGCGTGCTTAAAGGACAATAAAATCTGTATCCCTTGGAGTTTACTGCATAGCCTATGAAAAATCCACTAGTTGTCCTTGAATCTAATTTCTTTAATTGAGGATTATAAACCCTCACTTCAGCAGGACAACCCCATACATGCATATGTCTTAGACTGGGTTTCCATCCATTCCACAACTCAAAAGGAGTTTTAGGAACAGCCTTCGATGGAACTCTATTTAAGACATATACTGCAGTTTTCAAGGCTTCACTCCATAAACTTAATGGGAGATTAGAATTACTGATTATGCTCCTCACCATGTCCATAAGTGTCCGGTTCCTTCTTTCTGCAACACCATTTTGTTGAGGTGTACCCGGAGTGGTATACTGTGCAATAATACCCTCCTCTTCAAGGAACTTAGCAAATGGACCTTTCATTTGTCCCATTTCTGTGTACCTTCCATAATATTCTCCACCCCTGTCAGATCTTACAATTTTGATCCTTTTATCCTTTTGTTTCTCTACTTCAACCTTATATGTTTTAAAAGCATCAAGTGCTTCAGCTTTTTCAAACAATAAGTAGACATACATGAATCTAGTATGGTCATCAATGAATGAGATAAAATATCTCTGACCATTGAAACATGGAGTGGGAAATGGTCCACAAATATCTGTGTGTACAATCTCAAGAATTTCTGAACTTCTTTTAGCACCTTTAGTATTCTTGTTAGTTTGCTTACCCTTTATGCAATCCACACAAGTACCAAAATCTGTAAAGTCAAGAGTTGTTAAAACTCCATCATTCTCAAGCCTCTTTATTCTCTCAAGAGAGATGTGGCCTAATCTTTTGTGCCATAATTGAGAAGATTGCTCATTAATAACACATCTCTTTGTGCCGATACTGTCATGCAATGTAACATTGCATTCCTGAGTGGGGTCTAAATCGAATTTGTATAAGCCATCAACCAAATGACCAGAACCAACATTAATTTTATTATGCAAAATATTGAAACTTTTGTTCTCAAAAACAAACTGATAATTAAACTGAGCTAACCTAGAAATTGAAACTAAATTCCTAGAGAACGAAGGAATATAAAAAGTATTTTGCAAATCCAAAACAAATCCAGTCTTTAAAATTAAATGATAATTCCCCACAGCTTCAACATGAGAACGCATCCGATTTCCTGAATAGATGCCTTGCTCACTTTCCTTTGGCTTCCTTAGCTCCAGAAAGCCCTGCATAGTATTGGCAATATGGATTGTAGAACCAGAATCAATCCACCATGTATTATTTGGAGCATCAACTAAAAAAGATTGATGACACACTAAAAATATAAGAATACCTTTCTTCTCCAGCCATGCCTTATATTTGAGGCAATCTTTCTTCATGTGTCCACGTTTCCTGCAGAAGAAGCATGCTACCTTATTGCCATATTTCTTCATTGGCACATTTGCATCTTTCTTCCAGTATGGAGCACCTTTACCCTTTTTTGTCTTTCGCCTTCTCTTTAATCACAAGATGAGCACTTTCCAGATTCTCGTGCTTCATTCTTTCCTCCTCTTGAACACACATGGTCAGAAGTTCATTGATTGACCATTTATCCTTATGTGTGTTATATGATATCTTAAAAGGCGTATATGCAGGAGGAAGAGAATTCAGGATAAAGTGAACCAGAAAGGTATCAGATATATCAATCTCAAGGGACTTAAGTTGAGAAGCAATGTCCCTCATTTCCATAATGTGCTCACGCACACCTTTAGAACTGTCAAAGTTCTTTCCTGAAAGTTTCTTCATAAGGGTGCTGGCCAATGCCTTATCAGATTTCACAAACTGTTCTTCAATGGCTTTCATGAAATCTTTGGCCTTTTCTTTATCTGGAATAGAGCCCCTGATGCTTTTGCTGATGTGGGACTTAATGAGCATCAAACTCAGGCGATTGGATCGCTCCCACTTTTCAAAAGCAGCTCTCTCATTTGGCGTACTTGTTTCCGTGGGAACAGGTGGTTCATCCACACGGAAGGCCAAATCCATATCCATGCACCCTAAAGCCAAAAGGACCTTTTCTTTCCAGTCCACAAAATTATCACCCGACAACATTGGAATACGAGAAGGATCATAAAAGGTAGTAGGAATAACTGCATTAACCAAGAAATATACATACATTAATGTCATGAGAATAACCATCACAAAATATAAATTCAAACCTTCCTGTGGGTAGAGGTTGCTACACGCATTGAATTTATATACTTTATAATAAGACTAATGAATCAAACATTAAAACTCAAAAATTTCCATACCTGTGGGCATAGGAAAAATCAAATTTTAACATCTAATTCAAAATCTTATTCCAATTAATTCAATAAAATAAATACCTCCCTGTGGGGTCAAGTAATTATTTCAAAGAATTAATAACAATTCTTATATGTCATTTATAGTCCAACGACCGTATCTTTATGTGATTAGATCACTAATATCATAATTACTTAAGATGTTGTGGCTACTCTTAAATTATCATGATATTCCTTAAATGACATTCATAAGATTTATTTATAAAATTGTTTCAAATCATTACTTAACCCTTTTAATGATAGAAATATCAGAAATTTATAAACTAGTTTTCATGGACCAAAATAGCATGTACTGTTTATAATACATCACAACATCAATACTGAATCTTAAAAGTATCATGAAGAATGTCGGTACATGATAATACACACTTTGTTTATGTCTATTGGTCATGCATCACGGTTCTCATGCATTTATTTAGACTTAGGGCCATTAAGCACAAAACAAAGTGTTTTCAAATGATGCAGTGCGTTAGTTTTATTATCACATACATGGTACAAATGGGATGTCATCATAAAATCAAAAGGCTTCAAAATTCTCATGTACCATTATAATTCTCCGTCATTTATTCATCACTGTTAGACATATGATGCATCACGTTTATATATATTAAAACATCATCGTCAAACTTCTTACATACATGATACGTATATGCATATTATATGGCACTAAAGATAAAATAGGCTTGTGATAAATTAATTGACCGAGACTAAAGGCTATAAACAGTACCCATTTGATTTTCAATTGAACCCATCAAACACATAGCATCTAGCATCATCATCATGATGATTATTTCATGTATGTATAATGAAGATGATATGCCGGAGGATGCCAAAGATGCCATAACATCAGTGGAAAATCAATTGTATATATATCCATAAAACTACTACAAGTAATCAGTCCAGTTGGAAGTCCGAAACTTGGACGTGAAAACAAATATGGAATAGATACAATTATACAATTATACTAACATAATATTAAACTCACTCAATAGAATATGCATATATGCCGTGTACCATTCATATGTGGTCAATTTATTGATCTTACATATATGCTTGACAAGTTTTGCCGATGAATAACATTATTTATTAATTTATCATCACAAATCAAATAGACAACAGATGCCGTGTATGTGTATGTATGTGCTTGTGATGAATATCAATCCAATCACCGTGGCAAATTAAATTGCAACATGAACGAAAAAAAACTTTAGTCAGTGAATATTCATCAATAAACGGAAATACATAAGATCAATCTGTATACATCTATTTGAAATTGTAATCAATACAACTAAAGGCAGGCTCTGATACCACATGTAAAAATTTTATATATATCAAATTTGAGCCTAAATAAATTGAGCGGAAGACATACCTTCAGCCATATTGATCAACAATTTATAAACCACAAGCAGGGACGATCACTCAATAGGAATATGAAAACTGATATATTTTTATTTTAGCGACAGTGTCTTCTAGCCTATGACCGGATGCTTTTTAGAAGCGTACAGTGATGGTTAACAGGCTTCTCCTTATATAGGTTAGGTTAGGGACCCTGTCAGTTACCAATCCTTAGCCCACTTCCTCCCATCAAAGATAGTGGGTTGTAACTGGTTTGAACTCTAACTAGCTATCCTTACGCAATCGTGATAAGTGGGTAGTTGTCCTTTATTTATTTATAATTATTACCTTAAGAAATAAATAATTCTTATTTATCTCTTTCCTTATCTTTTATCATGTGAGCCACCATAAAGATAATTTAACATTATTATCAGAACGAGTGGATACAAGCGCCTGTTCTCGATTATCAGAAGACTTCGGTTAATTAGATTTGCTTGAGCGCTTCATGAATTGGGATTTTGTTTGGGGTGTGGTTCGTCAGATGGGAATATATCTGTGTTTACTGCACGAGGTGATGGGGTAACTTCTGTTTCACGGGCCCCATCAACTGCACCTGGTATGTGATTTTAACACCCCAGTATGGAGGGTCTCCCGATCACTTACAAGAAAGAGATTTGTTGCTGCCGATAGCAACAAGCCAACAACAACGTGACATTGCGAAAAGAAGTTTCAATACTTTGTTTTTGTTTTTCATTTTATCAATAAAGTAAACTTATATTAACTGATAAACAAAGTACAAAGACCTCCAAATCCAAGCTCAAGACCCAGCCCATACAATAGCCCAAAAGAAAAAAGCCAAGTCCAACAAAATGGGCGCCCATAAAAGAGAAAGCAACCCAACCAGGCCCAAAGGCCCAACCAAGCGAAGAGAGCAACAGACGCCTCCACCCACACAGGGGCAGATACCTTTACACCGGACGTTGACGATGAGAAAAAGGGCACTGGCTCACGAGTAGCCAGGCTCAGTAAAGGCTGCGACTGGTCGACTGGCCCCAACCCCACTTCGCGGCCGAGAAGAGCCCAAATTGGCAGCTCCACAGGTGGCTAAACAAAGAGCTTGGCAGCTGCCGTCGTCTTCCTCAGCTCCCACTGGTAACTGTACAAGGCCCGTTGGAATCAAAAAGAGGAAAGTCCTCCAACCTGTGCCAAAGCAGAGCTAAAGCAAGGGGTGGGGGACGCGACGGCACACTAACAGGAACACAGCACCCGAGGCATCGAGGACCAACCAAGACCAAACGGCGAGAATCAACCCAAGGCAACCAGACCCCAATCACCAAGGAAACCACTACAAGTGCAGAACAGTACAGGGGAGCAAGGCACTGTACGAGGATGGCCAACGAGGAGAGAGGAAAGAAGAAAAGCGCACGATAGCGCAGAGAACAAGCTCACGAATGTTTAATACTTTGTTGTGCTTTGGTTTGTTTAAATCCTGATTGTATGTCTTTACATATGAATACTTAATATGATCACTCTCAATATTATTTTGTGTCACACATTTGCTCTACTGTGACCATTCATGTCAAAGCGCAGATTTGATACTGGAATGAAGCAAGAGTTAAAAACTACACCAAAATGTAAAAGATTGGATACCCATGAAGATTGTGTCTTTAAGCACGTAGGAAGGATTAATTGTATGAGCAAGAAAAAGTAATTTTTAGCCAACTTCGGTCTTTTGCAATTGTTGTTAAATAAGATCGGGTAAAAAAGATGATGTTTGCTGACAGTGCAAAGTTGGGATTTTTATGTGACAATGTGATGATATCTCGGGCCAAAATTTCTTAATACAGAGTAGATTGAGAGATGGAAATAAAATACAATAAATTGCAGTGATGCTATGATGAACTTCCAATTGGTTCCTTCTGAGTTTTCTTTGAAGTTACTCCTCTTTTCTTCCGAGAAATGGTTCCCGTCTTCGCGCTCTGTTACTTCAGTCTCACAGCTCTCGCAAGCAAAGGACTCTGACGTTGAGAGACTATTTTCCATCATCTTTCTCTTGTGCCAACACCAAACTGCCTGTGTGAAGCAGGCAGCCCATGTTCTCCAATGGTGGAAATGATGCCCTAAAGTATGAGGCAGCTTTTGGCTATGGAGGTGTCTGAATTGGTTGGCAACAAAATTGAGATCTTAAGCTCTCAGTACAAAATTGAGAGAGGGTCATGTTCCTTTGTACATTATGATTTCCAGCAAGATGTATTCAATTTTATTTATTTATTTTTTTGGGGTGCAGCTGGAACAAGAAAATTAAAGCCGTAGGACAACAAAACAACCAAACTCTAAAATGGACCGCCGCCATCTTGTCAGAATCAAGAAGAAGCCTCAAAATCAGGTCGTGGAGCCTGAAAGATCACTTCCCCAGTGGATGCCAATGCACCCATCTTGGCCAGCATATCAATACACGCATTACCCTCCTTCAGATGTATTCAATTTTATAATTAAAACAATAATAATAAATGTTCATTTTAGACAAGAAAAAGGAATTATAAGCATTATGGGAAATGGGGTCATTACATTACATTCTCTATTTTATTGTTACCGCACGAGCAGATGGTAGTTGGGACATGTCCAGGATTGATCAAGCTCACCCGGTTAAAGTAACTTCTGTTTCCTGGGCCCCATCAACTGCGCCTGGCGCCCTTGTCGGTTCTGGTTTGCTTGATACTTCTCAAAAGGTTTGCTTGGGTGGCTGTGACAATATTATGAAAGTTTGGAAACTCTGCAATGGGATTCGGAAAATAAACTGCTTCCCAGCTCTTCAAATGCATACTGATAGGGTAAGTGCGACGATCCCCTCTACTGATTTAGATTTCTGTCAGTGTTGTGTCGCATTTCAAGAAAGCATATCCATCAAAAATGCAGAAGCTAGGGATAGCAGCAACAAAGTTTCCTGACAAGTCCAAGCACTGAAAAACTAGATTTTTCAGATCAAAGGCTCGAAGTAAAAATTCAGTTGCAAAATTCATGCAGGAATTCTTTAAATCCTTGAATGCTGTAACTAAATGAAATACCTCCGAAAATAACCAAAAAAATCGGTCCCATGCTTTCCAACTTATTTTATCCATCCTTTTGCCCTGCAGTAAAAGCCACGACATTAACCTCAAAAAATAAAAATTGCTAAGGGTATAATCAAACAAGTACAGCAACAAACAATTGGTTTGAAGTTTAACCCTGCCTTCCACATCAAATTGTAATAATATGTAAATAAAAAATTGATTAATGTGAAAACAGTTTTAAGAAATTTGGAAAAAAAAAAAAAAGAAAAATGGATTGACTGCTGTAATTAACAAAGAAGAATGAATGGAATGTCCAAAAAATAAATGAAAATGCACAATTACAAAAAGATAAAGGGGAAGAAAATTACTTAGAATGAAAAACAAATATATTAAATGAACAAAGTTCTCTCATTTTTCTTACCTTGTTTTGTGGTCTCAACACTAATACTATAAAGATCTGAAATCAGGGATGTGAGAGGTTTTGGACCAACCTTCTCCATTTTCCTCCTTGTTGCACTTATTCAGCTTACAGCTTTGAATGACTTCCAGTGTATGAAGCATTGGATTTTGCAGAATATAATCTGGCAGTGTCTTCAATTTCCCACAGTAAGAAATTTCCAAAGAGCGAAGGGATGGCATTATGATAATAGGAGGATGCTTGGTACTGCCATCATAATAATCATTCTCATAATAGTAATAATCATCCCACTCTTCCCAGCTATCCATTAAAATGAATTGAAGTTTGTTAGTGCCATCATAATTATTCTTATGCAAATTCAGCTCATGTTTATGCGGAGTGATAGCAAGGTTGTTCATACAGAGAAACTGATAAGTATTCACAAGATCTTACCATCATTTCGTATGGCTATGATTAAAACCATGAATGAGTGATAGAATCTGTAGCATTAGCAACAGCAATGCCAATATCTGCCATTTTTAAAGCAGGGTATCATTGACATCATCTCCTGTCATTACACATATGTGGTTCCTCTCACGCAACTTCTTGACAATTTCAAGCTTGTGCTCTGTAATATTTGCGTAGAAGTAGTAAAGCAACGAAGAATAATTGAACATCTATTTGCCCTACAATAAAAGCAAGGACATTACACTTTCCAAGGAATATAATGAAATAACTATGATTGGGAAAAGAAGCAAAAAGGGGAATAAGAAAGATATTTCAAACCAGCATGGCAACAAGCAATTTGTTCTTGAACCCCTCTTACTGAGTCAAATTGAAATGATCCAAAGCCTCATTTGCAAATTTATTTGCAGCAAACCCCATGCATGATATGTAATTGAACTCCTGGAAACTGAAAATGGCTTCAACATTTTCTCAGAATATCCACACAACAGTTGAATTTCTTCTGGTATGCATGACCTAGTCCAGAAATAATACATCAAAATAAGGAGAAAAAGCAAGGCAATGATCATGATATGAACTATAACCAACAATTGAGCAGCCATGCATCTATGATCCGATTTCGAAGTTTAAGCAGAACCTACGACTCAATCAAAGAAGAACCTCTATAAGAATTTTTAGTTTAAAACATACAAAAAATAATAATAATAATAAAATAAGTACGAGTACGAGCAATTAGTTTTAACCCATCATTCTGCATAAAATTGAAATGCGCCAAACCTTCTCAGCTAATTGTTTTGCATCAGACCCCATGCATGACATGTAATTGAACTCCAGGAAACTATCATTCAGTGAAAGGACAGCCTCTAAAAATCAAACTTAATTCTTCATTCCCCAGGGTGTGCCTGGAATGTGGGAGCAAACTGCAAAGAAGAAGGACTGGAATGTGGGTAATAGGAGAAAACTGCACAATAACAAACAAACAAACAAAAGTAGAAGAAAATTAATTATAATCAAATCAAATGTAGGAAACAAATAAAGTTCTCTCGTTTTCGATTACCTTTTTTCGTGGTCTTAGCACTATTAATTTGATATTTTGACATTAGGGATGTGGGAGAGTTTGGACCAGTCTTCTTCATTCTCCTTGTTGTAACGGTCTCTCAGAAGATCACATCCTATGATCTCCAGCGTGTGAAGCATTGTATTTTGCAGAATATAATTTGGCAGTGCCTTCAGTCTTTTGCAGCCATAAATTTTCAAAAAGCGAAGGGATGGCATTATTCTAATAGAAGGAGGTTTGGTAGTGCCGTCAGAATAATCATTCTTATAACAATAATCATCCCACTCTTCCCAGCTACTCATCTCATAGAATTCAAGTTTTGACAATTTGGGGAAAGCAACAACTACTGGTGAAGAAGAAGTCGACGAAGATGCTGACGATGATATCTGAGTTTCTATTCCTACTAAAAGCTCAACCCCGACTTTTTCAACACCCGCCATCCGGTTCAATTCAAGAGTTTCAAGGGACGGGAGCTTACCCAATGAAGGCAAGTGTGAGGACCATTCACCTTTAAAGAACTCAATATGCCTCAGGTTCGTTAACGAAATCATCCAACTAGGAAAGGTAATACCTTTGTAGAACTCTATGGAAAGAATCTCCAAGTTTGGAGATGGCTCCAAGGCTTCTAGCAAATGCAAATGCTCTTCTTCTTCTTTTCCTCCTTTTTCCTTTTCTCTGTCATCAAAAATAAGTTCCAAACGAGTGAGGTGTTCCTTTTTGTTGAGCTCTGCTTCCTTAGCCTCCCCCACATGACGATGCTTATGTGCACCCAAATTTCTTATGGTAAGCCTTCCTCGAAGTTGGTTGAGGTTCTTCAGATCTCCAAGAGAAAATTTATCCACATCACAGCCAACGTCCACCTCCTCCAATGTCCTAAGGCCAGTTAATCGTGCTATTCCTTTTGGCAACCTCTTAGGGCCACACAGGTTATGAAGATGCCTCAAGTTAATTAGTTTTCCGATCCCTAGAGGTAAGTCCATATCATCCTTGCACCAAGAAACATCTATGGTCTGCAACTTGTGTAGTTCACATAGCGTTTCAGGCAACCACCTCAATTTACTATTTCTAGACAAATCGAGCCAACTCAAATGAACCAATTTACTAATGGAGGGAGGTACTTCTTCAAACTCGTTCCACCTGAAGCTCAATGATCTTACATGCGTTAATTCACTGAATAATCCTAACAAGTCTTCTGTTGTGAGCGGCAGGCGTGTAGCCCATGATCCCCAAATTAAAAGGCTTCTCAATTTTTTAGTATGGTCAAGGGACTTGAAGGGTGACCTACCATTTGCAAAATTTAAATATAAATGACGCACTTTGCTCGATAGAGATCTCATTGTTGACTCCAACGGACCGTTGACCCACACGCCAAGACATTCATTTTGTGCAACAAATTGAGCAAAATCATGCACTATATTATGCATTTTACAACTGTAGATTCTATCATATACATTTTTCTTGAAATCTTGAAAGAAAGAACGCATTGCTAAATTTTGGAAATAATATTCCCCAATGATTTTTAAATCATCGCTTGGTCTCCCTATAAGATAACCTTGAGCCATCCATGTATCTATCAACATTTGCTTCTCAATCTCATAATCCTTTGGAAAGACAGAGCAGTATAAGAAACATCGTTTCAATACTGGAGACAGATCGTAATAGCTCAATAATAGTGGGGCAAAAACATCTCTTTGAGCCGCTTCTACTTCCCATATCTCACTATCCAAAATTTTTCGCCATTCTTCTCTAGTTTTTCTAAACCGCAAAGCGCTCCCTATAGCCTTTGCAGCAAGAGGCAAACCCCTGCACTTACTTGAAATTTTTTTGCCAATTTCTTCTAAACATTCGCATTCTATATCACTCCTATCAAAAAATGCTATTTTACTTATAATTAACCAACACTCCTCGTCTGACAAAGTCTCTATTTTTAAAATATTATCTTTTGAGCAACCCATGACTGATGCAACATTTTCTTTTCGTGTTGTCACCAAAATTTTACTTCCTTGTGAAGCAAGCCTAAGAGTTTGTTTCAATTTGTCCCACTTTCTTGAATTTTCTTCCCACACATCGTCTAAGACGAGAAGAATTTTTTTCTCCTTAATAGATTCACCAATTTTTCTCATCAAATATTCCAATTCTGTGATAGCTGGAGTAGAGTCTAAAAGAGATACAAGAATTGTCTTGGCAACCATTATCTCATCGAAAGGATCTGAAACACATATCCAAATTTTCTTATCAAAATAAACCTCTATACTATTATTGTTAAAGGCAAATTGGGCAAGAGTCGTCTTGCCTATTCCTCCCATCCCTACAATAGAGATAACAGGGAGGTCTGACCCGTCACCAACACTAGGCTCACTCAACAACTTATTTACTAAGATATTTTTATCTTGATCCCTGCCCTTCACCTCTGTTATATCAATCATAGAGACAGTCATAGATCTCTCAATTGGTTGGTTGGCTTCCGCTGAAACAAATTTGTAACGTTCTTTCTCTTGGGCTAAAAGGTCTAACCTTTCATTCAGCTCTTTGATATTGTTAGCGACGTCATGACGTAGCCCAACTTGTTTACAACAAAAGCAAGAGGACCGTAAGAAGGAGCATACCTTCCTCTTTTGCTTCGGATCAACTTGTTCATCTCCAGGTTTGCTTTGTGAGCTGAGAATTGCAGCTTCCCAATCGTCCAGCACGTCCTCAATGTCATAAGCTACGTCCTTGAGTTTATCCAGCCAGTCTCTGACGGTGGCCTCCTTCACTTGCCTTGTCTCTGCATCAGCGAGCACAGCTTGGATGGCAGTGAGATTGCTTTTCAGCTTCTCGACTTCTCCTTTAACACCCACTACAAGCCTCACTTCTTGTTCTAGCTCACGAAACATAATGGAGCCAAGCTGCTCCACCACTAGAGAAACAAGTGCCTCAGCCATTTGTATAGTAACCGAAGGCAAGAAACTGATGAATCAGAGGAAGTGAAAGCTGAAATATGAAGGACTCTGTATTGCTGCTTTGGTTGATGTTTACGAGGCTCTTTGTGTTTCCTTAAATAGGAAAATGATGCTTACCAAGAACTGAAATGCGAGGTTGTAATGCAAGTGTAAGTTGCTAAGCAATGTATCAATAAAAAAACAATATGATTCTTTCTTTTTTTTTTTTGAACTAGACAATATGATTCCTTGCTTCCACAATTTTTGTGGATTCCCATCTTTTGCTTTGGCAAGTTGCTTTGGCTAAAGCAAAAGGGCGATGTGATAATATTTGGTACTTTTAGCTTTTAAGCTATTAGCAATACCTTCCTTAGGATAGCTCATGAGGACATTCGATTAGGATAGCTCCGGAGGACATCCTAAATTCTGCACCTAACAAATCAACAGCATAATAAAGCTTATAGTATTATTTATTGCAAGTGAATTGTTATTTCTGATGAATTATTTTATAAATTATTTATTTTAGAGAGACTCGCATATCAAAATACGGAAAAATTACTGCTCTGGATTGGGTGTTTGGACAAATTATCCGAACAGCCAATCCAAAATGCAACCTATTCTTTATGAAAATCTAACCACGTTGAAATTTTTACCAAATTTTTTTTACTTTTAGGAAAAAGATTGGTGGACGGGAGAAAAGTTGACGCGGAATAAACGGAGAATTTTGTTTGTGTAGTCTAACTAATTTATTTATGCAATGAATGAATTGTTAAATTATTGTAATAAAATTTCACAATATTTTTTCATATATTTTTTTGTTGCAAAAATTCAGTATCCTATTGCACAAAAAATTTCTTCGTCTATTCCGCGTTCTTTTTTTCTCGTCCACGAAACAGTGCTCTTAATTTTAACGTATACCATATAAGATTCACATTTTCAGTTTTAAAATAAGAACAATCAAATTTTATATTTTATATTTAATATTTTTTTAATATAATTACTTTAAAAAGAGAAGATAGTTTCACTTTTTAGTGGTGTTCAGAGTCTAGAGACCCAATTTGGATCCGTATCTTTGCCGATCAAAATATTCTTTTATAAATTGTTTATTACGTGGCTTGAAAATTGAAACAAAAAGAGACTCTTGTCTAATTGCATGGCGATCAATTCCTTACGTAGATTCCAGACCATCTGCAGAATATGGAGAAGATCTCTTGTATTAAAAGATTTCTGGGACCACAGTTTTCACAACGAGGAATTCTTCGACTTTGAAAGCAAAATAATTAAACCAGGTGAAGTAGAGTCCCAAAAGGTAAAAGGATCATCATCAGCAGCTTCGAGATTAGCCATGAAGCCTGTACAATACTTTCCTTCTCTAAACATATGCTACAGTGGACAATCCCAAGTTTGAGCGTGTAACCGCACACATTCGGTAATAAGAGGTTTATATATATCCGATTCCCATCCACAAGCATTCACTTGGAATTATAGAATTTTGATTTAGTGCAAATCAAAGACGAATAGTGTCCATCACGATATTTATAAACAGTCTGAACTAGAAGATGCTTTAATTTGTGTCATGACTAAGAAAAACATGATTGACAATTTGGGGCTTGAAAAATCTACGGCATAATTTTTCTTTTTTGATAATGCAATTTACTAGGTTAGTTGTTGCGAGAAAGATTTTATAGAAATTTAAACCCCTCTCTTTTAAATTTTTAAAAATTTTAGATTTAAAGATTGAATTTTAAAACTGAACCTCATACCTTTTCCCTATAGGCCTTTAGGGCCCCCCTTTTAGCCAGCTAGGCTAACGGAGATCAAGAATAGAAAATTCTGAGATTTAGTTTTAAGGTAAAAAAAAAAAAAAAACTGCTCAACTTCCCGTTGAGTAAGCTGGTCTAACTCGTCCCCAGTTAGGTTAAATATTAAAGGTTCGTTTGAAATGAATTTTATTTTGTATTTTTTTGTTTAATTTTCATAAAAAAAATAAAAGACATGTTTGATATTATTTTTATTTTTTTGTTTTCTATTGAAAAGTTGAAAATATTTTTCAAAAAATAAAAAATAAAAAAACAATAAAATGATATTTTATTATTTTATTTTTCATTTTTTTATGTGTTCTCTCATAATCTCTTCTCTCTCTATCCATTCTATTCACCATATGTCTCTCTACTTATTCTCTCTCTATCCCTCTCTATTTTTTTCTCTCTTTGCTCTTTTTGTCTCTTTCCACTCTCTCTCCTTTTTCTCTATCTACTATTCTCTCTACTCACTCTTTGTACCCTCTCTCTCATTTTCTCTCTCTATCATAGTCTCTACTCATCCTCTCTCGATCTTATCTCTCATTTTCTCTCTCTATCATTCTCTCCTTACACTCTCTCTCCTTTTTCACTCTACCTTTCTCTTTTGTCGTTCTCTCTCTACACACTCTTTCTCATTTTTCTTCCTCAACAATTCTATCTACTCATTCTCTCTCTACTATATCTCTCTTATTTTTCTCCCTCTACCATCTCTGTCATTTTTTCTCACTCTACTATTATCTCTACTCATTCTCTTTATTCATTCTCTCTCTACCTTCTCTCTCTCCTCTTCTCTCTCTACCATTCTCTCTATTCATTCTCTCTCCTTTTTCTTTCTTTACTATTCTCTCTACTCATTCTCTCTCTATCCTTTCTATCCTTTTTATCTCTCTGCTATTTTCTCTACTCATTCTCTCAGTGGTCTCTCTCTCATTTTCTCTTTCTACCGTTCTCTTTACTCATTCTCTCTCAACCTTGTCTCTCATTTTTCTCTCTCTCCCCCTGTTCTATCCATTTTCTATCATCTCTCTAACCTTTTTTTTTTTTACTTTTCATCTCTCTATCAATCATTTTCTATATTTTTTCTCGCTTTATTTATACTCTTTTAATCATTTCTCTCGCTATTATTTTTTTTTGTCTACTTTTTTATTCTTATAAAAAAAAAAAGTTAATCGTAATAAATACAAAAATTCCACAAGCAACAAAAATATAAAAATAAAAAATAAGAAACAGTAATAAAAAATTAACAATATCTTCAAATAGATCCTAAAGTTATTTGTCTTTTTTTTTTTTTTTTTGTCTTAAGTTGTTTGTGTTTCTTTAAGCAGGATAACAATGGAGAAGAAGGCCTTTCACGTGAGTCCACCACGCATAATTTGTTTGGCAATCATTTATTTTAGCCAAAAAAAAAAAAGGTTTTTGTTAGAAAATTAAAGGAATATAATGCTGCTCATGTTGTTCAAGTTGTTAAAAGCATTCATGTCCATATAAAAGATTATCAGTACAAAATTTTATCAAAATCAAGTGATGGTATGACTTATTACCTAGTGTACGTAATATTATAATTATTAAGCTGTTTTGAATTTTTAAATACAAAGTTATAATACTTTTAATGAAACTAAGAGACATTATTTGTTTTAATTTTTTGTATAAAAAAATTAAAAGAATATATAGGTTGGTGGTTCACTAATTATGCTCTGAAAGGGGAGGTCGTTGTAATCTGGTGATAATAATTTTTGGTTCAAAGAATTGAAAATTTTACTTTTTGAGAAAAAAAGAAATAGAAACACTTCTAAAAAGTCAAGTTATTTTTGGAAAAGATGAAATACCTTTGAAAAAGTATGTTCTTTCTAGGCAGTGACCCATCTTTTCTTTTGAAATTTGATAGTAATGGCACATACCATTGTCGGATATAATTGCCTATTAGTGGTAGGGCCAGCGATTAATACCAAAGCAAGGGCAGAAAGCTTTTAACTGTTTTCGTCTCAGATGAGTTGAGAAAGCTGTTTACGTTATCCGCGCATTTCTAAAGTAAGAATTAGATATTGCTTTTGGATGTGGTGTGGTGGAAAGTGTTGAGCCCATCAAAAGTTCAAAACCATCTGGCCTGAAATCTGTAGCGTGAATACATGAGAGGCAAACACTTTGGTACTAACTGAGCTTTGGAAAGTTCGAAGGTGTTTGACTCAGTTGCTCACATGCCCTTTTTCTTTGTGTATTTTCTCTTAACACAGAAAATAATTAATTAATTAATCAATTAATTGTTACAACAGACAAAAAAAATGGATAAAACAATTGTGCATGAGAGGCAAACTCTCGAACCCACATTTGTAAGAACCTTCAAAGAGGAGGGAAGTGCGGGTTAGGACATTCGAACTCCCGTCACCCTCGAGGAGCAAACTAACCTCACAGAGTCGAATTGGCATCCTTATGTATTTTCGGTAAAAGGAGATGGACCGGACGGTGGGATGGGCCGACGGGTAAAATGACATGTTAAATAAAAATATATATTTTTTAACGCTCTTATTTCACAGGTGAAAAGGTGGGAAGAAAAATAATAAAGAAGTCAATTCCCCTACAAAATTACAGTGTTCCGGTGGCTTCACTTATTATTATTATTATTTTTTTCATTAAATGAAATAAAGTTATATCTACAAATCCCATAAAATAAGTCCTATCGCTCCACTGGAGCTATAATTTATTTATATTGAGTTCGTGTATACCTGTAAGACAAATTTGAAGAAAATCGTTGTTAAATATATTCGGTTAATTTTTATTGCAAGTCTACCGAGATATAATTAGTATTGCCGTAAACACTTTTGTTTTGACAAGTTAAATCCATTTGAATTCTCAATTTTAAATAGTTTATCATAATTTCAATTTATTCTCCCATTAAAAAAATTTGTCTAATTGAAATTCAAACACAATTAGTTTATAATTTTCATGACTTTATTAATTGTAATTGTAAGTCATTTGGGTCAATTGTTACTCTTATTTTGTGCAATTACTCTTATTTTGTATAAATTTCTCTGATCTATATACGGTATCATAATATTGTATTATCTTAATGCAATAATTTCTTTTCGGTCAAAAAAAATATAATATATATATATATAAAGTAAGTGTCGTCAGAGCTCAAAGGAATGAAAGGCAATGGCGAAGAGAAGTGGGAAGTACTTCATGGGCATTTGTTAAAGTGTCGTCCAAGCTCAAAGGAATGATAGGCAATGGTGAAGGGAAGTGGGAAGTACTTCGTGGGCATATATTAAGTATGATAAAAGTGATATGTAAATTTTTTTAAAAAGAAAAACAACAAAATGATTGAATCCGTCGCATAAACTAAATATTCATATGTGTCTTCCTAACTCACATCCGTATAATCATATGCCCATTGGAAAATTGAAAGCTTCTGGCTACAGTACCTTGTATGGGGCAAGGCTTTGCCCTTGGTCTACCTCGAAAGTTCTTCCAAGCTTAGTACTTGCTTCAACTTTTCAATGCATTTTCTCTTTGCTTCTTCATCTGGCAATGATGGCACAGACTGCATCTCTGGAATCTTTGGTAAACCCAGAACGCAGCAGGCGGACATGCTTCGACATCCGCCTGCTGCAGGACGGGGAAAATCATCTTTGCAAAATAACAGACTAACTAAAATCCTTTTTCTCTAATGTGTCACCAAGGAAAATTACAAAGCAAATATGTCATCGTGGAGGGGTCATGTACAGATGAAAAATCTCAATCCTGGAAATACAATTCTAATTGCTTCAGAATAGAAAATTTATGTGATAAATGCCATTCAAATTACAAATAATCAATGGTACATATTAACTTAAAAGAACGGTCTAATTAAGCTCACAGTTTGCCCGCAAGCCTTGCATTATTGTGTGAAGACATCCATTGCTTACCAAGAGCAATCAATTCTCCATTATCTTTCCTCCTGACCTCTATCACCACTGATGTTATTCTTTCCTTATCTCCTGCTACCTTTGCCTGTATCTCCACCTCTTCCTGCCAAATAGCGATGCCATGCAAATGAGAAATCAGACTGGGAAAATCTAGATTTAAGCACAGAGAACTGGGGTTCAAATGTTCACAGAATTATGTTACTGGACTTGTGTTGTAGCACCATTCCATGGGTCAAACAACAATAGAAAAAGGTCAGAATTAGAAATTCTATCCAAATCAGCTGTCCAATGAAAAGCAGGACTGAAGATTTGAAAATGCATATTCCCATCAGGGTTGAAGAGTTTGATAAATTTGAAGCAGTAAAATCGTTTCCAGTAAATTTGCATAGAAATACGCTAAACTACCACTGCTCATTGTGGTCTAGTGGTAAGCGCCAACCACTGGGCCCGTGTTTGAGTGTTACCAGGGCATTCAGTGGAACAAAACCTACATCTGACGAGGTATTCTTCATGCCGTAACCATCCAGATTTGGCAGAACCTCTCTAGACATAGACACTATGCTCTCTAGTGAGACTATTGGGCACCATCCTTGATTCCCATTTTTTCAACCAAAAAAGGGACAATGGAAATACGCTAAACTGACCTAATTCGATATGGTTAAGGCTGTTTTCGTAGTGGAAAACATCAGAGGTACTATTTGTAAAGAATTTTGCGTCTTGCTCTCTAACATATCATCTAACAAGAGTCAAAAAATTTGTCTTATATGCAGATTCTGTCCATCAAAACACAGGGATCAAGTACTGGCTTGTTATATTGTAATTACAAAACAAATATCACATCATTTAGTAAAACATTCAAAAGGAGAAAATGTTTGATTTAGTATTTTTAACTTACTAATTGTTGTTCAGCTCTCAACAATATTCTAGACAGAGTGTTTGGTAATTTTGCTTATACCTACTCATCTCTTATGAGGGCCTAATAACAGCAATTGATCAGAAAAGTAACACAAGCTAATTTTTTACTCTACTTATTGCTGATTGATGTTGACAAATCTTTTCTTATCCTTTCATCTAATCAAACAAAACATTTTTTTTTTGTCCATTTGAAGGCCAGTGGGCTGTGAACTACACAATTGGATAGCTTTTCTCAATCCCATAAACCCCACACTTCTTTCCCAAAATTAGAACACAACAATGTCTTTTTATTGATCACTAAGAATAATCAACGATGGTCAATATTAACAAGTAAACCAAACAATAACAGGAAAAAACTTTTTGGTATTGCAAGAGTGATTTGAAAGTAACAATGACCGTTGGATTTTGAAGTCATGAGAAAAAAAAAAACAAGAACTGATAATCTATCAGATGCTAGTATTGTGTGGGACTACATTGCTACTTTTTGCTAATTAAGTGTAGCAATGTAGTCTTGTTCTCACAACAATAAGCAATACCTAAACCAAACCAAAAAAACCCAAAAGTTTAATCTCTAACACTATTGTTTCCTAATTTCAAGTACCATTCAAATTGTTTCCGAATCACTTTCTTTCTTTTTTCCCAAAATTAACTCTCATCTTGGAAAGCTGTTTGCTCACTTCCCAGAACCCGCACAAATATAAATTATTAGGTTCAAGAATTCATGAGCTTTTATGGCACAAAATCAATTGTCAAAAATGGTAAGTTGTGAACGAGTAGAACAAACGGACCCTACGATAATGAAAGCAAACCTGGGTCTTTGCAGTGGAGTAAAAAGAAATGCTAAAATCGAAGGAAGCTCTAATCTCGCCGGCGGCGGAGTACACGGCGGCCGCCCCCACATCGTCAATTAACGTTGCCATGGCTCCGACATGCCAATTCCCACTTGAATCCTGACCATGTACAACAACAAAAGTACACACATGCCAACATCAACATATTAGGAACATGATATGACATTGGAGTATGTTCAAATCAGTTATGATCATGCGATATAACTAACTGTGATACGGTCTGAAACCACGAATTTGCATAATACAAAGCCCTTGTGTGCCTCCACAACTTGGAGACCCTCCATGCTTAAGGCTTCCAATTGGTTGCATAAGCCCTTGGATAGACTCTCGAGCCATTTGTTTGACTTCTGTACCTTGGGGTCCTCCTCCATTTCTCTGCGTGATGATCATGTCTTATTCCATGTTTTACAGTGACGAGGAGCCAAGTCATTTGTATTCAGGAAAAATATATATATATATATAACAAGAAAAAGGAAATGATTTGGTAGGAATTTGCACACTATATGGCCATACTCCACAACCATTGGATGGTTTGATCGTGTTTTATGTCATGCATCATCTAATCATCTGACTACAAAACTCATATTCATATGTGTGTTTATTCACACTAAATTAAACCCATAAAGCAATTCTAGGATTACCAGTCTCTAAGAGCAAAATAGCTGTCATATTCTACTTTTTTTTTTTTGTTAGTAGTCTACTCCTGGACGCTGGGTTTTTTTTATTTTTTTTGACTGGATAGACATGGGTTTTTGATAAGGCAGTAACGTAAGTGTACAATATAACAAATTGTTGATTGCCAAAAAGATTAAAAAAAGGAAGAAATTACATATGTTCAATTTAATAAACATGGTTACACTTTTTATAAGCATGAATTACCATCACATTATTAAAAACTCGTGTTTTACTTAATATTTCTTATTTACTTAATATTTCTTGCTATTGTACCTGTTGTTGGATGTTTGATGAAAACGATAAAGAAAATGGATTAAAGGGATTTATTTGTGCCCTCAATGTGAGAGTCTGAAGGAAGGAAAAAGGAAGTACGTTTAACTTAGGAAAAATTATTTTTGATGGTCCAAGGGGTTGACAGAAAATGGAGTTAATGGGTTGTTTTTGTTTTTGTTTCCCTTTTTTTTTTGGGTTCCTTCCACACTTCATTCCAACCCAAAAGAAGGGGAAACAATTGCGAGGGGTTGATTGCCATTTAACTTTTATTAAAATTTTAATAGAGGAAATAATTTGAAGGTACAAGCATTATGACCACCGATTGTCGAGCAATGGCCCCCATACAAATTTGAATGAAAAGGGCATACTGGGGAGAGAGAGGCTTTTGCTTATTTTACTGGCGGAGCCCCAATTGCGGCCTAACTGGAGTTTTCACGACATAATTTGTACACTTTGCACGCCAGTCATTTGGTACAGCTTACAAAGAATCTAGACATTATGACCATCTTGGTGGAGAGCTGCACAAACGTGCATCTCCATACCCCGCAATGCAAAAGCCTCGCATCAGGACGCCCTTCAGTTATTTTGTTGATTCTGCATAACATTTCCTCCCATTCTGAAACCAACTGAAACTTACACTGTTCGATTTTGCATCCAAATAAATTTATGGTACACCAGAGAGCTTTTTCTTCAGGTCCTTTTTATTCACCTGAAATGGACATGAAAGGTCATAATATTATTTATACCTGTATGTTTCTTTTCTTCAAGTTTAATGGTCCAAAAGCAAATTGGTATGGTATAGTTTCTTGATTCAGAAATTGAGCAGTCAAGGTGAAGAACCTTTCCCATAGCGTTACGAGGCAGCGAGTCCCACAGGAACAATCTCGTAGGCAGCTGGAAGGAGGAGGCAGGAAAGTGTGAATGCTCAAATATAATTTTCACATTCTATCAGAAAACCAAAAAGTTATCAAGGCCTATTCATGAACAGATGATCTGCTAGTTAATTGCATAAATTGTATTGAAGGCAAAGATCAACCGGGCCCCTTTTCAAGCTTTGAAGCACAGAAAACACAGTGCCAATTCAGCACAAAAATGATTCCAATGCAAAAAACCCATTAAACAGGTTTTGTTACCAGCTTAAAAGCTAATGGGATCATCAAGTGTTTCATCAATGTATGGAATAATGGGGAATTGGAAGATTGGAAGTTCCCAGCTGCAGTACCTTATATGGGGCAAGTTTGTCTTTGGCCCACTTGGAGAGTTCTTCCAAGCTTAGTACAGGCTTCAACTCTTCCTTGCCTTTTCTCTGTGCTTCTTCATCTGGCACAATGATGGCACTGATTGCCTCACCGTAGTCTTTGTCTGGCAAACCCAGAACACAACATTCTTCGACAACTGGGTGCTGCGGGACAGGGAAATTCATCATTCCAAATTAATGGAGTACTTCAATTTTTTTTTTTTCCTCTGCTGTCTCCAGTGAAGAATGCAAGCATATTTATCACGGTGGAGAATGGAAAACCATGATGTAGAAGATGAAAAATAATTACCTCCAAAAGAACAGATTCAATTTCTAGCGCGGACAATTTGTAACCTCCAACTTTCATTATATCAGCACTAGTACCTGAAATGTGATATCAAAAACACATTTAGATTCAAAGAGAAGGAATAGCATCAAAATACTTGGAAATACAATTTCATAGCAATGACTCAATAATATAATTTCCTCTTCCATTTGGCCACAAAAATCAACAAGGCATCCAGAAGAATTCCGGGACATCAAAAGCAAAACAGAGATCAAACATGCACCAATGATGTATTTTAGCCCCAAATTTATACTCCTCCTTTTGAAGGCAGTGGCAAAAATATTCATACGTTACATGCCCAAAAAATTTCAAGCTACTCGTACAATGGTTTCTTCTACACACGCAAACCAAGTTTATTTCATTGTAAATTAGGTGGCTTAAGTGTCGTTTGTTGCAAGCAGCAGGATCAAATTGTCAGCATACTAGGCATCAGATGCTATGAACCCAAGTAAATTCATATCACATTTTACAAGTATGTAGCAGAAAATAATGAGCAAATGCAAAATATAAGATTTCCTCATTCAAAGGGCATCTCTTGCTGACGAAACTAAAAAAAGAAAGAGAGAGAGAACAACTGTATTGCAGGATATGGAAACTAAATCTACTCACGTCCCAAAATGACATAGTATCCATCTTCGTCTATTTTGCCAGCATCCCCAGTCTTGAAGAAGCCATCGTCAGTGAATGAATCCTTAGTTACCTGCAGATCATTCCCAAAAGGAGAGACAAATGTTATATTGTTAGAGAAACAGCCGATGCTAAATATCCATCGAAGCTGACCATTTAGCAACCCTAACGGTAGTACCTGAGGAAGTCTCCAATATTCCTTGAACAACGAGGGGCTTTTAACACATAGTTCGCCCATACCTGTTTCTTCTCCGTTCTCATCTTCAACAATCTTGACCTATCAAAGCACAAGAGATAAGGCTCAGAAAAAGTCAACGAAAGGGTAAAATCAATCCTTAATGAGCAACAATACCTGCACTCCAGGAAAAGGTTTGCCGACAGTTCCTGCCTTGCGCACACCTCTTAAGGGATTTGATATTGCCATAACAAACTAGAAATCAAAACACTTACAACTAAGATCACCTAAAACATAAAAGTTATAATGAGCTTTTCTCCATGAACATATAGTTTCCTTGCCTCAGTCATGCCATATCTTTCCAAGAGGCGATGTCCTGTAATAGTTTCCCATTGTGACATGACAGGAAGGGGAAGTGCAGAGGAGCCACACATCTGAAAATGCAACAAGATACTAAGCTCAAGATCAAATACATGGAGCTTATAAAAATGATGGACAGAAGTGATTATTGAGACAATTTACATGACAGACTGCCCACAATCTTGGATAGGGCTTCCAAATAGTTAATACCTCAATTAGCTAAAGAAAATGGTCCTTGACATTATAAAGCAGAACACAATCAAACCAGAATTCCCCAAATACTTACCATCAGCCGCAACTGTCTGGCAGCAGAGGCGGAAGCAGCTTGTAGCTCTGGCTCCATTGCTTCATAACCTTGTATCAATCTAGTGTACATAGTTGGAACCTATATGTTAAAATTTCATATGACTGTTAGTAACAACTTTATGTGGACAGTCTCAATAACAGAAGCCAAATTTTTCCTAAATTTTGGTTTTAGACATATTACAATAAGGCAATGTGCACTGTTGGCTGACTACTGCTGGTTCAACTGATTTGACTCTACTCGTTAAAATTAATATAACCCCAGTGATAATGTGGCTAATTTGATCTGTGTACTTTTTTGATGCCAAACAGCTAAGTACCTACAAATTGCTTAGTGCAGAACGCAGAGCTGTAATAAAACCGTAAGAACAATTTAGCCGGTTAAGAGTTGCAATAAATCTGTGGCAACTTGAAGAATAAGAAAATGTCCAGTAACAGGATTTGGTGCACCACATCAAATGGAATGGTGATAAATAAATGCATAAAACCTAAAATGTTTTAATTATTAGATCATATATGAGCTGGATTGCTTATCAAAAAGATCAGACTTACTCCTGTAAACACTGTTATAGCATCATCAGCTTTATTCACATCTGATGGATAAGATTCGCGCCATCTTTGCCAGATCCCCCTTACACTAAATTTTGGCATAAACTCAACCTTCAAAAAATGATCACATATGTTAAAGCAAAAATTTGCTTGTTTGATATGTTAAAAAGAGTGCTTAATCGTGTACATGTGTGTACTGAAACCAACAAAATGTAAAATTACCGCGGAACCAGCATAGATAGGGGCAAACAGAGCATTAAAAAGCCCGTGTACATGTATATTTTCAGTTAAGGATCAATTTGACACAAAATTCGAATTAGTGTACCTGCATGGGTATAACAAAAAGAAAATGACAGCAGAAGCAAACAAATAGGCGGCTTAAAGTCACATATAATGTTCTTAAAGTCACAATCTAAAATATTGCAACTACATGGATATGATGCAGCGGCAGACAATTGAGAAATTGATCAGCAGATGTATACTCCCAGGCTTCAGCCAAGGTCTTAACCTGCAATTGAGCAAATTGAGGCAAAGCTCATATTAAGATTATGAAAAATAAGTAATTGAAAGAACAAAGAGTGTATAAACTCAGGAATGAAAACTTTTTACATAGTTTTTATGCACTACATTCACCGTGTGGCATCAGATTTCAAATGTACTAATTTGGCGGCAAACATGAGATGCTATTAGGACTATAAAAATGGTAATGGCAAGTTCATGCCTATCATATCAGCTACGGTTTCTCATGTCTGTTAAATATTGACACAAATACACTGTTACACGCATGCAAACAATTCTATTTATTACATTGGCCTCCTCCACAACACAATTATTGAATACGAAATAAGCAGTTATAATGTCCAGGCCAAGTACAGGGGTACTGACACAAAAAGAAATTGATTAATTTTGTTCGCTCAAATGTTTACCTGCGCATTAACGCTTTTGTGCGTGTGAACAACACCTTTGGGCTTCCCTGTTGTACCACTTGTGTACACAATTAGCGCTGGATTCTCACCTGTGTCATTGAAAATGACACTGAGCCACAGAAGAGCGCACATTGATAGTGCAATATATAATTCAGTTCTTGCAAATATATGCACCATGTTCTACTTAGTTCTCAGTGTTCCTTAACAAACCTCTATCTGCTGTTATTTGTTCAACTTGTGAATTATCAAGTGAATTTGTCTGTGAAGAAGCACTAGTCACCGAAGGAATGAGGGAAAATCCTGCAGCACATTTAGCAGCAACAGTTTGCATCACCTCCCGATGCTCTTCAGTACTTAGCACCATTGATATTTCCTACAAGAAAAAAAAAAAGTGAATAAGGTATCTTTGGGAACTAATTCATAAAACATTGATGCAGCTTCTGTGGTACAGTGGCAAAGGAAGCTACTTTCTGCAAACAAGGCTCTTCAACAACCAAAGGTCATCAAACATAAATTCATGTCATTGAGTTGTATAAAAAGTAAATGAATTCTCCATCAGCTAGCTGAAGACATTTTTCAAGAAGAAAGATGCCCCATAAGTAAACTATATACTTTTTAACTCAAATCAGGCTATCATACTATCGTTTGAAGCAAAACAATGTCATTGTGGTCAACAACAGAAGAAGGATGTCTGAACATATATAACAAGATGGAAACCAGATATCTAGTTGAGCATAGTGAATCTGCAAAGAATAGTGACCCCTACGCATATGCCAAATTCAATTACTAAAATGAGGTAAAGTGCCAAATAGTAAGTGCATTGACACCAGAGTCAGACAAGGGGGAGAAGTGGAGGATTGTTCTGGGCATACTGAATCATTCATCATATGTAGGAGCTCAGTCTCTGGATAGCTAATGGCGAGTGGAACAGCAACACCTCCACTAAACCAAGTTGCCAGAACACCAGCAACAAACTCAGCTGAAGGTTTTGCCACAATTCCTACTCGAGCTCCACCAAGATCTCCATGCCCACCAGCACCACCAACCTACAAAAAAATAGCTAATTGCTAGCTCAAGAATTGTAAAGAATATGGGACAAGATCAACTAAATTCTAAAAAATTTTTAAAAAATAAAAAATAAAAATCACCCAGCCATCGAGAAAGCTGTGAGAAGAAAGGCATGGTACAATGAATTTAACTCAGCATATGAATTATCAGTATAGGACCTTGGAGACAAAATTAGGTAGGAATGAGGGTATGGTCCGCTCCCTCACATTGAATTTAGATCCTACATATGATGTTCATATGCTGCAATAAGTGGAAAATTATCAAGTTGATGCATGGAAGATTAGAATGAAGGTGATGGGTAGCTAACAGATCCCAAGACAATGTAGCACCAAGGATTTCAAAATAATTTCACGATGCATCAAACTCGTCAAATGGATCACAAGGTAGACGAATGTAAACTCACAGTCTTCAAGCCACTGGTACGCAACAGATCATAAATCTTCAAAGCAGAGGAGATGAGCTGTCCATGTGTATAACTCTTCTTATCAGCTCTGATGGCGACTCTCTCACCCGCCTTAGCTTCCCTGTAAACCGCCTTGACTACCTCCATATCTGTTCCAGAACTTGATGCTGCATGCATGCATCAAAAAGCAGAGCACCACTAAATCGAATCAAAATGAATTTCACTCAAAAGGGATCAAAGCATTGATTTTTATTCATTAAAAAAAAAACAATCAAAATAACCAAAAACAAAACATTTAGACACCCAAAAGCTTGCTGTCCCAACATTGTAAAACTGTCACTAAAGTGAAATCAAAGCAGCCTTTGTTTACTGACAAACCAATACAAAAAGAATTAAGAACCGTCATTCAAGCACACAATGGCTCGCAATCATGAAAAATGAAAAACCAATATCAAGACTCACACTTTTATTAAAAGGATTAAATTTTTATCTTGTTTCATTGAAAATCCCAATCAAAACAACCAAGAACCAAAATTTATGCACATAATGGCTCACTATTATGATGTTCCAAAACTGGGTTCACTAAAACAGAATCAAATCAATCTTGTTTTCACTAAACAAACCAAACCCACCAACCAAAAAAGAGCACCATCATTCCCAGCTACGCATTTCATCAAACAAGACGAAGACAAATTACAAAAAGAAAAGACCCCAGAAACCCAAACTCAAAAAACGAGCCTTACAAGAGCAGAAACGACCCAAAGAAGGACAAAGACAAGAACTTTGGCCTGCAAGAGAGAGAAAATCTGAGGGGTACGAAGGGCGAGAGAAATTGAAGTGGCTCTTGAAATGTCTACGGAGCAAGGCTTTAAATGGGGTCGTTGCTTTCAAGGAAGTTCCTGCACCCATTATGCCAGGGAGGAGTGGCTTTTATGGGAAACTCAATTGAATGGCCGCTTGCCACACCACAATTTTTGGGTCTGCGTTTAATTGAATTCTCGGGCGCTGGGTGGTTGGTGGTAGCTAGCTAACTTTGACACAGCATGTGGATCATGCAAAATGACAGTTGAGTTCTTCCTGCTTTTTTTTATGTTTGCAAACATGTTTCGTGACGTGAGAATTATGCACGAAGTAAATGCAAATTCACAAATATAATCATTGGAAAATTTTAATTTTGATTCTTTTTTTTATTAAATATAATTTATTTATAATTTTAATACTTAAATAAAAAATTAAAAAATATATTTATATGATATAAAATTATGAATAAATTTTATTTTAAAAATAAAAATAAAATTAGTAAAAACTATAATCATAATTATTACGTGTATTTTTTATATTTTGATTGAAGTTAGTCGATGTCCAAATTATATTAATTTTTGTGATGAACTTGATTTTTGCACTATAAAAATTCATCACACAAATTCATCATATTAAAAATAACAAATATAATTTTTTATTAATAAAATGTAATTACATTGATAAAATATTAAGTAATAAATTTACAATTTAAAATTATGTAAGTGTTATCTTAAAATTAAAGTATAAATCTCATTTAATATAAGTTAAAAAAATTTAAAAAATAATTATATAAAATATCAATATAATTTTATTTTTTTAATAAATGATTATATTTATTATTTTTAGTACGGCAGATTTACATAATTTACTGGTATGGGTCCAGAACTCTTCTACTTCGTGATTGTGTAATAAAATTATGATGTTCACACATTTGTCCGGTTTGGAGGGTTTCGCTGATATACCAGCCAAACGATGTGGATTGGATTTGCAATCTATTCATACATTTACATATATTTTATTTATGATTTCAATAGTTTTGCTTTGAGATTTGACCTTAGTGGCTTATACTATTCAGATTAGCTACCGAAGTTTGAATCTTATTTACATAATATATTTTATTTATGATTTCAATAGTTTTGCTTTGAAATTTGAACTGAGGAGTTTAGTTTGGATAATCACTTATTAGTGGCCTATACCATTCAGATTAGCTACCTAAGATTGGCCATCTTAAATTTAATTGAAGTTAATTTATTTATTTTCATCATTTAGTTCTACCAATGAACTAATTAATAAAACAGAATTTGATATTAGATATAAATTTTGTAAATCATTCCTAACCAAAAGTTATAAAGTCAACTTCAATTTTGTTACCTTCTCAATTGAAACATGTGAGCTGTATGTTTGATACGTTCAAACTAATAGAAATGATATTTACTCAGTTTATCTCCAATTTGATGCAAATATCCCTAATTTTTATTTGATACGATCTCACAAATTCATATAATTTCATTTTTGTAACACTCATTTTTTGTCCCTCAACAATCCAACACCGTACATTCTTCAATTCTTAAAATGCATTCTTAAGTATGTGTTTTAGAATTACGGGTCGTTTCTTAAACATGCGTTCTGAGTCAAACGCAGATTTGTCTCTGTTTGTAAACTCTGAAAAGTAGCAGTTGGCAAAATCGCCCTACAGCCTAAACTTGAGTTTTGGGATTGCAGTATTTTCGCACGATGGAGAAACGATACGCACCACAGTTTTATTATTTTTAAGACAAAAATAACGATGGTTACATACTTACATATAATAATTATAATTTGACCATATAAAAGAGTTTCGTTTTTGCTTTTTTTTTTTTTTACTATAAATTTTTATTTTTCCTGTCAAAACACTAAACACTATAATCAAACAATCAATTAAGCTTCTTGACAGAAAGTTTCAAGACAGTTTGTCAACGGAATATCAATATTTTTAGTTCTAAATTTTTAAATTTTTTTATGTTTGAATTCTAAACATTTTTTACATTTTATTTGAGTTCTAAACTTTTTAATTTCATACTATATCAGTCCTTTAAATTATAAAAAGTGATCAATTGATTAATAAATGAATTTAATTTAATAAAAATTATTTAAAAAAGGTTAAATATATGAATTAAATATTTTTTTCATCAACAAAATATGTACATTAAATATTTTTTTAATCAACAAATATACAAATTAAATAAGTAATATGCATATTTTTGATAGAAAAGACATTCAATTCATATATTTAATTTTTTTTTAAATAATTTTTTGTAAAGTTAAAATTATTTTTTAATAGATTGATCACTTTTGGTAAACAGAGGGATTGATTTGGTAAAAAATTAAAAAATTTAGAATTCAAATAAAATGTCAAAAAAGTTTAGAACTCAAATGTAAAAAAATTTAAAAGTTTAGAATTAAAAATATTGATATCCCATTTGTCAACCGCAACAATAAAACTCAACCGTACGTAATGGCAAATAAATGATAAATTTAATATGAGAATGGATATGATATGTGACACGGATACATTGCAAATTTGCAATTATATCTAAAAGTAAAAATGCTAAACTCGAGAATTTAACAATAATTAAAATAATTAAAAATAATAATTTTTAATTGAGAGATCTGAAATACAAGTGTCAAATCCTGCTCTTTATCATTTCTCATCTCTAACCCTAAACTGCCAGCTTTAAAAGATCGAAAGAAAAATGGAAAATTAAACTCAATATATTAGGTATAAGTTAGCCTGTCATATGGATGCATTTTACTATATGTAACTAAGTATATAATTAATGAACTGAACAAACAACGAACATCACGGAGAATTAAATAAAGAAATTGGACAGCAGCGACAGAAAATTAAAAAGCAGTTCCGTGGAAACATCTATTTCGTCACCCAGATCTGACATAAATGGCTTCAAATTTTAGTTGTACCATTAATTAAAGTCACATTCAAAACATAAGATTTTAAATTTAACTTTTAATCAGAGTTAATTAATTTAAAAAATATTATTTGTCCAAGTCTTACTATAATAATAAAATTATTTTATTATGATATAGAAGTCGCAAGTCAAACTATGGAAAAATTTATTTGTAAAAAATGTACCCATAGAGTATTTCATTGTGATTTACAAGTTAAAATTTAAGTTCCAAAAATAGTCTCATTGCAATGAAAAAAAAAAAGTTAACAATAACACTCTATTAAGTCACAGTTGATGTTATAGACTCTGCATAAAAACAAGAGTAAAGGTTACATATATTTGATCCTCTTCAAGAGTTCCAGTGGGGACAACTCGTGTGTTATAATAGTTTTTTTTTTTTTTTTGTCGGTTGCAATATTGAAAACACAATTTGATAATTACAACCTCATTTAGCTCTCTATACACACACACATAACAAAACAAAAGTGAGGTCCACAACAACTTGTTTGTGCCCTGTACGGAGCAAAATGGAGCGTGCAAATAACAATTGCCGAAAATTAGAGGACATTTGTCCGAGTACTTAGAAGACTTATCTGCTTCATGTGATGCTCTGTCATGCAAAGGCAACAAGACGAAATGATGCCCATGAAATTTCCCCATTGTCATTTTCTTGCCATTCTCTTGCACTCATGTGGTAGACAAAAGGCCTGGCCTAAGGCAGTTGGATTCGCAATTGATTGGAATTCATAGACGTGGTAAATGATGCCTGTCCAGATTCAATGAACCTTCACTTATTCACAGCTACCTTACTTTTCATCTCTTATTGTGATCTTAAAGTACAGTCCATATTTTCTTCGAAATTGTGTTGTCTTTCCTGGTTCGTCAGTTTAGAATTTAAACTTTAAAATTGAAATTAAGAGTGCACAATACTATCACTAGACTTTTGGTGGATAACCAAAGTTATTTCTTAGTCACTACTGATTGGGGTTGATTTGGGTTAGCGGTATAAAATGCATCCTCTACTCTTTATCAAGTCTAACATGACCAAAATGTTATTATAAATGTAATTTGTTTGTGCAAGAAATAAGCAAGACGGGATGACAATCCAGAGATTTATTATAAAAGACTAATGTTTTATTGTATACAATAAATAAAATGTGTCACATTAAATTATTAAAAAAATATCCTACAATAATTCAGTAAGGGTGGTAAAGTCAGATGCATGACTGTACGGAAGCAAACAACCTCGCCGACATCTCGACGAAAATCTCGACAAAAATTTTTGCCCACCATCTTGACGAAAATTTGAGCCAATAAAATCGTAGTACCTAAGAATCTAAATCACTGCAACACAAAAGACAGGTGATCATAGACTTATACTTGTATACTTGTATTTATTGTTACGGTAATTTGACTTGTCCAACGTGGCAGCGTTAAGATATGCACAAAGTCTCAATCATGTTGAATAGTTCAGTATGATTCCACGGTGCACGCAGTTTTTATAGAGCCGTTTTATTCTTTGTTGTGCTTTGTTGATTTCAAGTATCGTGGGTTACTTTTGGAAGATTTTTACTATCTTTTAACATTTTGTTCTGATCGATTTATATTAATCAACTCATTAAATTAAATTAGATATTAGATGGTTTCAAATAAAAAAAAATATTGTGGGTTAGATATATCAAAAAAACAAAGTATTGTGGGTAAGATGATGTGGCGTTACATATCGATTTGTACAGTATTGAGTTCAATCTCCGTATCCGGTCAAAAGCAGGTCATCATGTGGCACTTTGTTACCAGTTTTTAATTTAACTAGAATTTGACCCGCGCGTTGCGCGGGTTGTAAATATTTATTAAAAAATATTAATATAAATTTAATTAGATATAATATTAAATAGATTTTAAAAATTAATATAATTTAAAAAATGGATTTTATAATATATTTATTTCATATTAAATTAAAATTAGTAAAATTATTCGAAGAAATTTATTTAATTAACGTTATTATTGACTGTTGAACAGTTCAAATTTTCAGTTTCATCTCCAATAATATATATTAAATATTATTGTATTTAATATCATATTTATATTATATTGTAATTTAAAACATTTTTAAAAAAAATAAAAAATTAAAAGGAAAATATGTGGTTGTGCCATATGGACCCACAATTTTCGAGGATTTAATAATTTTTTTAGTGATTTTATTTTTTTTTCATATTTGATTTATGTTTTTGTACTGATTTACGTAAAATGAGTTTATTAATAACTACTACTAACATCTGTCTTTACTTGATGTAAATAAATATGGTCGTGTATTAGTCTAAACTTTTCTTTTAGCCTTCTGATCTGCAACATGTTACATGAAACACAGAAGATGTGAATACCAGCAATTTTTTTTTTCAAAGTAAATAGGAAACCTTGAATAATCAAAAGAATATGCTTTTTATCTCAATTTCCATCCGGTAGGTTAGTGATATCAAAAACATTACCCAAGTAATCTTCCAAAGTAGATTCTAAATCTTACCTAAAATTGTTGGCAATTTGTTCACAACAGACATCAAAAGAATGCATTCAAACTGCAAGAGAAAATGTAAATTAGGACTTGACTTATTGAGATTTAAGTAAAGTTTGGAATAAACATGATAAAAAAAAATATAAAAATCTATTTAAAAAAGTGGTAAAAATTGAACAAAATAAATTTAAATGATGTAAAAAAAATTCAACATTCGCATTTTGCCTAGTTCATCCCTAGTAAGATAAAACTGCGTAGTTAAGACATCGTTCTCCCCCCTCCCCCAAAAAAAGAAAAAGCAAGGAAACCTTTTTGTATATATTATAATAATTTGAATTTGTAATTTGAATTTATCTTATTAGAAAAAACCTATCACAGTAACAATTTTGTTAAACATACGATAGGTTTTATTTTAGGTCCATAAATATGTGGTGGATCATATTTACCTAAGAATCTCTAAATTCATGGAATTTAAATTCGAAACAAAATCAAACTAACCGTCAAAAAGAAAAATTCATTGCAGTCTTATCTTTCTCCATTCGATTGAATCCTCCTACTGTTACTTCTTGGCCTTTATATATGATGATAGCTCAAACCTACAAAATCATGTAAGAAAGTTAATATTTAATCGCTAACATTTGACAACCCTAAAAATGGAAAGAGAGAGAGGCATTGAGACAGAGATTGTACAATAAAATTAGACTTGCATCAGCTGCACTTGAAAGGGAAAATTTGCCATTGCCTTCATTGATGCCCATCAACATTTACATAAATCCTCTCGACTTTTCCATGAGCATAGTGCTTAATCGGTATTTAATTTATAGCCTAACATGAAGACTTGAAAAGCAATCATGTAGTTAGAATATAATTCAAAACAAACCATTAATTATACAATAAAATCTAATTATGATGATTTCCTTAACCGTTTTTTTCCTTAACCACTATATTAACATTAATGGCCAACAATTTATTATATCTATTTAATTAGAATAAAATCAGAATAAAATTGAAAGGAAAAAATGAAGACAAATTGTCGTGTAGCAGACATTAAATTCAAAATGAAGGAAGGAAGGGGAAGGGAGAATTAATTTCACAATTGCAACATTCATGAGAATAAATGGAGAATTAATTTCGAAATTATAACATTCATGAGAATAATTGTGCAAGAGTTAGAAAAAAATATAAACGGTTAAAACGTCAAAGGGTACTTGTTGAGAACATTCAATGAGAATAAATGGAGAATTAATTTCGAAATTATAACATTCATGGGAATAATTGTGAAAGAGTTAGAAAAAATATAAACGGTTAAAACGTTAAAGGATACTTATTGAGAACATTCAAAATCATTTGTAAATGATAATTGTGTACAAAAAATAAAAAATAATAAAAATGTAAAATAAAAAAGGAAGCGGAAGGGCATAAAGGGAGAATTAATTTCGAAATTATAACATTTATGAGAATAATTGTGCAAGAATTAGAAAAAATATAAACGGTTAAAACGTCAAAGGGTACTTATTGAGAACATTCAAAATCATTTGTAAATGATAATTGTGTACAAAAAAATAAAAAATAATAAAAATGTAAAATAAGAAATTTGAATTATTTGCCACATGGCAGCATGAATTAAGGGGAAGCTTTCTCTAAACTTCTCCTTTATACTAATTAAATAGATTAGTACTAAATTTTATACATTAAAAAAAATTAAGTAAGTAATTTATAGTTCATAGAAAGTATGTAATTAATTTAAGAAATTTTTTATTTTTTTAAAATTTAATATATTTTTTTTGTAATTTAATGATCTAAATTCATATGGTAATTTTGTATTTATTATTACGTACTTAAATAATTATTTTTTAAAAATAAAATTATTTGATTCTTACAATTGTAATTGTTGTTTTTCATAGTTGGATTGATAGAGAGGCATTTATTCTATATATAAAATTTGGGATTAGATTTCTAAATTTCACTTTTAAGTTCTAACTTTCTAGACACTATACTATATCTAATTGTCCGAGTAAAATGTCACTTGCATTGTTAATTGGTGAAATTTGCTATGTACTTCTCATTGGGCTGTTTGGACAGGCAGACAACTGGCGAGGAGCAGAAAAACTTTTGGTGAGCAAACATTACTGATGACAACCACTTATTTCAAAATGTTTTTTCTTCTCTTTTTTCTTCTATAATTTTCAAGAAAGCATATCAGTACGCAATGCTCCCATTCCGCATGGATAACCGTACTCAAACTTTTTCCTTTCTGTTTTATTTTTTTATTTTTTCCTTATTTTTCTGTTTTTTTTTTAAAAAACTGAAGTTTAGAATGTAATATGATTTTTTTAATCTATTAACAGATTTATTAAATTATAAACTATATAATGAGATAATTTTCACTGTTAAATCTCACGTTCCCCTTCTAAAATTAGAACTCAAGACTTTCAAGGTGAAAGTTTTAAGTTTAGACTACCAGGAAGAGCTATAAAATGCACTTTGTCTTTAGAAGAGGAAGAGAAAATGGCAAAGTTAATTCGCCACAACTGGATTTCGGAAGGAATATCTACTTCTTGGTCTTGGTTCCCGCCTTTCCTGCTGTTGAGCTAGGATTCTATTCCAACCTGCACAAAAGCAGTCACAGGATTTAATAATTAATATCAGCTACTGCGTGCGTGTGAATGGCAAAGAAAAACCAGAGAAACAATGGCTGTTTGAAAGTGAAGAACATGACTGAACATCATAGATCACATATTGGCCTATTAATTTAGACCCCAATGCCCCCACCAATCACATGCATATGTCCACGATGTGAAAGTGTGTCAAATGTCAATAGCTATATATAGATCTGAAAAAACAGCATTGAAGACCTACGTGAAGTTAGATACTTAGATGTGGACAATCATCATAAATGGCAGATTTTATAGATAGGTTGCAGTTGCAATTGTGAAACCCATTATTATTTTTCTTAAGAAAGTTGATAAAGGTACCAGTAAACAACCAGAAATATGGAGAAGGAATTGGATGAGAAAATTCAGGTGTCCATACTACACGGCTCATTAATCAACCAAAGAAAACAATTCCAGTATCAAAATGACTTGGTAGAGACAGATTTACCATTATTCTGTTTGCAGAAGTGCAACCTCAATCTCTTGGATAGATTTTCCTTTTGAAATCCAGCACATACATTGCTCCTCACAGAAATTGACTGCCAGCAACATCTAGGACTGAGATTGGATGGAAACATACCCTTTATTTTTGCGGTAAGACTAAGGCACTATTGCTTGAACCCATGATCTATTAGTCATAAAAAGTCTAATACCATGCTTTTTTTTTTTTTTTTTTTTTGAGCAAACTCTAGTACCACGTTAAGAGATAGTTTTAATGTACAAATTTAATAAAACTCAGGGATGAATCACATGTTAAATTCTAGCAAATATGTTACATACTCCCGAGGATTAAGCAATATGAGACTAGCTGATGATGAATTTGGGAAAATGTGAACAAGAATGGAAATAAATGAATGCAAGACATGAATTGAATAAATAAAACCATTTTGCCATGTACAATTTTTCCCAAGTGGAGACTGGACCTTTGAAATTGAAGCAGCACTGTTAGTCGACAAGATACATAATAAATTAGGCGTCTAAAACATCCATTCGTAGTCTTCCTCAGCTGGTTTCTTACTGAAGTCTAGATTCCGAGGGCACAAAATGTCTAGCTTAAGTTTCCAACAAAATACATGTATTAATTTTTCATTTTTTTTTATTTAGCAGAAAAAGGTTATGTATCGACGACATATATATCAAGTTAGTTTAAAATTATTTAAGTGAAACCATTAAGTTTTTTTTTTCTTTTTATTATAATTTTTTTCTATTGCTGTTATTTCTCTTACTTTTTAAGTTAAACAAATATATTGTTGGGAATGACTTCATTATTGTCCATCAAACGGTGTTCTTTTCCTTTAAAAAGTTATTGCTTCAAAGTTTTAATTATCATTGGATCGTTAATGGACTTAAATAAGAAAGCTATGAGATAGCTAGCAGATAATATCATGAGATTGGTCTTATACGATAAAGAGACTATTAAAAAACCCTAATTAACAAAAAAAGTAAATTTAGTTCATTTCTTTTTTTTTTTTTGTGTGGATCTTTTGCTAAACTGAATTTGAGTACCTCCCAATGAAAATTGGAAGTTGTTTCCATATAGAGATTGAAGATGAGAAATTGAGAATATGGATTGGGTGCAATGAAAATAGAAGCCCTATATGCTTTTGTTTTGTTCATTTTTTGTGATTTAGAAAAGCGCAAAGGATGTGAAACTAAATGCTGCACACATCAAATAATGATTCTTATAAGCAGGTATTTTTGACCCTCATGCGTCAGTATTATGTACAAATTTATTGTATATTAATGCAATGATTTTATTTCGGTTAAAAAAACGGTGTTTAAGCGGCGGGGCTTGGTCTAACAAGTAGCAGGTTCTAAGTCTTGCGAAAATTTCCAAATTTCTAATATTTAATCTTTGGCTTTTTTTTTTTTTAATCAGTGTATCACCCTTATCTTATTTCTAACTGGTTCCAAATTTCCAATATCCAATCTTTTGACGCGGACAATAAGACGCTTTTTATTTCAGGCCCAAGGCATTGCCAGGTCGCTTGGTTAGTATCGTACAATTATCAATTAGCAAAAAGTATATTGACGGAGTCTTTAGATGCTGTCCACAATGCAAAGCACCTCATTTGATGCTATCTGCACTAAATTTTTTTTTGAAATTTTAGTTCTCCCCCAAAATTTGTAGACTTGTGAGTCGTGATGCATACCACTTCAAATATATCATAAGATTTTTTAAAATGTGTACTAATCTGTTAAAATAGAAAAATTTTATGAGTATGTATAAATGCGAACGCAGTGAACACGTAGTCTAAATTAATAAAAGGGCATTGTCGCACCATGTTGCAATCTTAGATGACATTGTTGTACGTACCTATGTTTAAATCATTTTAATTAATTTATATGATTGCATCCATAGTGTTTTTTTTTTTATAATTTGTATCACCGTTCCAATATCCACCTTCCAAACTGAACCATAAGGTACCTTTTATTTTGAGCCGAAGGCACCTTTTATTTTGAGCCGAAGGCATTGTCGGGTCACTTGGTTAGTATCATACAAAGAGACTTGATATGGACAGTTATTTTTTATCTTTATTTTTACAGACACCAGTAACAAATTAATACATCAATACTTTTCAATGGTATTTCTGTAATATTTTTGACATTCAATTTTTAGACAATCAATTAACACCTACCACATAAATAGCAATTCTAAAAAAAAGGTAAAAATGACTGTTAGTAGCATTTCTCATCATACAAATATCAATTCAGTTCAGTTGCCTAATAAAAAGATTGTAAGGTTGAAGTTATGGAATTTTAGTCTCACTCGAAATCTTGTTTTTTTTTGTTTTTTTCTAACAAAGATAGACATCGCTGGGATGTAGTTATCAGGTACAAGAAGATAAAAATCAATTTCACAAGATTTCTTCTATAAGATAATGTCATTGAAATTACATTACACTCTATTCTATTTGAGAAAATTGGGATCTGCATTTAACTCCTGTAAGATTTTTGCAACAGGCACCAACTTCAAATGATGCGAAAAGGGACTTAAAGCTCAAAAATGATCAATTGCATAGCGGAAAAAAAAAAGAAAGAAAGAAAGGCAGCCCAAAGCTTAATGATCTTGACGCTTGCTGCTATGTCTTTATGATTGTTTTGTTTTGAAAAAATCTACGTGCTGTTCTGAAAAAGGAAATGTAGAAAGGATTTCCAATATTCTGGAAATTTATGAACTAGCAGTGCAAATCTCGACTCCCTACAGTTAAAGCCATTTCAATTTATGGGAAGCAGTTTGAACATCTCCAAAGAGCCAGAAATGTTCGCATCGCCTTTCGAGCTATTTGTGAGTAGAACGACATGCTTCTAGGCTGCAAGCTAAGAACCAACATTTTAGTCTATGGCTGTATGCTAATACACCAAACAAGAGCACAAACACATGTGCCCATTTTTAGTGTATTGATTGGTGTGCCAATTGGTGTACTAGATATAACAAACTAGATAGTTTTTTAATAAAATTGATAATTTTTATAATAAAAAAATATAGATTAAAAAATTTTATTTTTTATTATAAATATTATCAAGTCTTATTCCTTATTACATCCAACATATCAATTTCTACATAAAAATTGGCACACAAAATATTTTCTAAAAAAATTAATGACTTATATCAAATTCAACCATTTAATATCTTTTGGTTGGTATAAGCAGCAACAAAGGTCAAGGAAAGCAAAAAAAAAAACTAAAGTTGCTGTAAAATAGAAAGTTAGATCAGAGAAGAAGATAGAATTTGGGCCAAAAATCAATCCCCTTTTCATTGGAAAGTTGCGTTTATATGATGCTTATGTGGTCTACAATTTGACCATTCTTAAGTACAAAAGCCCTTTTTTTCTTAAGTACGAAAGTCAATGCTTTGAAAAAGCATTTCACTTTAACACTTTGGTAAAGTAACTTAGATCACATTACAACTATAATTCAAAACATTACTCAAACTTAAAGTGGAGGCTGTTGTAACATTACCCTTGAACGCCATCTCCCAAGATGTTAGAATGCTTCTATCCATACTATGCTTCTGCCATCAATCAGTGTTCATGGCCAATCTTCATCACTTTCTTTGTCCATTTTGGGATCTTAGTTGCAGTTTCAACGTCCAAATTGGACGATTCGACCAAGAGTAAGATGATTGTTACTCCTTACCCTTACTGTTAGCCCCTTGAATACTTGGCATGCAGGAGTTGGCGGCACCTTGAGCCAATTCCTAGCATGGGACTTTGGAGTGGCTGGGCACTCCTTGAAACAAGGTGAAAGCTGAGAGGGTCAGCGCAGGCACGGGCCTACATGCGGGTCCCAGGGTGGACCAAGACTTGGGTTGGACAAAGGATGCTGGACTACTTGTTCGTGGGCTCCATCAGATGGGCCATGGGCTTGGGCCAAGAGGCCCAAAACACAAGACTGGGCCTTGGCCAAGTCTGCATGGCACTGCATGACACTACATGGCACCGAGTCTCCTACGACGTGTGGAACGTGGGGACGTGCGGGTGTGGCTCTATCCGGGTGGCTCTATCCGGGTGGCCAAGCATCGGGATGATGCTCATCAGATCGTGCATGGCAAAGGATCGTGGGTAGATAAGACTTATCGAGATCAAGTGATGGATGATCGTGGGAGATAAGGCTTATCAGGATCGAGTCATGGATGAGAACGTGGGAAGATGAGGATTATCAGCCACGATAGAGATCGTGGGGAGATAATGTTTATCTCCAAGACCTAGATAGCTAGGGGTGTCAGCTATATATAGATCCTATGGGTTGTCATTTGTACTCAGTGAAAGAGAAACCACTCAGAGAGAAAGAGTGAAACACTGTTGAGAGTTCAAGTGATTGTTCCTTTGTATTGCTTGAGTTAAGTAATAAAAGGTTGGGAAAGGTTCCCGTATATGCTCTTGTGTCTCTTTCGAGTGTGTGAGTTGTGTGCCTTACTTATAAAGTTCTATTGTGCAAATCAGGGTGTGTGCGGTTGGCTGAGACTAAGTGTGACTTAGTGCCATCACAAGGCGTAATTTTGAGTGAGAAAATTAGCCGTGTGACAGCTGGTATCAGAGCATAAAGGTTCGACCAATGGCAGGTGGTGCGGGTCTTGATGCTGTACGTGAGCGTGTAGCCAAACTCTTTGAGGTACTCGGTGATCTTCCAGAGGATGCAAATTTCACCGTGTTCCAGACATTGGCGCTCCATGAGCAGTACATAATCGATCTGCAGCGGCAACAAGAGGTGGTGGCCTCTTCAAACACAGCTTTTCAGCTTGAGGAAATGGCAGCAAAAATAGCCATCCTCAAGAAGGCTGTGGCCTCTCAACCAAGCGGAGGTGTGATGGAGGGCTCGACCAAGATGAAGGTGCCAGAGCCTAAAGCTTTCGAGGGAGCGAGGGATGCCAAAGAGATTGAGAATTTTCTGTGGGATATGGAGTAGTACTTCAAAGCTGCCCGAGTGCCAGACGACGAGAAGGTCAATCTGACCAGCATGTATCTAGCCAAGGACGCCAAGCTGTGGTGGCGAACTCGGTTGGATGACGATGCAAGTGCGGGCAGGCCTAAGATCGAGACGTGGGAGAGCCTAAAGAAGGAGTTAAAAGACCAGTTCTTACCCTGCAACACGTCATGGGTTGCGAGGGAATCCTTGAAGAAGTTGAAGCAGAGTGGTACGGTGCGTGACTACGTGAAGGAATTCAGTTCCTTGATGCTTGACATCCGCAACATGTCGGATGAAGACAAGCTTTTCAACTTCTTATCCGGTCTTCAACCCTGGGCTCAACTCGAGCTTAGAAGGCAAGGTGTGAAGGACCTTCCTTCAGCGATGGTTGCGGCTGATGGTTTAGTTAATTTTCGGATCAACAAGTCTCCTGATTCTGATGCTGGGAAGCAGCCCAAAGACAAGGGCAAGAAGAAGAAGGAAGGCAAGAAAGATAAGCACAACGGTGGCGGCAAGGATAAAGGCAAAGCCGTCTACCAAGAACAAGGTAAAGGCAAAACTAACTCCGGATGTTTCATATGTAATGGACCACACAGGGCTAAGGAGTGCCCGAAGCGGGAGAAGTTAAGTGCCATAGTTGCTGAGGAGAGTGGCCTCTCAGACAATGTTGGCCCCTCTCGTGTCAATCCTCTGCAGTTGGTGAGTGCTGTGCAAGCTGGACGTGCCCCACAATCCGGTTTGATGTATGTAAAGATCGGACTCAGTAATAAGGAGTTGATGGCGATGGCTGACACTGGTGCTACCCACAACTTTGTTGCTGAGAGGATGGTGGCGTCACTGGGTCTCAAAGTCACCAAGACGGGGAGTCGAATGAAGGCAGTCAATTCGGTAGCCCGGGAGGTACTTGGCACGGCACTAGGAGTGGAGGTAACTGTGGGCAATTGGTCTGGTAAGCTTAACTTCACTGTGGTTCCGTTAGATGATTTTGATATTATTCTGGGAGTTGATTTCTTTGTGAGCGCAAAAGTTGCTCTGTTGCCTCACTTGGGTGGTCTCATGATTATGCATGAGGATCATCCATGTTTCGTTCCTGGAACGTTCACTCCCTCTTCCAGTATTGGTGGGAAGTCGGGTGGTATGCTATCAGCTATGCAGGTGAAGCATGGGCTGAAAAAGGGAGAAGTCACCTACCTTGCGGCTTTGATGGAGATCAAAGAAGGTATTGTTGCGGAGGTGCCTGACAGTGTGGCGGATCTGTTGGGGAAGTTCACTGATGTGATGCCTCCTGAACTTCCCAAGTGTCTTCCCCCGAGGCGTGCCACTGACCACAAGATCGATTTAGTGCCCGGTTCCAAACCACCAGCACAAACCTCATATCGCATGAGTCCGCTAGAGTTGGCAGAATTGAGGAAGCAGTTGACGGAGTTGCTGGATGCAGGCCTCATTCAGCCCTCTAAAGCGCCATACGGTACCCCGGTGTTGTTTTAGAGGAAACACGATGGCTCCCTGCGGATGTGTGTTGATTACATGGCTCTGAACAAGGTGACGGTAAAGAACAAGTACCCTATTCCATTGATAGCGGACTTGTTTGATAGGCTGGCGAGAGCCTCGTATTTCACCAAGCTAGATCTGCGGTCTGGATATTGGCAAGTCAGGATTGCAGAAGGAGATGAGGGGAAAACCACGTGCATCACTCGCTATGGCTCCTACGAATTCTTGGTGATGCCATTCGGTTTGACTAATGCCCCTGCTACTTTCTGTAATTTAATGAATGATGTGTTTCATGACTTCATTGATCATTTTGTGGTTGTATATCTGGATGATATTGTTGTATATAGTGAGTCCTTGGAGGATCACTTGTCCCACCTGAGGTTGGTGTTGTCTAGGTTGAGAGAGCACCAATTATATGTGAAAAAAGAAAAATGTGAGTTTGCCCGGCGTGAGATTATGTTCCTTGGGCACAGGGTGAGTTGAGGGCAAGTTAAAATGGATGAGAGAAAAGTCCAGGCAATAGTGGAGTGGGAGGCCCCTACCAAAGTGTCTGAGCTGAGATCCTTTCTTGGTTTGTCTAACTACTACAGGAAGTTTGTGCAGGGTTACTCCAAAAAGGTGGCCCCATTGACAGACTTACTCAAGAAGGATAGACCTTGGAGGTGGACCACAGATTGCCAAGAAGCCTTTGACAAATTGAAGGCAGCAGTGTCCACGGAGCCGGTCCTGAGGTTGCCTGATTTCGAGTTGCCTTTCAGTGTGCTAACCGATGCCTCGGACAAAGCCATTGGAGGCGTGTTGGTGCAGGAAGGCCATCCTATTGCCTATGAGAGTCGGAAACTCAATGATGCAGAGCAGCGGTACTCAGCACATGAGAAGGAAATGCTAGCAGTGGTGCATTGCCTTCGCACATGGAGGGTGTACTTGCTGGGTACCAGGTTCGTGGTTCGGACCGACAATGTGGCTAACACATTCTTTCAAACTCAGAAGAAGCTTTCTGCACGGCAGGCGCGGTGGCAGGAGTTCTTGGCTGAGTATGATTTTACTTGGGAACACAAGCCAGGAAGGCAAAATCAGGTGGCAGATGCCCTAAGTCGCCGACAAGTGCAAGAGACGGTTGCTGCCCTCACTCAAGTGCAGAGTGACTTGCTAGACAAAATCAGGGAGCAGGCCCCACATGATGCCACATATCAACAAGTGGTACAGCAAGTCAGGGAGGGTGTGGTAAGGCGATACTAGCTCGATAATGATTTATTGCATACCAAGGGTAATCGTGTATATGTTCCCAGCGGTGCAGGCCTTAGGAAGGAAATACTGCGGGAGTCTCATGATTCACAGTGGGTTGGTCATCCTGGTGTCGAAAGGATGATGGCCTTGCTGTCCCGCAACTACTACTGGCCAAAGATGGAAGATGACGTCGAGGCATATGTCAAGACGTGCATCACTTGTCAGCAGGACAAGACGGAGCGACAGAAGGAGGCAGGTTTGTTGCAGCCGCTACCCATTCCTACGAAGCCATGGGTGTCGGTTTCGATGGATTTCATTAGCGGATTCCCGAAGATTGATGGCATGGGATCTGTCATGGTGGTGGTAGATCGGTTCTCCAAGTATGCGGTGTTTATTCCTGCCCCTTATTCATGTCAAGCGGAGACAACCGCTGAGCTTTTCTACAAGCAGGTAGTTAAGTACTTTCGATTGCCTGAAGATATTGTGAGCGATCGGGATCCTCGTTTCACTGGCAAGTTCTGGACCTCATTATTCAACATGATGGGTTCGGAGTTAAAGTTCTCTACTGCCAACCACCCTCAGACTGATGGCCAGACGGAGCGGATCAATGGCCTACTTGAGGAATATCTTCGGCATTACGTGACGGCAAGCCAGAGGAATTGGCTTGAGTTGTTGGATTCAGCCCAATTTTGCTACAATCTTCACAAGTCCTCTTCCACAGGTATGAGTCCCTTTGAGCTAGTTATGGGGCAACAGCCCCTTACTCCTAACGATGTGGCCAGGACTAGTTCAGGAGGGAGATGCCCGGCAGCCCACCAGTTTGCCCGTTCTAAGCAAGAGCGGCTAGAGGAGGCCCAGGATAGCTTGGACAAGGCAGCCAGGCGGATGAAAAAGTATGCGGACCGAGGAAGGAGGGACGTGCAGTTCCAAGTTGGGGATAAGGTGTTGCTGAAACTTACTCCCCAAATTTGGAAGAAGATCAGCAGCAAGACAGTACATCATGGGCTGGTTCCAAAGTATGACGGTCCCTTCACAGTGGTGAAGAAAGTTGGCAATGTTGCATACAGGTTGCAACTCCCAGAAAGGTTGAAGGTACATCCAACCTTCCACGTGAGTTTCTTGAAGCCCTTCTATGAGGAAGCGGGCGATGAGCCTCCAAGGAAACAAGCACGACGTGCTCCCCCTACAATCAACACTGAGTTCCAACGTGAAGTGGAGAGAATTCTGGACCACCGAACGCAGGGACAAAGTAAGAAGAACAGGCGGGTTGAGTACTTGGTCAAGTGGAAGAATGCTCCAGACAATGAGGCGAGCTGGGAAAGAGATGTGACTCTATGGCAGTTCGAGAAGCAGGTGGAAGACTACCTATCAACCCTACCAACGAGGACGTTGGCTTCAACAGGTGGGGGTGGTTTGTTAGCCCCTTGAACACTTGGCATGCAGGAGTTGGCGGCACCTTGAGCCAATTCCTAGCATGGGACTTTGGAGTGGCTGGGCACTCCTTGAAACAAGGTGAAAGCTGAGAGGGTCAGCGCAGGCACGGGCCTACATGCGGGTCCTAGGGTGGACCAAGACTTGGGTTGGACAAAGGATGCTGGACTACTTGTTCGTGGGCTCCATCAGATGGGCCATGGGCTTGGGCCAAGAGGCCCAAAACACAAGACTGGGCCTTGGCCAAGTCTGCATGGCACTGCATGACACTACATGGCACCGAGTCTCCTACGACGTGTGGAACGTGGGGATGTGCGGGTGTGGCTCTATCCGGGTGGCTCTATCCGAGTGGCCAAGCATCGGGATGATGCTCATCAGATCGTGCATGGCAAAGGATCGTGGGTAGATAAGACTTATCGAGATCAAGTGATGGATGATCGTGGGAGATAAGGCTTATCAGGATCGAGTCATGGATGAGAACGTGGGAAGATGAGGATTATCAGCCACGATAGAGATCGTGGGGAGATAATGTTTATCTCCAAGACCTAGATAGCTGGGGGTGTCAGCTATATATAGATCCTATGGGTTGTCATTTGTACTCAGTGAAAGAGAAACCACTCAGAGAGAAAGAGTGAAACACTGTTGAGAGTTCAAGTGATTGTTTCTTTGTATTGCTTGAGTTAAGTAATAAAAGGTTGGGAAAGGTTCCCGTATATGCTCTTGTGTCTCTTTCGAGTGTGTGAGTTGTGTGCCTTACTTATAAAGTTCTATTGTGCAAATCAGGGTGTGTGCGGTTGGCTGAGACTAAGTGTGACTTAGTGCCATCACAAGGCGTAATTTTGAGTGAGAAAATTAGCCGTGTGACACTTACCCTCGCGCTCTCCAAAATTGAGGTCGGTCTATGTCGACCAATTAAAGGTAGCTGTGGCAATAATTGATCTTTATGGCACATTTGAACAAGGATACATGCAAGACTGGATGAATAGTGGAAATCTCTAGCAGCTCAATAATTGCTCTTAGCAGTTGAGACGTGTGCTGTCGTTACTTAAGCAGTGCCTCAAAAACCAGCTTAGTCAAAAAAAACGTTGGGAAATCAGTAAACAAACACATCTCTTAATACATTTATATAAAATAACTAATGTGCGATATTGATCAATATGTAATTTTTCCAATATGTCATTTATTTAATTATTATTGTTTTTTATGAGCATCCAAGAATGTTGATATTTATATATATGTAGTCGAGAGATGCCTTTTTGAGTTTAATTTGCTTATATATGTGGCAAAACGCAAGTATTTTACCAGCGCAATAAAAGTTGTGAAGAGGATTAAAAAACAAAAGCAATATGAGAAAGATCATTCATAATTTGTGATACCCAAACCCATCACCAGAAACCAGAACATTGTCGTAGGATGTTGCAATCTTAGATGAACTTGTCCAACGATCCCACGTTTAAATCATTTTAATTAATTTATATGATTGCATTCTTTTTTTTTTTATTTATTTAATTTTTTGGGTTATTTGTTCACCGTTCAAAAATCCCACCGTCCAAATTGGAACATAAGATACTTTTTATTTCAAGCCGAAGGCATTGTCCTGTCGTTTAGTTAGTATCATGCAAATATGAATTCTTTCACTTGATAAAAAAATTATTATAAGATTGAACTTATAAAAGACTAACAAACGAATTCTTTTCCTAACAAAAATAAACATGTTCGTGCCGCTACAAGCTGATAAAAATCTGTCACAATCGTTCAGTAAATTTCAGCAGACGGGAAGGGCGCGAAAGCAACCGTTTCTAGAATGCAAGCAAGGTTAGCCTGCTTACACTCCTAGTAGCAGTAGCATTCGCTGGCCACAAGGAAGGAGGCGTTGGAAAGACTAGAGAGACCATACTAAAGTAAAAAGGCATTTAGATTCAGGAAGCGACTGGTCGCTTCTGTCGAAGTTTCTAGAAGACTAATCACTGCATAGAGAGATCCATATACCAGTCATAAGCTATTGATCATACCTAGAGAGACGGAAGCAGTGGTTTCTAGGACGAAGCCGAGCCTGCAGATTCTCTTTTGGCGACAACAGCAGATAAGCATTCCAAACCAGTAATTCCTTCAATGAGTTCTTCGGCATCTAATGACATTTCTTCTATATGACAAAGTTATTGAAATTACATTACACTGTATTCAAGCTTGAGTAAAATAGCAAGTGGGTTACAAACTCCCGCAAGATTTTTGCAACAGGCACCAACTTCAAATGATGAGAAAAGGGGACGAAGGCTCAAGAATCATCAGTTGCATAGAAATGTAATATAAAATAGACCAACCCCTTCGCAACTGGTTGGTGCTTGGTGGATTACACTGACTCATCCGGCATTACCCATTAATTAAAGAGTTTAATTATACAGACATACTTATTAAAATATGTAAGAGATACGTAGTTAACTTAACAATATTAAATTATTTATCTATTTTTTATTTTTTTAATTTAATATATTTTTTACAATTTAACGGTTCAAATCACTGCGTGACCACCGTACATTATCTTAAGTGTAGCCATAAAGTATTTCCGTTCATTAAAAGGAAAAAATTATATAACCTAAACATGTAATAGCAAGTAGAAAATTGACATATAAAAATCTGAACTGTTAAATTAAGAAAAATACATTAAATTTAAAAAATAAATAAATTATTTAATTAATTGCGTGATATAAATTGTCTAACTGCATAATATTTTAATTAAAATTACCCAACTGCATAATATTTTAATTAAAATTACCCAACTGATGTGACACAACAATAATTGAATAGGAACTAGCCAACAATCTTATTCTAAAAATAATTTTTTTGAAAAAAATCACAAAGCTATTAATATAAATATTAAAATATTCATGCTATGATGTAAAAATTTAATCTCTCTCGTAAAGGAACCTATCACCCAAATGTTGATGAGCCTGACAATCTTTGCACACTTACATAGAAATTGCAAGATCCTGTTCTATTTTTATTGTCGAAACATATTACCCAATCTTCGCCCGTGTCTTTTTTTTTGTTTTTTCGTCTATAAAATGATTTATTGAGTCATGAAACACACATTAAAAGTATGTTTTCTCAATCCAAGACCTCTTAGATAGAAACATAAATTCTCGACAAAGTCTACGTGGCTTCCTCTTCAAACAACTTATAATAAGTATTCATGTAATTTAGAACCGGCGACGGAAACCTAACAGACCAAAATGGAGAACTATGGATTCAACTATTTTGGATCTGCAATGTTGCTAAGCCATCCGGTTACAAATCGCATATAGCTATTCTATCTTCGTGCAAGTGAATGAGACCCCAACAACCAACTTTCACGAAAAACATGTTTGATATCTGACAGAAACAGACAACAATGGAAATTCAATGGATTGGGACGTGCCATTAAATGTCGAGAATCAGCCTTAATTCGGATAAGAAAATGAAATCTTCCATTATAAACCTATAAATTGATAAAATAGATAGCAGAATTCCAATGTCCTGGACTTATCCATCATATTCAAGTTGAAAAAAAATTTTTGAAAAAAAAAAAAAAAGAATTTTCACATTCAGATTTCTTCTATACAACAATGCCATTGAAAATACATTACACTCGGAGCAAGTTTTTCACAAAAATTGGATGTGTGTTTAACTCTTGGAAGATTTTTGCAAACGTCACTTCAGATGATGATGGAGGAAAGTTCAAGAATCATGAATCGCATCAAAATGTACCATAAAATGGACCATCATCTTCACAACTGGTTTGTGGATGCCATTATGTTGATGAACTCATTATTTGGATCTGCCAACAAGTATGAGCAAATGAAAAGCACCAAAAGCAGAAGTTAGAGAAGAGAAAAAAGATCACGCGTCAATCTCCGGGAATTGTTTGAGGAAGGAAAAGAAAGGGGAAATAACGTACCTTATTCACAAGTAAGTTTACTTGCTCTCTGTACATTTCTTTTAGGTCTACAATATCGGCACGAAGTTCCTCCAGCTAGACATAAGCAGCCGGCTTCAAATGTCAGGACATGACAAATAATGGGACTACCAAAATACACAGTATGCATTCCACTGAAGAAAATAATATCTCAAGAAAATTCTCAATCAAAAAAAAAAATGAAAATGAAAATCTTGCAGTTGCTAAAACCATAGACATACAACATATTTCCTAATTGCCGCCAAGAGATCTAAACCCAGGGATTATTAATCCCATAACCACCGCTAAGTTCACAGGCCAAGAAAGGATTAATTTTTCTCAACAAGTCCTAAATTAGAAAAAATAAAAAATAAAGAAAACTCCCCCGCAATGGTGGGGACCCGACATGCAAACTGTTAGGGCCTGCTCCATTAATAGTCTAGTTCATCAACATGTAATGGGATATAATGATCCAAGAACATTAGCATGCACCCATGTTTTCATCACAATTTAGGTCAGCAAATTTGTTTTGATTGAAACAATGGTTACCAAGATGGATAATTATATGTACCTCCTCATCGCGTTCACCCATCAACTCTAGTGCTGCCGAGTGCCTCCGCCTTAGTGCTTCTAACTCTGCCCTTATGCCAGGCAACAAGGCAGACTCTGCCTGCAACTTTTCACACTGCAACAAGCAAACATTTGTTAAGAGGAAAACAACGAAAAAGGAAATACAGGAGAAAACTTGTAGTGCTACTCTGAGCACTACTGGATTGCACATGGAGACTAACCTGTGCAGTCATTTTAACCAATTCCTCCGCAAGAGAGTCACGTATAGATTCCATAGATGCCTAAAGCACATAATAAATGCAAACAATGGTATCGCAACTGTTCACAGATAACATGTAATGACCAGTATTTTACAGCGTAAGCAAGCACATAATTGTTCATATGTAGAAGAGCTGTAGAGGTTCAAGTCCAGCATGCACAATACATCAAATAGTGGGAAGATAATGGCAGCAGATAATATTTTAGACATAATGGATTTGAAGGGTAAGGAATACCAAGCGAGACATATACGACGCAAGTTCACCCTCTTTCTGACGAAGGGCAGATTCAAAAGCACTAGGTGTCATGCTCTTCATAAAGTAGGGGCTTATGGTTGCCTCTCCAGGATTTCTCCTCTCCGAAAAACTATCACTGGATGCATCCAGAGAGGCTTGGAGGAAATAGCTCTCCTCCATGCTGGCTAGGCTACTGGCACTCGATAGCTTACGGGACAAGTTTCCTGAAAAATTACAAAAATATTAAGAAAAATATAGATAAAGTTAAAAAAAAAATGTTTCAAAGTAAAGCTCAATACCATTCTCAAGAGCAGAACTGCTCCGATGGATGGAAGTTTGCTCAGACATAGTACTAGAAGAGACACGAGCTGCCCTTTCCAATTCTAACCGAGCTGTTTTCTCTCTTTCAATTTCCTATAATAGATGAAGGCTTCAATTCAGCAATTCTTCATACCCAAGAACCAAAAACATAAATAGGACATAGTTCCATCCCTGAAATTCTTTGTTAAATCTCAAATGAGTTTCTCATGCAGCTTCATAACCATCATCCTAATATGGATTCCAAATATGACCCAATAAACATCAAAACAGCCTTCACAGGAAAGTCAAGCTGAAGTTACTCTTTATCATGTCTCAAATTTTCAAATAAGGAGATAACCAGATGAGATAAAAAGACTGACAGTAAAGGGTAAAAAACTGAATGTCTTCACACTCAAAAGTTAAAAAACAGTTCAACACATAACACACAACCAATGCTGACAAATATAAAAAGGGAGAAAAAAGGCAAGAACCTGCTGGAGAAGTTCCCTCTGCATTAATGAAGCTTGTAGCTCTTCCTTGTGTTTTTGCTTGAGTTCCTTGATTTCTTCTTCAAGTTGGTTTGCACGACCTTCTTGAGTGTCGGCTTCTTCCTTGGCTGCAAGATACTCCTGCCGATTTTCAGCTGCTCTCTGTCTCTCCTTTTCAAGGGACCTGCTTAACTGTGTCTGCTCTGCTCTAAGACAAGAAATCTGAAAAATAGGCCCCTAAAGTTAGCTAAAAATCATCATAAAGCTCAAGTACTGACAACAAAGATAAAAAAAAAAGACTTGCGGTAGAAAAAAAACCTGAGCTTCAAGAACATTGATTCGAGATAAGGTTTGTGACAAGCGTTCATTAATGGATCGCTCTCTTTCCTCAGCAGATGCAGCTTTGGCCTCTGCTTCCTGTAGACACGGCACTTCATAAAAAACAGAGCATATTTACAGCTTGTCCGCAATTAACAGAACTAGAAATTGCATTCAGGAACCTGAAGTCGAGAATTTAGAGTTCTTTCCACAGCATTCCAAGCTTCTGTCCTTCTGGCCATCGTTTCCTGTGGCCAATCAAGAGCCATACAAGAAGTCACCCACATTCTGCAATGCAAAATTGCAACGAAAAATCTTGGATTCCAAATTAGGGCCCCACCTGCAAAGCATTAATCTGCCTCATAAGAGGCCTTGTAGATTCAGGAACTTGAGTAACCAACTCCTCGCAACGACGTTCACTTGCCTGCAGAAAAAGGCATACCAACAATTGAAAATGCACCGAAAAAACACTAAAAGAATTACATAAATGTGGATTAGAATTTAATACAGCACTATCCAGGAAACTCAACAGACTTGATAACGTTTTTGAAGATCTTCAATGTCCCTCTGAAGCATGTCTTCTCTGAAAACAGCCTGTAAATTCAAATCAACAGAAATGTAAGCTCAATCATGACTGAAAGTAGGTCAAAATAACAATTTCAGTATAGTTAACAGAAGACCTGTTGCTCTGTTCTACTCAGAGTTTGTCTTAATTCTTCAAGAGTCTGGACTAGCATAGTCTCACGTTCCTCAGCCTCTCTCAGACGACTCTCTAACTCAGTTCTGGCTTCATTATTAGCACGTGCCTCAGCCAATGCTTCAGCCTCCTTGGCCGCAGTCAAAGCATTTGTATAATACTCTTTCTGTGCTGCAAGATCTGCTTGGTGCTTTTCAATGGTTTCTTGCAGCAACTTCTCTGTAGCCATCTTGTCCTTCCTGATGCTCTCTACTTTGTTTTCTTCAACCTGGAATGAATAAACTAAGCCTCATGCATAGACAAACAGGTATTTATGCCAGAAAGCATCTTTCAGAAGGGACTGTAAGAAATGATGACATATGTTAATTTTTTCTTCTGGTTGAGCACAGCAAAAGTAAGTATTGTAAGTCAGCATTCCAATATAAACAACATTAGCAGATATTGCTAAATGCCTTTAGAGACATTGTAGACAATCTGAACAAGTGAATCAGATTCATCCCAGCAGACAGATGTTTGATATCAAGACTAGATCATCTTTCAAAACTTCGGTGGAAGCAGACAGTTTATACACAAACACCAGCAAATGGATCCAACAAAATTGTACAAATTCAAGGTCTAACTTAATGGTGAAAAGTACTACAATCAGGAAACCAACCAAATTTCACTTTCGAATAATATTACCTGAAGTTTGGTTGTCAAACCTTTCTTCTCTTCTTCAAGCTCTCTAATCTAAGCTTTCACAGAAAGTTTGAGAAGAGGCAAAATGCTGTCAGAAAGGCAACGTGGGTAGAATAAGGCATTAAAAGTTCAGCCATTCCAGAAATTCCACAACATACCTGGGCTCTTAGTTTTCTAATTGTAGCCTCTTGAGCAGCCTGCTTTTTCGAAAGCTCTTCACCTGGAATCATGCTCAAATATCTTCAAATATGTGCGTATATATATAATAAGCTCATTGCTTTGTAAATTAAAAAAAATGGAGCTTGTCCTCTTAGGTGGAATTAAATAATTAATATATCCCGACATGCAATTATCCAGAGAATAATACCCACTGAAGTGCAACATAAAACTTAACGTGCACTATAAAATTTTAGACTAGAAGAAAGAATAGTTAAATTAAATGTCAAAAGAAAATAATTTCAAAACTCTACCTTCAGCCATGACCTGATTAATAATTTCATCTTTCTCCTTAAGAAGAGCAGCTGCATCAATTTTTTTACTCTGTTCTCTCCGAAGTGTATCCCTTTCCTTCGTTAGAGCATAAACCTGAACAAAACTGCTAGGACGTTATTAAGTCAAAAAGCAGTGAAGATATTCACTAAAAATAATTGTAATTCTTTGTCCATCCTAAATGCCTTAGGAATAAGTTCAAAGACATGTGCTCTGCTGAACAGTCCTTCCACACTAAATTAAAGGCAAGTCAGGTACAGTTTCAATGACATCACTTCTCTTGCTCAGCTCTCTGGAAGTAAATTCCATGAATGTACCTGGCATGACTTCAATTTACTCATTTGATTTTTGATATAAAATTAAAATGCATAGCAGAAAATTGATTACATCTCTTTATCAGCCCTTGGAATAGACAGAAGTCACACGGAAAAAACAGACTACACTTTTGGAATATATAAAGTAGCTGTAAGCATGTTGCACTGCAAAATTATAGAAAACAGGATGCAAACTGCATGTTCCAACTCCAAATCTTACCCACAGTTTATGCTCTCCATTCATTGGACAGAAATGAAAATGCTGATTAGTTCATTATTTAAGAATCAAAATTGAATTTAAGAGAGAAATAGAAAAAAAAAGAAATCAAGAGCATGCCTTCCTTTCCATAGCTGAAACCCTTTGATGGTATTTCTCCCTCAATGACTCAATTTCAGCATCAGGGGATTTTCTCTGTTGCATAACATTTAGAGTCATACGCAGGCCAACGAGAAAGAAATGGGACAGTAGCATTTAAATTTTATTGTAATACATGTGTCTCTAAGCTTCTCATCAATGCAAAACGAGATATACAACAATGGTAACCCACAAATGGAATGCATGGGAGTCACACTGATTGCACAATGGTTTGGACAAGTTTCTGAAAGAAGAAGACGCAACCAATAAATGGCATGCAGCAGCAAGAAAGGAAAGAAAGGTTTTCCAGGAAACTAACACAAAGATATTAGTGCCATGAAATATTTTTCTTATCAAGTATCCACAACAAAATATCCACATACACATACATAAGTATAGTCTACAATCCTGTAGTTTGATTTATCTAACAGAGTGGACAATTCAGTTACTGATTGTTTTAAGATAAAAGCTATGAACAGATCAGAGGATGTAAAGAACAATAACAGCAAAGCAATCTAATTAGAATATGCAATTGAATGAAATTAAAGAAGGGTGGATTCAAAGTTCACACATGACATACAAGATACAGGGGCACATATATCATATATAGGCAAGTCAGGAATGTTGTGGCCACCCCAAGGCAATCGAAGGAGGGAAAGAAAAATCTACATACCTTCAAATCCTCAATCACAGCTTTCAGGTGCTCATTTTCATTCATCAACTTTGCAATCTCATCTGCTTTTGCCTGGCAAAGAAAGGAAAAAGGTTAAATTTGATGCCAAGCAGATAATACTGAGTTACGAATCAGCACAGAATGAACTTCAAAGAGTTCGTTTTGTTATCTCCAGGATGCATTGTGCAATCATAGGATACTAAATTTATGGCATTGTTTCTATTGTATACTAACCAAATAAACAATATAATTCAAATCTATTGATTGAATTGACCAGCTCCATCCACCAAATTTCAGTTTTCCGAATAGAAGAAATGACATCTAGGCTGTCAAATATGGTGATGGTAGTCACAGCATTTTCTTCAGAAGGCAAACGAGAAGTGTACACTATACGATTTGAAATGCATTTTGTCACTGAGATAGAGGAGGTAGTCCACCACTACATGACAAAACTGGATTTGGAGCCCATAAGAGGAAGAAATAATAAAGAAAAATTAATTAAAAGCTGCGCACAGAATACCTGAGCCTGCCTTGCAGCACCTTGTAATGCAGTCTCCATCATCTTCATCTCAAGCTTCACCTTGTTTAATTCAAGCATAGAGTCCATACCATCAGAAGCACTGGATCCTGAGCTTAACCGTTGCTCTTTAGTATCAGTATCTTGATCAATAATTCGCTTATTCTGTTCAACTGCCATCGTGTTGGCATCACTTTCAGAAGAAACTGAGGAACGAATCATCTCTGAAACCTCATCCGATGTAAGTGCAACATGCAAAGAAAAATCATGATCTATCTTAGGCTCTTTGGCGCTGCCGGGAAGTGAACCAGAAGGATCTGTAGCAGCTTCAGCTTGGCTATCACTTGATGCCTCAATGTGGGAATCACTTGATGCCTTCACTTGGTCATTACCTGACACTTCAGCTTGAACCTGAGGGCTTTCTTCCGGAGTCTTTTCTGGTTGTGTCTTAAGCTCCTCTTTGCTCTCATGTACATCAACCTCAGTAGAGGACTCATCATGTAAAATAGTATCATCATGGACTTGGGGCTCACGATGCACAATAGTATCATCATCAACTTCATCCACTGTATTAGCTCCCAACTTGTGCTCTACCGGCTCTAAATTTTTGGTAGACACCAAATCTGTTATCTCTTTCTCCTGTAAATAGTTGTTCAAGTCCGATGTCGTTACATTGTCAATGACAGATTCAGGAGGTTCAACAGGTGCAGGTTTCAGTTCAAATTCTGATTCATCTTTGACGGTCTCTGGAATCTCATCATCTTTTCTCTCTATAATCTCTGTATGCACATCATCCTTCTCTTCTTTGACATCTTCACTTTTTTCTTCAAATTTTTTCTTCTCTTCAACCGAAATTCGTTCTGCAGTAGAATTCTCTGGCTGTTTCTCCTCAACCTTATCTAACTTCTGCGGAGACCCACTTTTCTGCAAAGACTCCGCATTACGATCCTCACTTTTCTGCCCCATAAAGGTCATCACAGGCCATAATCCAGAAGCTGCCAGAAGCCAAAATAGAGTGCACATTCTTAATGCATTAACCAAATCTCAAAATCTACATACAAAAAATTTCACCCCAAATAACAAAAGCAACAGCAACAACAAATCGATAATCCCAAAATTAATTGGGATTGGCTACAAGAATCTTTTCTCTTCATTCGATTCTATTATAAACTAAGTTAAGATTAAGATCTAATTGTTCTAATTTATTCCTTAACTAAAATTCCCAATTCAACCTAAACCGTCCCTCTCCTCTCACCACTCACCAGGATTTGGTCAACCCTTTTAATTAGAGCATTTGTAAGTCTACTTTAAACATGTCCAAATTTCACACCAAAAAATACAAGTATATAAAAAAAAGCAATCAATGAAATAGTTCACTAATGGTGTGTTTGACACCTAAGAACACGACGGGATAGTAGAGAATATGCAACACTATCCTACGGTGTCTGTGTAACATATGCACTCTAAAACTATTGTTTGGCAGAATTAATTAACTCATTTCAACAGTATTATTCATCAAAATCGAGCAGCATTCTACAAAAGCACGACGCAGCTTTATGTTATAGTAAAACTTCCTTCCAATGCACAAAGAACGAAAAAAAGAAGAGAGAGAGAGAGAGTACCGTCGGTGGCGGTGAAGGCGGAGGTACTGGTGGTGGAGGTAGAATCGGACGACTTGTCGTCGAGGCCGAAAGCGCCGTCGAAATTCTTCTCAAGATTCTTGACGCTCTCGCTGATCTTGTTGACGGCACCAGCTAGATCCGGAAAGTTCCCCAGCGACACCTTGCCGCTGAACCACGCCATTTCCGTCAAGAATCCCGGAAAAAACCTGCCCGAATTCCAAATCGGTTTTCCCGAACCCAAATCACAGATCAGCAAGAAACAAAAATTAACAAATGCGAACGAGAAATTGAAAAAAAATAATAATAATAATCATCAGAAAACTTCAATCCATTGAAGAGGTTAAAATTATGGAAATCATAGAGCGAGAGAAATTCGATAACTGAATTCACCTTTTCCTTTACTTTTTTCTGTTTTTGCCTTTTTGCAGATTCAAATCATAGCTTTTCGATTTTTTTTTTGTTTTTTTTGTTTTTCCGGAAGATGGATTGTAAAGAGGATCCGATTGCGTCCTGCTGGTTTTTCCTCGGATCACAGACTTCTGTGTACATTCCTTGTGTTCATTTTAGAACAATGATATATTTTATTTAATTTTGTTTCATTTTATTTATATAAAATATATAAAATATTTAAAAATAAATTAAGATTATAGATTTGAGGCCTACTTATATATGTGCGTTCCATGAATGCAATAATATAAAATGACTTTATATTAATGTATTTCGCGAAATGCTAATTCAGTTGTAAATTGGATTGTTAAACAGTTTAGGAAAAGTATATATTTTTGGGACTGGACGTGCAACTCACCATACACTCTAACTAGATTGTGATTACTTGATATTTCACATTAATAAAGTTTTTTATGATTATATAAAAAAAAAATACTTCATATAAGAATTTTTATCAAGAATTTTTTTATATAGTATATGAAAATTGTTTGTGATTTTGTATTATTTTGTTATGCATAGCAAACATGTTGTATGCAATATTATTTATATAATATAAAATATATTACATGTAGTATAAGAATATTGTGTATTTATTTATATTTAAAAGAATGAATCCATCAAAACTCTCTCTTTAAATTTTTAAAAATAACAAATTATATGGAAGTGATTTATTTGAAGGCCTCTCAAATAAGAGTTTGCTAATATAATTAATAAATGTACATACCATGATTATAAGGTCGAAAGGAAAAGCCTATTTTAGTAAAATATAAAGTGATATAGATATTAGATTATTAAAAATATATTAAATTAAAAAAATAAATAAATTTATTAAAAATTATTAAATAAATTACATATCTCATACATACAATTTTTTTTGCGTTAAACTGTGTAATTAAACTCATGTCCTAAACTCGTACTCAGCACACATCAAACATACTGCTCGTGAGGGAGGAGAGGTGCCTCTCCCCCTTGTACGCTGCTGCTGCAATTTCATATTTTACTTCATTCTGAAAGTCTGTAAAAAGCCCAAAAATAAAAAAAAAGGAAAGTTTGTAAAAAGCAAGATTTTATTTTGCCATCTTAAGAAAATTAATTGTCTTGCGAAAATTTTTAACTACCATCCCTATCATTTTTTATCATTGTGTAGAATTTTGAATGAATATTCTTTTTTGTATTTTTTGGTTTGAAAAATTAGATATTTTTTTCTTTTTTTTTTCTTCGCATTTACCAGAGTTTTATTTTTAATCTGTAGTAATAATAACTGCTTACCATTTAAAAAAAAAAAATAGACCTTTCAATAAAAAACGCACACCTTTTTCTACTCTACTGTAACTGATCTCAAATGCTCAACAAAAATTTTATTTTCAGGAACAAAAAGCGGCAAGCAATCCCTTGCCAACAGAAGCCATGATCTTTACAGTAATCATAGTACCATGCAACCTTTCCAAAGTTTGGAACCCGGTTTCTATCAATCATCAAGTAGATAGAAGCATATGCTGTTAGCAAAATTTCCAGCTATACAACTTTTGTCAAACAACATTCTGAACTTCCCAACATCTGGTTCTTGTCATCTTTACTACCTCTACCACTATCATGAAAATCCCTTCCACTTGAACACTTCGTCCAACATGTTGGTCATAAATTGAGACTGAGATTGATGCTCAGAGATGGAATAATCCTGCATAAAGTTTTGTATCAGTAACAGAAAAGGAGACCATTTTGTTGCAAAAGAAATTCGTAACAGTAAATATCCCTTGCATACAAGAGCAAGCCTTCGCATAATAGTAAGGTTATTTCATTTTGACTTAAAGGTCACAAGTTCGTTACTTCGTTTCAAGGGAACAGTCTTTTCAAGACAAGCTAGATAAGACTGCCAAAATCTGACTTTTACCCAAATCCTATAATGTAAGAGCTACTCTTTCTTTTCTTTTTTTTTTTATTTTTTTCCCATAATATTCAACATTCTGTTGTCGCTGACCTATAAGCCTCCAGAGAGGCTGTCCCTTCAAAAGAAGACTACCCTTTGCTAAGATTCAAACCTGGCATTGCACAAAACCTACCTGATTAATTCCTGGGTCGCCCCACCATAAACCTGAACTGCTGCTATGACTTGTTCAACTCACCAATCATGTCCACATGATTTGAACAAACGACGAGAGATAATAGTGGATTTCGAAAATCTTAAAAAACAAAAAAAAGATGGTTTTTTTTCCTTAAAGAGCTATTTGATTGATTTAATTAAACGAGTTGAAGAGGAAAAACAAACATCAAACAAAGATTTAACAAATTAGGGGAAATGTGGGAGCTAAAAAAAAGACCAATATTACATGTTCTGCATTTCAAGATGTGTCAAACGTATATGTTTCACAGATGTTAATAATCACCCAGACTGTAGTGGCTTTACTTAGTAGGTTTTGTGGACAAGATGCCTGATAATCACTTTACCATGCCAAAAGAGAACCTCAACCTTGGCTTGCTATCAGTTTACCTCTGCAAGTAGACTACCATTTTAAAGCAGCCGAAGTTTTGAAAACGTGATCGATCAAGAGACAGTGAACATGAACGTGATTTTACAGATGAATCAGCAACAGTTAAAATTGAAATGCACCGCATCATGGTCTGATAACATAAGCGTACAAGCCAATTTATTTGTATGTTAATTTTGAACCTACATTACAAGTAGATGTGCATGTGCATAACAAAATGTTCAATACTAAGTGAACCTCCATTCAATCATGCCAAACATTTGGACATTTAGCAATGATGACAGATTAAAAGAATTGGACGCTATTACATAGATACATACCACCTTTGGTTCATGAGTTGAATAAAACAACAAATACATAGTATAAAGTGAATTATTTTAAGTTCCTTTTCTTTTAGAAATCATAAAACAACAATATATTGTAATATTTTTCATCACTGTTAAAGAGCTGTATCACAATTAGAGGCCGGAAAACAAGCATAATGGACCACTGTTGAAACAATTTTAATTCTAGGTAGGTACTAG